>BSBN01000550.1:2400000-3000000 GCA_027924645.1 Cunninghamia lanceolata
AAATTGATGTCACCTTAGAGGTGAAGCCCTCACGAAGATGATGATCTTTTTAGACACACAAGTATACTAAGAGGAGGGGTGAATCAATATACAACCAAATTTTACTTTCAACAAATTCAACTTATCTGGAGTAGATTAAACCTTAAGCATTACAGCATTAACACGAGCATGAATGAATAACAAATGCACATGAACACATAACACCAAATATATGTGGAAAACCTTAGAAAGGAAAAACCATGGTGAGGATTAACTCACAATATATGAAGCTCAAATAGTAACTTTGTTTTAGGGGCTATAACCCAAGTAAGCTGCTACTCCCTAAGTAACTTTGGTTTAGGGTAACACCCAAGGAAGCTTCTACTCCTTGATGACTTTGTTTAGGGTCACTCCCAAGGAAGCATCTACTCCTTGAAATGAGAATACACTTCCAAAAGATTACAGTATAACAATCTTTTCTTACTGTCTGAAAACTGTCATTGAAGCTCACACCTTTAATGATTGCACTTCTACCTCCTAAGACTTTCGTCTAAAGATCTGATCAATTAGACACACTCTATACTTGATCACTATTACAAATATGTCTTCAAGATGAATCCAGACAGTATCAACAACATATGCTCTTTCTCCCACAATCGCACATCAATAATCCATTTATTCTTCTTTTATCTACTTGTGAACCTTTTCAATCATCTTGCAATCATACCTTACCTAACTCACTTTGATTCACTATTTATACATGATATTATAGTGCTTGTTGGCTAGATACAACATGAACAATACATTTACAAGTTGGCCAGACAACACACATTATGAAATGTGTAGAAGATAGATCCTAATTGAAACAACACGTTACACTAGAAGAATATGCAGGCCTTGCGGACCCCAACACTTGCTTAACCATGTCCAAAACATTATTTACTTCTTCAAACAACAAGGAATGACATTTGCACACTCCACTCATTTGAAAATAGGACAACTTTAAGGGAATCACATGAAGACTTGAAGTATAATGGCCATATCAACTTGGAAACATTGTGCGATATATGAAACAAGAAAGATCTTCATGAAACTTTTCAAGATGAGTCTACATGACTCATAAAACACCCCCATACACTCCATTGCCACCACACATCAAAGAACTGTGCCGCACATCTTCAAACATTTACTTTGAAAACACTCTATTGTCGAGAGCACACTACACCATGTTGTTAATTGAAAAACTAAGCTATGGACCACCAATAAGCTTGAAACTAAAAAGAGGTATGAAATAGACATCCAAGAACATGTTCACAAAACCACAAGGTAAATCAATCACTTTTGGAGGAATGCAGAGAATTCTAGTGGGTCTTCAATATTACACCATTCTGTTAGAGCACATTCTGATGTTCTATCATACATAACTTTCACAACGGAGGGAAATATGATTTTAGACATTGGAAATAGCACCTTCACTACCTTCTTGACACAATCTCATAACCATATAGCCACATATATAACTATGGAGGAATGCAGTGCATTCTATCACCCTACTAGGAATACCTTCACAAAACCAATTCAGTCTTTAAGCTGTTAGTAGAAAAACATCCTTCTGATGATCAAAACATCATGAAACTTGGAACATATATAAAATAGCATTGTATGAAGCTATGTTCCAAATCACAGAAGCTCAATAGCACAATGATGAAATGCAAAGCAATCTTTCGAATAATCTTCAAAGAGCAGACATTCTGGAACGAAGATTATCACCTACTTTCGGAGGCCAAGCCTTCATTGCATTACCCCATACAACTCAGGATCAATAGGATAGATCATACAGCATGCTTCAAGTCATCAAACATCCTTTCTTAACATATGATTCTCTTAATGCTTCTAATACCCATATTAATAAGGCTTCAAACTTAACTTTGCTTTGATCTCCAATCATGAGCTTTCTCTTTCTTAGGAATATACAACCATGAACAATATCTTACTTTCCTGATAGTGTTGACATCAGTGTATGCATCAATGTATGCTATGTTGACATCAATATATGCTATGCTGACATCAGTGACAACACATATGGCCAACAATCTCCCCCTTTGTCATTAATGGCAACATATGCTTCCCCTTAGACTCTCTCCCCCTTTGAATCAAGGACAAAGGGCTCCAATACATACTCATTCTCCCCCTTTTATCAACAATCATATATCTACAAATTTTTCTTGCAAGCTCCCCCTATCAGCAGTCACCACTACCTACTCCCCCTAAGTGGTAGCCATCATCAATCCAGGATAAAGATATAGCATGAACTCCCCCTGGACATATGTACCACTATGCATCTTTAGCAAGAAGAGGGAGCAGAAATTACCCCTAACATCTGCCAAAGATCCTTAAAGATTTATTTTGCAAGGGCCTTTGTGAAGATATTTGTAATTTGATCCTTTGTTAAGACATAATCCAAATTCACTTTCTTATCTGCAACCTTCTCTCTCAAAAAGTGATACTTGATTGCTATGTGCTCGATTCTGGAATGCATCACTAGATTCTTGGAAATATTGATAGCACTTGTATTATCACACAAAATAGGAATAGGCTCATCATACAATACCTTGATATCCTTAAAAGTTTCCTTCATCCATAACACTTGTGTACAACAAGAGGATGTTGCAATATACTCTACCTCTGCAGTAGATAAGGACACTGTGTTGAACTACACCAGACAACTGAGAGGGGGGGTGAATCAGTTGTCCTAAAACTTTTAACCAATTTCAATCAACTTATCAATTACTTGTATTCAGATATAATCATGAAAACATAAAATGAGAAGCTCAACACAAATGCATAATCAACACAGGAGACACCAGATTTTTACGTGGAAAACCCTAAAAGGAAAAAACCACAGTGGGTGTTAGCCCACAGAAACATATAAGTTATATCAATACCAAAAATCTGAGGCTCACTGCAAAGAAAGGCTCACTGCCAAAGGGTTCAACTGAGATAACATCACATACTTCATACGAAGGTTCAGTTCCATTGATGTGCAAACACCTCGGCTCTACTCTACTACTTCTCTCACTTTATCCTCACATCTTCGCACTTGGATACATTTTCACGACTCAATTACAAGTATTTATAAACTACATCAACCTTGGAATGATCATCAAGGTTAGCATTGCAATCATCAGCCATTGGAACAATCTCCAAGGTTGGCATTACAAACGTACATAAAATAGGTCTAGACCTAATACAAATTTGGCTAAGCAAAATATGTAGGAGTGTACGCGGATCATGCCATGCCTTAGCTAGGACTCAAACACAATCTTCCACACTTCAACACACTATCACAATCTTTGATGCATCTTTGCAAGTGATGAATTCAACGAGGTTAGACAAGACTGATGTTAACACAAGTGTCCTTAAGAACACGCTTCATGCACAATCTGAATTGCACCTTACGGACCAATCCAAATGTAGGAGCATGATCAGGAGACATCTATAAGCACATTGTAATCACTAGGAACAACCACACGATCTCTAACCACTCAATCAATGAGATTATTCAAACCGGAGCACAAGAACAACATTGTCAACCACTGTCATAAATAAAAGATAGCTTACAGACCACCAAATCACAAACCATTACAGTTGAAGGCACTTAACATCACCACAAACTTACTTCTAGAACCACAGACCAAAACACTTCAATGCGGAGGAATGCGGAGCAAAACACTTTCTCCTTATCACCATCAAACACATAGAAAAAGCTACTTTCACTCTGGTGAACATAGCTCTCTCAATTCTTCATACCGGAGGCTCAAACTCATAATATAACATATTCAGACAAGCTTCTAAATAACTTCCAATCTACAAGAAAAGATATTTATTCTACAAGAAATGTGGAGCATTCTTTTGGACTATTCTTCTGCCTGTAATGCACTGTTTCTACTGCAACACATTGTTATCACCGAAAGGGCTAATTTTCTCAATATCCTCAACAAAGTAAAAGAATAATTGACACTAATGACAACACCGATTAGGCACATACTTGTAACAATCTCCCCATTTGTCATTGATGACAACATATTATGTGAAAAACTCAAAAGACCATCAAGACAAGATTCTCCCCCTTTCTCTTTACACAACTGCATTCTTTCTCCCCCTAAGTTTTTCACATGATTTATCTCCCCCTTTGACATCAATAGAAAAGAGCACATACTTGTACATTGCTACTCTGATCCATTCACTTTAACAGAAATGCTTAGCTACTCCCCCTAAGAGGTAGCCTTCAGAACATCAATCCAGATCAAGGAATAACACTCTGAGCTCCACTAGATTGATGCATTCCTATGCATCTTAGTTTAAGATAGGAGGGGTAATGACCCCTAACTTCTCTCTGAGATACTCAAAGGTATCTTTAGGTAGAGGCTTAGTGAAAATGTCTGCAATCTGATTCTTTGTGGACACATATTCCAACTTTACTTCATTCTCTATCACCTTCTCTCTCAAAAAGTGATACCTTATTGATATGTGCTTTGTTGTTGAGTGCATCACTGGATTCTTTGAAATGTTTATGGTACTTGTATAGTTACAAAAGAATTCAACTGGATCTTCATACACAACTCTTATATCCTTCAAAGTCTACTTCATCCATAATACTTGAGTGCAACAACATGCTACTGCAATATACTCTACTTCTATAGTTGACAAAGATATTGAATCTTGTTTTTTGCTTAGCCATGAGACAAATCTATTACCCAACAAGAAGGCACCTCCACTTGTACTCTTTCTTTCATCAACATCTCTGGCCCAATCTGCATATGTATAAGCACTGAGAGTGAAATCATTGTCCTTTAGATACCATAAGCCATAATCTAGAGTACCTTTCAAATACCTCAAGATTCTCTTAACTGCCATCACATGTGATTCTCTTGGATTAGCTTGAAACCTTACAGCAAGACAAACTGCATGCATAATATCAGGTCTAGTTTGAGCTAGATAAAGCAATCCTCTAATCATGGATCTGTATTTTTTCTTATCAGTCTTAGGTGATTCATCAGCTTTGCTCAACTTGCAACTAGTCACCATGAGAGTACATACCGGTTTAGAGTCTTCCATCCCAAACTTCTTCAACAACTCCTTCACATACTTAGATTGAGATATAAAGATTCCTTTATTTGATTGACTAATTTGTAGACCCAAAAAGAAATTCATTTCACCAAACATGAACATTTCAAATTCACTTTTCATCTCACCGGCAAACCTTATGCACATACCTTCATTTCCTCCAAAGGTAATGTCATCAACAAAGGCTTCAACAATCAAGATCTTATCATCATTGATTTTGAAGTATAGATTGCTATTTGCAGTGCCTTTACTAAATCCCATTTGCAACAAATACTTGTCTAACCTTGCATACCAAGCTCTACGAGCTTGTTTTAGTCCATACAATGCTTTCTTCAACCTACATACCATATCACCTTTATCTGACAAATGGAATCCCTCCGATTGCTCAATGTATACTTCCTCTTCTAATTCACCATTCAAGAAGGCATATTTCACATCCATCTGGTATACCTTAAAATCTTTTTGAGTTGTAAATGCCAGAAATATTTTGATTTCTTCAATCTGAGCTAATGGGGAAAAGGTTTCTTCAAAATCTATCCCTTCAATTTGAGAATATCATTTACATACAAGTCTTTCTTTAATCCTTACAACTTCTCCATTTTCATTCAGCTTGTTCCTAAAGACCCATTTAGTTCCAATAACATTTTTATCAGCAAGTCTAGGAATGAAGTGCCAACTTTCATTCTTTTCTATTTGCAGTAGTTCTTCCTTCATTGCCTTTACCCAATTTTCATCATTGCATGCTTCATTCATAGTTTTTGGTTCAATCTTAGAAAGCAAACATTAATTGACTTGTTCCTCTGCAACTCTTCTTCTTGTTAGCACACCTTTGTTCTTGTCACCTATAATCTGATCTTTAGAATGATTGATCCTTACATACCTGGGAGTCTTGACAACACTTTTCAGAGCCTCTTCTTCATCCTGACTGTCTTCTTGCTCATCTTTCTCTTCAATTTCTATAGTCACAGGTTCATCTGGTTTATAATAGCTCAGGTCTGATATTCTTTCTTTGCTTTCATCTACCTTCACATTTGTACTTTCAACAATCTTTTTGAGCCTTTTTTGTAGCACCAGTAAGCCTTACTCTTGGTAGAGTATCCAAGAAAGATTCCTTCATCACATCTTGCATCAAACTTTTCTAGATCTTCATCTCTCCTGATATAACATTTGCTTCCAAAGACTTTGAAATAGTTTACTGTGGGAATTCTTCCATACCACAATTCATAGGGAGTTTTAGTACCATTACCTTTCACTTGAACTTTGTTTTGAATGTAGACAGCAATGTGAATAGCTTCTTTCCAAAAGACTTCTGGTAGACCTTCTTCCTTCATCATTGTCCTAGCAGCCTCCTGAACTCTCCTATTCTTCCTTTCCACAACTCCATTTTGCTGAGGAGTCCTAGGTGTAGACAAAATGTCTCTTTATCCCATACTCTTCACAGAAAATGTTAAATTTGTTTGATGTGAACTCACCTCCTCTATCAGACCTCAAGTATTTGATCTTCAAATCTATTTCATTCTCAACCATTACCTTGAAAGATTTGAACTTCTCTAGGGCTTCTGATTTATCTCTTAGAAAAGTAACCCAAGTCATTCTAGAATAATCATCAATAAGCAACATGAAGTACCCGTCACTTGTAGACTTCTCACCCTTGTAGGACCACAAAGATCTGTATGCAATAGATCTAGCAAACTGGTGGAAAATTGTTCTTTGCTCTTGAAACTTGTCCTTATCTACTTTTCCAACTGACATTCCTTACAAATTGAGTTGAAGGGTTTCACAAGTTTTGGTCTAACTTGAGCTTATCTTTACCAGACTATCAAAGTTTATATGACATATCCTTCTATGCCACAACCAACTTTCATCTGCCTGAGCCAATAAACAATAATCATTAATTTCTTTCAATTGATAGATGTTACCTTTTGTCTTCTTACTGGTAGCAATCATAGTTCTGGAGCTTTCCATGATCTTACACCCATTGTCTTTGAATCTTAGATCATATCCTTTGTCACACATCTGACTAACACTCAAAAGCTTATGCTTCAAACCTTTCACATATAGAACATTGTCAGTATTATGTTGCTTTCCATCAAATGAAATAGATCCTTTTCCACAAATCTTACCAGCTGCATTATCTCCAAACGTAACCAATCCACCATCAAACTTTTCCAAACTTACAAACTTACTTTTGTCACCGGTCATATGATGTGAACATCCACTATCAATAATCCATTCGTCCTTATCTTTCTCAACCTAAACAGCCAAGGCACTTTCTTCTATTGGGTTTTCATCCTTCACATAACTAACAGTATTAGTAGACATAGGATCTTCTTTAATAGAAATAAATAGACATTCATTTGCACTAGTACTAGCATCATCAAATTTATCATCAGTCACACCTTCATCATCAAAATCTCTGACATAGTAGCATTTCTTTGGAACTCTAGGTCCGCTCTCATATCTTTTCTTATTTCTTTCAATTCTTTCAGGACATATGGAAGCATAATGACCTACCTTATCACAAGAGAAACATTTGAAAGGAAGTTTACCTTTGAACTTACCAAAACCTTTTTGCATCCTATTAACAAAATTAGCTTCAATTTCATCAAAGTCATCATCCACTTTGTATTTCTCAGCTCTGGAAATCTTTTCTGAAGTACTAGATTTGAAAGTTGATTCAACTTTTGGAAGAGCATCCCCAGATTCTCTCATCTCAAAGGTTGTAAGCTTTCCAAGTAATTGATCTCTATCAATAGTTTTCACAGTCATGAATTCTTCAATAGCAGCCACCTTGTGACTATAGGATTTTGGTAGTGATCTAAGAATTTTCATCACAACTTCCTTATCAGTGAGAGTTCCTCCCATACCTTTTATTCCAGAAACAAGTTCATCAACTCTCTACATACAAGCTATTATGTTTTCATCTTCAAACCCTCATATCTTACTTTCAAGCTCTGTAGCTTGGCTTCTCTGATAGAATCATCTCCTTCATACAAATTTTTCAACTTCTCCCATACCTCATTTGCAGATTCAATGTCCACAACTTTTGTCAACATTGAGTCACTTAAGGAACTTAATAGAGCATCCTTTGCTTTGACATCCAGCTCATATTCTTTGATATTATCTTTAGTTGTCAAACCACCTTTAGGAATGATAAATTGTGATAGTGTAGCTAGCCATACTTTATAAGTTCCAAGATAGAGAAGATGGTTTTTCATTCCTACCTTCCAAAGAGTATAATTTGTCCCATCAAAATGTGGAGCTTCCTTCTTATACGACATCTTGGATCTTCCTCAAGCTATAAGGATTTCTTCAAAGGAACTTGGCTTTGATACCAATTGTTGAATTACACCGGACAACTGAGAGGAGGGATGACTGGTGCAGGAGCACCCAATCTAATGGAGCCTTCATGAGGCATTAGTTGTCTTAAAGTTTGTTTTTATGTTTTCAATGAAGTCCTAAACGGACATTAAATGTAATAAGGTCTGGATTGACTGTGCTTTGCTATTTTTTAGGATAGTTTGTTAGATAGCTGTTAAGTTGGTTAGGCAGTTACATCTCCTAGCTGCTGGGAGTCATTTTCTATACTACCCCGTGAGGGGATAAATATGTGAGATCTGATCGATCTTAGAATAAGGACACGAAGAACAAGAACAATAGTGTTAGATCAGAAAGATTGTAAATCAATTCTATGAAGAAATAAAAGAATTTTGTGTTCTGGTGTAACCGCAAGGGATATTGTTTGGGGTCATTCCACTGGTGGATTTCTTTGAAATCAGTGGAATGACCTCCGTGCTATTAGTGTATTTTCTATTCTGTTAAATTTTTGTTGTTTCCTGTGTGCTATTTGATTACAGAAATTACAAACGAGGTTGTTGGTATAAGGTTCATGTTGATGCATTTTGTGTATATCTCGCATGTGTACATCACAGACATTTCATGTGTATCCTGTTGTTGAATTTCGAAAGACTGTATTTGGTAATGTACATTCGAATGATAAAATGGTAGACCAGTTGAATCAGTAATGAAGACCGGAGATAGCAAGTCAAATCATGTATATGTTAAGTCAAAGGTGTATCAGTGCAAGGAGCATGATCTGTCGAAGGAGCAAATGTTATGCTGAAGGAGGAAGTCGTGGCGATAAGGAGTTTGGCATCGGCGTGAGTAGCATCATCAGAGGATGGGAGGAAAGTTACACCAACGGTGTAAGTCTAAGCGATGGGTTCAGCATATCAGAGTGACAATAGGGATCAACAAAATACTCAAGGAGTTCACCAATAGTAGAAGTCCTACCAATAGGCAATTTAACCGATCAAAGGGTATCGGTGGGAGTTAGGTGATCGAAGAAGAAGAAAACTGGTTGGCCAATGGGAGATATCTTGCCGATGGATGATTTAAGCATCAGAATGAAAGTGTTTTGCTAAGCCGATAGGTATAGGTCATAGCGATATGGTGTCGGGGACACATCGATATGAAATGGGATGTCAGTGTGAAAGGAATTAATTTGGCCGATGGTATTATGTTTTGCCGATAGACAAATAAATAGAAAATAGAGAGTGTATGCATATTTGATAATGCGTAGACATACATTTGAATTTGTATGTTAGGGTTTGAATGGCAGATGCCTCTGTATCAAATGGTATCAGAGCTAGCAAAAGCTCTAGGAGGAGATGTTATGTATTTGATTTCTGAGATGAAGAACTAAAGGAAAGATTGTGTTGGTGACCATTATTTTGTTTGCTAAGTTGTTTGGTTGCAGGTGCTTGGTCCATCTAGCTGTAGAAGGATGTTTTCTGAGGTTGTGTGTGTCAGCAGACAAGATGAGGTCTATCATGACCATTCTCCAATGGAGATTAGGCTAGATAAGGGTGTAGAGAGAAACCACTGAGGAGAGAGTGGTAGGTGCATCACCAGAATCTGTTGTTGGGTGAGATGAATGGTTTGGTGAATTGGTTTGTTGTGAAGCAGTGAGAGAGATGGATACCTGACTGAAGAAGCACTTGATGTTGTAGCCTAAAGAGTACTCCACTGATGGGAGTAGAAGGAGCTTGAAGAAGCTCTAAAGTTGATAGTTGTTTGATTTTGTTGGTTGGTTGGTCACTAGCTATGGATGTGAAGATTGGAAGCCTGAAGCTGAGAAGATTGAAGACAAAATGAAGTTGTTTGCAGCAGACCACATAACTCTTGGGACAAGAGTTTTTTCAACTTGGGGAGTATGGTGCAGGAGCACCCAATCTATAGGAGCCTTCATGAGGCATTAGCTGTCTTAAAGTTTGTTTTTATGTTTTTAATGAAGTCCTAAACGGACATTAAATGTAATAAGGTCTAGATTGACCATGCTTTGCTTTTTTTTTGGGATAGTTTGTTAGACAGCTGTTAAGTTGGTTAGGTGGTTACATCTCCCAGCCGCTAGGAGTCATTTTCTGTACTACCTCGTGAGGGGATAAATATGTGAGATCTGATCGATCTCAGAATAAGGACAAGAAGAACAAGAACAACAATGTTAGATCAAAAAGATTGTAAATCAATTCTGTGAAGAAATAAAAGAAGTTTACGTTCTAGTGTAACCACAGGGGATATCGTTTGGGGTCATTCCACTGGTGGATTTCTTTGAAATCAGTGGAATGACCTCCGTGCTATTAGTGTATTTTCTATTCTGTTAAATTTTTGTTGTTTCCTGTGTGCTATTCGATTACAGAAATTGCAAAGGAGGTTGTCAGTATAAGGTTCACATTGATGCATTTTGTGTATATCTCACATGTGTACGTGACAAACATTTCATGTGTATCCTGTTGTTGAATGTTGAAAGACTATATTTGGTAATGTACATTCGAATGATACAATGGTAGACCGATTGAATCGGTAATGAAGACCGGAGATAGCAAGTCAAATCATGTATATGTTAAGTCAAAGGTGTATCAGTCCAAGAAGCATGATCGGTCGAAGGAGCAAATGTTATGCCGAAGGAGGAAGTCATGGCGATAAGGAGTTTGGCATCAGCGTGAGTAGCATCATCAGAGGATGGGAGGAAAGTTACACCGATGGTGTAAGTCTGAGTGATGGGTTTAGCATATCAGAGTGACAATAGGGATCGGCAAAAGACTCAAGGAGTTCACTGATAGTAGAAGTCCTACCGATAGGCAATTTAACTAATCAAAGGGTATCGGTGGGAGTTAGGTGATCGGAGAAGAAGAAAATTGGTCGACCGATGGGAGATATCTTGCCAATGGATGATTTAAGCATCGGAATGAAAGTGTTTTGGGTCATAGTGATATGGTGTCGGGGACACATCGATATGAAATGGGATGTCGGTGTGAAAGGAATTAATTTGGCCGATGGTATTATGTTTTGCCGATAGACAAATAAATAGAAAAATAGAGAGTGTATGCATATTTGATAATGCATAGACATACATTTGAATTTGTATGTTAGGGTTTGAATGGAAGATGCCTCTACATCAATGACTCAATTCTCCTAAAACTTTTAACCAATTTCAATCATCAACTTATCAATTACTTGTATTTAGATATAATCATGAAAACATAAAATGAGAAGCTCAACACAAATGCATAATCAACACAGAAGACACCATATTTTTACGTGGAAAACCCTAAAAGGGAAAAACCACTGTGGTTGTTAGCCCACAGAATTATATAAGTTATATCAATACTGAAAATCTAGGGCTCACTGCCCAAATTGCTCATTGCAAAGAAAGGCTCACTGCGTATGGATGGCTCACTACCAAAGGGTGGCTCACTACCAAAAGAAGGCTCACTACCAAAGGGTTGAGCTAAGATAACAACATCTACTTCATGCCAAGGTTCAGTTCCATTGAAGTGCAAACACCTTTGCTCTACTCTGCTACTTCTCTCACTTTATCTTCGCATCTTCGCACTTGGATACACTTTCACGACTCAATTACAAGTATTTATACACTACATCAACCTTGGAATGATCATCAAGGTCGGCATTACAATCATCAACCATTGGAACAATCTCCAAGGTCAGCATTACAAACACATAAAATAAGTCTAGACTTAATACAAATTTGGCTAAGGAAAAGATGTAGGAGTGTATGTGGATCACACCATGCCTTAGTTGGGACTCAAATACAATCTTCCACACTTAAACACGCTATCAAAATCTTTGATGCATCTTCACAAGTGACAAATTCAACCAGGTCAGCCAAGACTAATGTTAACACAAGTGTCCTTAAGAACATGCTTCATGCACGATCTAAATTACACCTTGTAAACCAATCTAAATGTAGGATCATGATCAAGAGACATCCACAAGCACATTGTAATCACCAGAAACAACCACACGATCTCTAACCACTCTATCAATGATATTCTTCAAACCAGAGCACAAGAACAACATTATCAACCACTGTCATAAATAAAAGATAGCATTTGAACCACCAAATCATGAACTATTGCAGTTGAAGGCACTTAACATCACCACAGACTTACTTCTAGAACTATATACCAAAACACTTCAATGCAGAGGAATGCAGAGCAAAACAGTTTCTCCCTGTCACCATCAAACACACAGAAAAAGTTGCTTTCACTTTGGTGAACATAACTCTCTCAATTATTCATATCAGAGGCTCAAACTTAGAATATAAATCTTCAAACAAGTTTCTAAATAACTTCCAATCTGCAGGCAAATATATTTATTCTATAGGAAATGCGGAGCATTCTTCTGGACTATTCTTCTGCCTGTAATGCACTATTTCTACTGCAACACATTGTTATCACCAGAGGGGCTAATTTTCTCAATATCCTCAACAAAGTAAAAGCACAGTTGACACTAATGACAACACAGATATGTTGACATCAATGACAACACTAATTAGGCACATACTTGCAACACACTGAATCTTTCTTCTTGCTTTGCCATGAAACCAATCTGCTTCCTAGGAAGAAAGCACCATCACTTGTACTTCTTCCATCATCAACACAATCAGCCTAGTCAACATCAATGTATGCAATCAAATCAAAGTCATTACCTTGTGGATACCATAGACCATAGTCATGAGTTCCTTTCAAGTATCTGAATATCCTTTTCACTACCTTCTCATGTGTTTTCTTAGGATTGGCTTGATATCTGCCAACCACACATACTGCATGCATAATGTCAGGTTTAGAAGTAGTTAAGTACAATAGTGCTCCAATCATAGACCTATAGGTATTAGATCTACCTTTGGAGACTCATCATCTTTTCTCAAGTGACATCCAGTGACCATGGAATACTCACTAGTTTTGAATCCTCCATACCAAACTTCTTCAACAATTCTTTGGCATACTTAGCTTGGGAAATAACGATACCATCATCTAGCTAGGAAATTTGAAGTCCAAGGAAGAAAGACATTTCACCAATCATGGACGTCTCAAATTCTTTTTGCATATCCTCTGCAAACCTCTTACACATATCATCATTTTAACCAAAAATGATATCATCAACATAAACTGCAACTATCAAGATCATGTCTCCTTCTTCCTTTATGTAAAGATTGCTATCTGTAGTACCTTTCTTGAATCCTTGCTAAAGTAATTACTTGTCTAATCTTGCGTACCAAGCTCTAGGTGCTTACTTGAGACCATACAAAGCCTTTTTGAGTCTACATACCATGTCTAGATCTTCTGATATCTGAAAACCATCTGGTTGTTCAATGTATACTTCTTCTTCTAAGTCATCATTGAGAAATGCTGACTTAACATCCATCTAATACACTTTGAGGTTCATGTGAGCAGCAAGATCAAGGAACATTCTAATTTCCTCCATCCTTGCTACTAGAGAAAAAGTCTCCTCAAAATCAATGCCTTCTACTTGAGTATATCCTTTGCATACTAATCTTTCTTTGTTCCTTACAACTTCACCTTCTTCATTTAGCTTGTTCTAGAACACCCATTTTGGCTGGTCTGGGAACCAATTCCCATTTCTAATTCTTTTCAATATGATCTAGTTCTTCTTCCATTGCTTTTATCCATCCATCATCTTTTCTAGCTTTAGGAAAGGTCTTAGGTTCCACTTTTGATAACAAACACAAGTTTACTTACTCATGTGCCTTAGAAAACCTTCTCCTTGTTTATACACCTTCATTCTTGTCTCCAATGATCTACTCTATTGAATTATTCTTATGAACATACTTTGTTAGAGTCTTGGGCATCTACTTTGGTTCCTATTCCTTTTCTTCTTTCACTTCTACTTCTTCATCTTTAATGCAAGGAAATATATTAGATTTGGTTTCTTCTAAATCTTGTGAGAATGATACAAGTCTTCATCTACTTTGACATTTGTGCTTTCAATCATCTTTCCCAACCTTTTGTTGTAGCATCTATAGGCCTTGCTTCTGTTTGAGTAGCCAAGAAAGATTCCTTCATCACATCTTGAATCAAACTTTCCTAGGTCTTCTTCATCTCTTTTGATATAGCATTTGCTGCCAAAGATCTTGAAGTATCTGACAGAGGGAGGTCTTCCATACCACAACTCATAAGGGTCTTAGTACTATTGGCCCTTAGTTGTACTCTATTAGTTAGATAGATAGTAGTGTGAATTGCTTCCTTCCAGTATGCATCAGGTAGATCTGCATCTTTCAACATTGCCCTAGACATTTCTTGCACATTCCTATTCTTCCTTTCCACTACCCCATTTTGTTGAGGGGTTCTAGGAGAAAACAAGTGTTGTTGAATGCAAAGAATACTGAGAGGGGGGTGAATCGGTATTCTTAAAACCTTTTCATTTACACATTCATTAATCCACTTACCAAATTCAATAATATGAAAGCAAAGTAAACATGAGAAGAGAAACCACAAATTCATAACACATAGACACCAAGATTTTATGTGGAAAACCCAAAAAGGGAAAAACCACGGTGAGTGTTAGCTCACAATATATTATGATATCAATACCAAATTACATGAAGGCTCAATGTCCAAGAAATGCTCACTGCAAAAAGGCTCACTGCCAGAAAGATAAAAGAAAAAGATAGAAGGAATGGCTCACTGCCAAGAGAGGACTGCTACATGTGCATCTACAAAATGTTGAAATGCAGTACTAATATGCTCAGTATACAGATTCAAAGGTCTTCATACTATCTACTCTACTTTACATATACTTCTATTTTCTGCCCCTATTATCCTTTTCTGCTCTACAAACTACCTTAATATTAAACACATGAAATTCACACACTTTCCACACATCTCCAAAAAAATCCAACATTGAAATCCATCGAATATATATCTACAACAAGATTCATCTCACAATCAAGTCAGCAACCTAGACATGAAATGTGTAACCAAGTGTTGTACCTTTTCGACTTGATCTGGTGCTCAAATAGGAATGTGGATCCAAAAATACATACAATAGTCTTCATATAGGTCGGCACCAAACATTCAACTACTTAGATTAATTGTTCAAACAATATATCTTCTCCACAAATAGATCTAACATGTCTGTCGGCTTGTCCCTCAAGAACACACTTGACCAATTTCACTATCTCATCATAACTTCTACTGCAGACCATATTAGACTCTAAAGATCATACATAATGTTCATCATTGACCTCTTAGCATACCTTCAAAACCGTAAACCAAAATATGCCACAGTGGAGGAATGCAGACCCTTTTACTCTGGTACTGTGCACTGTCCATGTCTTTACTCTATTCACTGGAACTTAGCTATTTCATCATATGACTTCTGGAGGAAATCAGAATTTCATCACTGGAGCATGTGATCACCAAGTATCTATGACTAACATACCTAAACTACATATAATTATCTTCAACTGCGGAGGCATACTGACCCAATCTTTGTCACTTGCTCTATAAACTACCCATACTTAGCCATTTGAACCTTCCTGACCAAAATCCTTTGTCAAACCAAAATGATCTACCAGAGTAAAGTCTCCTTGCCTTGTTGGTGGAATCCCTTTGTCTTGTTGCCATCAATGACAACATTCAATCATTCATCATAGCAGTGTCTCTTGCCAACAATCTCCCCCTTTGGCATTGATGGAAACACTTAGTGAAAAATGATTGTTTTCTCCCCCTTACTTTTATGCACTCTATTTTCTTCTCCCCCTTAGGTGTTTGCCCTTTTTTCACTAGTCTTCTTATCCCCCTTTGACATCAATGGCAAAGGTCTATGTACAGGAGTCAAAATTGTGTCAAAACTGTAAAAATTGCAAAAACTATCATACTCTATTGTGACCTGTCAAATTAGTTTGTTGCATGTGAAAGGATATCTTTGTACATAGTCTTTAATTGTGTTAACTCTCCAACCCACTTATTTTTAGTATTGTTCAAAATTTGGATGTACTCATTTACTTGAATTTCCATATCTTCTGCCTTTTTCACGCCGATAGGCATGTCATTTGTTTCCTAAACCTTTAAAGATTCTGCAGGTAGACTTGTCATGAGCTCAATTTTAGAGCTTATCACCCTTTTCAGTAGGCACATCTTGTTTTTGATTTCTTCCTATCTTCTGAGTAGACTACTTATGTTGTTTTAAATATTTACAACTTGTGTTTCTATGCTATTGATTGAGTCAACTACTAGATCAAAGGTCTTACAAATATTTGTAAGTTGAAGCTCCATGCTTTTGATCTTCTCTTCTATTTCCTTAGTGGTCTTAGGCCATGACAAACAAAATTTGTATATATCACAGACTTCCTTGATTGCATTTTTCATATTCTTGATACTATTTTCTAGCAAAATTTTGTCACTGTCTAACTTGATTTTTGACTCTACTAGTCTTTTATCTTAAAATTCCTTACTAACCTTAATGTTGGCAGATTTTTCAAAGGACTCAAAATGAGTACTTACAGAATTTATCATTCCTTTGAGTTGATTAGATGATGACACTAATGTATCTTTTGGGTATGAGGGTATCAATTTTTCTAGAATACCAGATGCATCATTAATGAGTTCATTGTCCTATATATATATTTTTAGCATTTCTTCTTGAGCATTGGCTTGCACAGTTGATACCAATTTGAATTTCTGTACCAGAGACAAAGAATTCAGATTTATTGGTCCTTGTAGAAACTCAAGTAAGTCTAGGATTTGTGCACTTTGTTGCTTTTCCAAAAACTTTGCAGCAATGTCTCTTGCCACTTTTTCTTCACCAAGTAAAACTTTCTTTCTTTTCTTCTCCTCTGCTACCTTTTCTTTCTCTACTTCAGTTGTGGCTTCTATAATGGATGAGGTCCTTATTCTTTTTCTGGGGCTAGATGCTGGTTTTTCCATTTCAGATTTCTCATCTTTCCTTTTTGGAGTGCTTGATGTCCATTCTACTAGAACACTTATGGACTTTAATCCTCCTGGTTTGGTTTTTGCCTTACTTATTTGTTCATCTGATGTTTTCTCTGATTGCTCAGGTTCCATAGACATTCTAGAGGATGATTCTAAGAATGTCCCAAATCTATCCTCTTTGAGATCATTAGGTTTTCTTAGTAGTGCATCAGCTAATTCAATCAAAACATCTTTTGTAACTTCATATCCTAATGCAGGGACCCATACAGTTCTTTGTTCCACAACTTCCATGAAGCATTTGTCTTTATCTACCATGAATACAATGTCATTTTTATACTTCATCACTACATTTTTAGGTATCTAGACTCTGCATGACATTTTCTGTTGAAAGTTCTCGAAGTACCCCCATAAGATTTGATTCTACTTGTCTACATTTCCCAAACTTTGCAAGTGATTTCTTATTTGAGTGGCTACTAGTAAATGATTGAGCCAGACAATATTTCCTAAACCAAGTAGCTCTCTTAGGTAGTAGAAGAGTAGACAAGTAATCAATGTTCCATATTTGAAAGAATGATTGGTTTCTTTGGCTCTTTTCAAGTCCTCCATTAGTTCACTCCGAAGCAATTCACATAGGTCATAATCCGTATTGTTTTTTATCATGTCATATACTATGTATATGGCTGGTGCAAACATAGAATTTTCCTTGTTGGAAAAGTATATTCTATATCTAATAATCATTGACGCAAATCTGACAGCTGGATTCTTAATATCATTTACCTTAAGGACATTCTTATCAAATTTGGCTACTGTAAGTTGCATTACCACATTGTTCTTCATTTTCTTTACACTAGGAACCCTTCCGGAGGAGCTCAAACCAGTTATGGCTTTGATAGCTTCTTTAGTTATCATATAAGGTTCATCAAGCCATAGAATCATGAATTCTACTTAGAATAAGATTAACCCATGCATCATTTAGAATCACGAGAAAATCCAACTAGGTGTCTAATTTCTTTTCTCCTAGAACTTTATATTCATCTTTCAACACAATATCCACAATAATCAGTTCATCTAGGTATAATTTTCCTAGATTCATGTGATCATATTCCTCTAGACTGAGTGAATGTATGCTCTAGTATCTTCCAAATGCATAACTCCATGTGGAGTAATTGAGAATGCCCCTAAAGGATCATTTTCCAGTGATTTGAAGAAATGTTTCTTAAACTTGGGGCGAGGCTTTTCTGCTATCTCGATTACTTGAGGTGTAAACATTTTCCCAGAATAATTCAATTTTCACAGTAGGGTTTTCAAGTTGTAAATACCTTTTTTTCCGCTAAATTAGGGTTTTCCTCACTTTGGATCAATTTGTTTTGAATCACTTTGGAAATATCTATAAACAATTGGAATCTTGCTTTAATTCTTTTAGACGCTTGATAGGTTGAATGCAAAATGAATTGTTTATCGAATGAGTTTTTTTATATCCCTTGATGTTAAAACCTAATCCGTCATAAATGTAATCCTTCAAAGAGCTGTCAAACACTTCTCTTTTAAGCTCAGCCAATCTAGATTGCTCCGCAATATTCCACATTTGATGCTTTTCCACCAGAATTTCTTTCAAAAGATTTGTCATATGCATCTTTTCAACATATCTTCATACTGGATCCAAGCACTAAAAATCTAGCTAGGGGATTAAGATTTTCATTGCAGCTCCCCCTGAGCCAGACCTCACCATCTACTTCCCCGAGGAAGTATCTTCACCAAAAACTGGTGCGGATTCATTCCCGACCTCATTTATATCCTTCTTAATCCAGACCTTGCTCATTTCTTTCTTGATTTCCACTAGATCAATCTTGTTCTTGCCTTTATCTTCTCTTTGCTATTGTGAGGCCTACCCTTTTTCATTCTGTTCATGTGACTATTTACCTTACTGTTGCTGATACTTTTATATTTGTGGGACTGTTGATCCCGGATTCCAAACTGTTAGACTTTATTATTTTATAGGAAAAACTAATTGGGTGATGTTAGATAGATGTTTACATTACAGGAAAACTAATTAGGTGATGTTAGAAAGAAAATTGTAATGTGATTTCAGTATGCTTATGAGAACTGTGGTATGTTTTAGGAATGCATGTTTTAAATTTGCTTCGGCTATGATATTTATATGTGGAATTAACTTTGAAATTTAGTGTGCAGGTATTTCTAAAAAAACCACAGATACTGGAGATTAGTCCACACCTTATGTTGTAATCCCTTGTGAAACTGATCTGGTTCCACGAGGAACCAAGATCAACTTTGTGTTGATTTAATGTTGTAATGTTGTCTTGCATGAGGTTAAATGGGTTAGGTCTACCCTCTTGTAAATTTGAACTATGATTTGTGTTGTAAGAAATGTATTTGAATTTCATTTTTTAACTTTAAATTTTTGAGACCCACTTCTTGTGTTTTAACTTGACCCTGGGTGTCCTAACTAGGTGAAAATTGACCCTGGTTTATACCCCATGGGTCTAGGGTCCCTTTTGACTTGGGTAACCCTTGGTTAACCTTTGTATGGTCACCTTAACTTCACAATGAAGTTAAGTGACGAATTTGGAGGCATGGGAGGAATAGGATGAGTGGTACCAACACTCAAGCCCATCCCTCTTCTATTCCCAAGGCTTGTGAGACTCCCCATGGAGTTGTGTGGTCCTTCATGAGAGGGAAGGAGGGGAAGACATGTGTCATTCTTTCCCTCTTCAACTCCCCTTTTCTCTCCCATGTGTAAAAGAGATGACATGTGGTAAGGGATAAGGAAGACTTTGGGGATGGGTGAGTGACATGTGTCAACACCCATCCCTTGGGACACAATAGTGTTTGAGAGGAAGAGTGAGGAGGTGACAAGTGTCACCTCCCCATTCCTCTACACTCATGGAATGGGTTATTTTAATCCCACTTGGGATAGGGAGAAGGGTTGTTGAATTTTTGAGGATTTTTGGTTTATTGGAAATTATTTTTGGAGAAAAGAATAGAGGGACTTTGGTGACTTAGGTTGGAGGAGATTTTAGTGGAGCTCTACATCAACTACATCCATTAAAGGGCTTTTTAAGGTTGGATTTCAAGGCCTTTGCTTTGCATTTTCTATTTGTTGCATGAAGGATGTGTGAAAATGTTTATTTTTGTTTATGTTGTATTTTTTGTTATTGTGGGGAAACTTTAATTGGGATGTTGATAGAGCTTCTTCCACTTGGGAGAAATGCTCATCAAGTATGGGGTAGGGGAGGAGTGATCCTCATCGAGTTCATTCCTTGTTTTGGGATGTTGAAAGCCTTGAGGGCATTTGTGTGACTTTGAGAAAAATTGTTATATGGCTTGAGAGCCAAAATATGAACTCCTTGGAATTTTTGTTAATGGCTTGCGGCCATGAGAAATTTGTGTTGAAGGGTGGCACTCTAGAGTTGAGTGTGTCCACTCTCCTACCCCTTGTTAAACTCACTGTGGTTGAGTTTGTGTTGTGTAAATAGCCATGGGTGTAATTGTGTTTTGGGATGTTGTATTGCCTTGTTGTGGAGTGGATGTTGGAATACCCTAGGTGTGTGGATGATCTCCCTAGCTCAGGGGTGACCCTCTTGCGGGTCTACGGTAGGGAGGAGAGCAAGTTGAGTGGTGTTTTCTCCCCTTGTGTGATATGCAGGTTCTTGGAGCTTATTGTGAAGCTTGGAGAAGATTATTTGAACTTGGAAAATATTTTATTTTCCTTAACTCTTAAGGAGAGCTTGGACATTTAATAGCTTCATCCTTGTTGATTTGCCAAGAGGAGAACATTCTCTCTCTTTTGTTGTAAATATTGGTATTTTGGAGTTATGAGAAAATCCTACCTTATTGTGTTGATAGTTGTAATTTTATTGTTTATTAAATTTTACCATTTGAGTGAGAAAGAAGAAAAGAAATTTGTTTTTAAAAGGATATTAGAATTGTCTATTTCCTTATAATCGTATTTGCAAAGTTGTGAGTTAGTTGTTGTGGAAAAAAAAAATAGTAAGTTTGTTAAAAATTATTTCATTGAAAGTCTTAGTGGAAATATTAATTTTAAAATAAGAAAGTTGAAAATTGCCATTTGAAAAGAAAATGAAATTTGAATAAAGTTATGCATTAGAGTTTAATTGAAGTTAATCGCATGCTTACTGTATTTTAAATTACATCATTTGTATTGGAAATTGACATTAAATTAAAGGGAAAATAGATTTTAATTATCTATTGTATAATACTATTTTGTATGAAGTTTAATTTTAGAGTTGCAATTGACATTACATTGTTTATAAATACAATATAAATTAAATTCATTATTCTGTTTTTAACAACTTATTGACAGTAATCCTTATATATATATATATATGTATGTATGTATGTATGTATGTATGTATGTATATATATATATATATATATATGTATATATGTATGTATATATATATATGTATGTATATATATATTCTATTTTTTATATAGTTAAGTAATTAGTTAATGAAACTAAGAATTTTAATCATTGTGAGAATTGAGGAGTGTGTATATATATATATATATAAACAAATTTTAAATGGGAAATAAAATTGAATTATTCGCGGTTTTCTTTTTTATCAAAAAGAAATACAGACAAAAGAAATTTGTTACAAAATGGTGGGGGTTTGAACCCCCACTGTAAGTTTGACCATGGGTGTGGGGAGGGGGCAGAGCCCCCACCCACACCCCACTGAGTGGATTGTGGGTGGGGGCTCTGCCCCCTCCCCACACCCCCCCGTAACCCCAAATCCCCACGGCTACCTTCCCTCCCCGCCGTGCCTCTGCGGTTACACCCCCTCTACTGAGCCCCCCTGCGGTCGTATTCCCGCCGCGACCTCCTTCCGCCTGACCTCCCTCTCATTTGCGGCCCTCTACGACCACCTCCACCCATAGTCCCCTCCTCTGTGCCCAAAACTCCACAGCCCCATCTCCACCTCTGCGGCTTCCCTCACTCTGCCGCCATTCCTCCACCTTTCCCCCTCTTTGTGCCAAACACACAGCGGCCCTTCACCAATCCACCGCTGCCTGTATTGGACCCTGCCACAGCCAATGCAAACAAAGATTTAGGTTAGGGTTTCTCCAATGAAATCCAAAGGAAATAAAATATGAACTTTCACAATATCCCATGTTATATAAAGAAAAATATATAATAAAATATAAGATTAAAATAAATAATATATATATATTATTTGTCTGCTAATAATTTTGTAGTATCATTTAAATAATATATATATATATATATAGGTATATATATAGGTATATATATATATATATAGGTATATATATATATAGGTATATATATATATATTTGTATTATCTAATGATAATTTCGTAAAAACAAAAAGAATAAATAAATTAGGGCCTATATTTCGACAATGATATATATATTTATATTAATTCAAGCTGTGAGGGAATTGTGCTTTCAAAATGTAATAATTTTTATTTAAAAATATCAAGAAAATGAAAAGAAAAATATGTTCTTTCATTTTAACAAAAGACACTTAGACATATAAATGCAAATAAGCATGTATATATGCTTATTTGCATTTATATAGATATGCATATCTTTATAAATGCAAATAAGCCATCATATGCATTCCATATGTGACCACTGTGAACTCGGACTGTATATGGAGTAAACGTCTAATTGAGAAAAAGAGAGACAAAGAGAAAGAAAGTTAGCCTTGAAAAACAAAGAGGAGAAAATGCGAGGCATTTCTGAAATGGGCTAAGAGAACTAAGTAAGTTTGACCTACTGTTAATCCTAATTAGGAACAAGTTAATTATCAAAATTAATTTAAATGTTGAATTAAACCAGAGCGGAAACCTAGGAGACTGTGTCAAGTGAAGTTAGTAAACCATGTTTAAGTGATCTGGTCTACCAAGAAATTAGGAATAATGGAAAGGATGCAGTGATAACTCTGATTGATAGAGAACGTGAAGAAAAGTAGGATAAACATAAAGAAACCTTACAAAACAGGAAAGAGAATGTGATAGAAATACAATCAAAATTAAATTTTAGAGAAACAGAAGAGAGGGCAAATGAATAGGCTTTGTTGAAAATGCTAAGTTCAGAAGGAGAACAGATGATCGGGCTTTGTTGAAAAATGATCCATTAATGAGATCAACTATAAATTCATTATAATTATGGAGTCGTAGGAAATTTGTTAACCCTATCAAGAAACCCTGTGTTAAGAGTAGTGTTAGTGTAATAAATCCCCCTCACACCCGTGAGGCGTTATGCTACCAGATTTTTCCAGAATCTAGGGTTTAGGAGTTTAGTAAGTTCAACCCTGGCAGTGATGTCAATTGCATTGCGAAGACCCCCTTGTTGGCCTTCTTGCATTTTGATGTGCGCACATGTACGTGTTACCCTGCTAACAACTATTTTGTTTACGCCTTAAGCGTACGCCACCGAGCACACTTACATGTGCGAGGGGGTTTCTAGGGAAGCGTGGGAAAAATGTTTATATTTCGTGTCATGACCGCATGACACATGTGGACATGACACGTGAGATGTGTGGTGTGACCGCATGGAAAATGTGGACATGATAGCTATGTTTTCCTCCTCTCTATAGGATAGTCTCTCTTATCATCCTTACTTCTGCAGAATCTTGCAACATGTCCAAACTTATTGCTATTGTAGCATACCACATTCCTTTGTCCTTGATTCCTTCTATTGATTGGATTTATTCTTGATCTGCATTGATTAGCCATATGTCCAAATCTATTGCATGCAAAACACTTTCCATTGAATGATTAAGTATTCCTTGCATTGTAAAAACCATTCCTTACCAAACTTTTGTATTCATTTGATCTATGACCAATTTTCTTGCAATTGAAACATTGACTAGAAAATGATGGAACATTCTAATTTATTCTACTTTTACACTGAGTAGCCTCATGGCCAAACTTATTGCAATTAAAACAATGGCCATTGAAAGATGGGTACCTTTGAGCATTTGGCTACCTGACCGAAGGTCTTCTAGGTCTTCTTCTTTTATTCTTGAACTAGTTGCCTTTGTTTTGCTTCAACTCAGTGTTTTCTTGACCTAATTTTGAACTTTCTCCTTTCTCAAATCCTAAGCCTTGCTTGTCATCTAAACTCTTTTGACTTGCAATCAACTCCTCAAGCTTTGCAGAGCTTATCTTAAACTTTTCTTTATAGCTCGTAGCTTTCTCCAAATATGATTTTAGGCTTACAACTTCTTTTTCAAGTTTATCACATTCTTCTAATTTGCTTTTTACCAACATTTTTAGATCTTATGCTTTAGCTCTTCCTACAACTTCCACTTTCAAATCATCTAGGGTTTCATTTGTTGATATCAATTGTTCACTAACCTCTTTGTATTTTTCTTTGAACTTCTTGACTTGTTCT
The DNA here is from genome assembly GCA_027924645.1 of Cunninghamia lanceolata. NCBI lineage: Eukaryota > Viridiplantae > Streptophyta > Pinopsida > Cupressales > Cupressaceae > Cunninghamia > Cunninghamia lanceolata. The sequence continues at coordinate 2,424,769 of BSBN01000550.1, forward strand.
TTTAGCTTTAGAATGCATTCATCAGTTTCTTGAATATTATCCTTCAAATCCTTGATTTTAGCTTTAGATTTTTCAAGATCAATAAGAGTTGCTTCCAGTTCAACATTGTTCTCATATGAGGGATTTCTAAATCTTCTAGTTGCCATGAGTACACCTTCCCAGATCTTCCTCAAGCTGTTAAGCTTTATCTAATGAATCTTTATTTGATACCAATTGTTGAATGCAAAGAATACTAAGAGGGGGTGGTGAATCAGTGTTCTTAAAACCTTTTCATTTACACATTCATTAATCCACTTACCAAATTAAATAATATGAAAGAAAAGTAAACATGAGAAGAGTAGCCACAAATTCATAACACATAGACACCAAGATTTTATGTGGAAGACCCAAAAAGGGAAAAACCACAGTGAGTGTTAGCTCACAATATATTATGATAGCAATACTGAATTACATGAAGGCTCATTGCCTTAGGGCTCACTGCCCAGGGACTCACTATCCAAGAAATGCTCACTGCAAAAAGGCTCACTACTAGAAAGATAGAAGAAAAAGATAGAAGAAGGATTGGCTCACTGCCAAGAGAGGATTCTACAGGTGCATCTATAAAATACTAAAATGCAGTACCAATATGCTCAGTATACAGATTCAAAGGTCTTCATACTATCAACTCTTCTTTACTACTCTGCTTTACATATACTTCTATTTTCTGCCCCTATTATCCTTTTCTACTCTGCAAACTACCTTAATATTAAACACATATCAAATTTGCACACTTTCCACACATCTCCAAAATAAATAAAAAATCAACACCGAAATCCATCAAATCTATATATATCCACAAGAAGATTCAACTCACAATCAAGTCAGCAACCCATACATGAAACGTGTAACCAAGTATTGTACCTTGTTGGCTTGATCTAGTGCTCAAATAGGAATGTGAATCCAAAAATATATACAATAGTCTTCATATAGATCAGGAACAAACATTCAACTACTTAGATTAATTATTCAAACAATATATGTTCTCTGCAAATAGATCTAACATGCATGTCGGCTTGTCCCTTAAGAACACACTTGACCAATTTCACTGTCTCATCATAACTTCTATTGCGGACCATATTAGACTCTAAAGATCATACATAACATTCATCATTGACCTCTTAGCATATCTTCATAATCGTAAACCAAAATATGCCACAGTGGAGGAATGCGGACCCTTTTACTCTGGTACTGTCCATTGTTCCTATCTTTACTCTGTTCACCCAAACTTAGGCTATTTCATCATATGACTTCTAGAGGAAATCAGAACTTGATCATTGGAGCATGTGATAACCAAGTACCTATGACTGACTTACCTAAACCGCATATAATTATCTTCAACTATGGAGGCATATTGACCCAGTCTCTGTCACTTGCTCTGTATACTGCCCATACTTAGCCATTTGAACCTTCCAAACCAAAATCCTTTGTTAGACCAAAATGATCTACCAGAGTAAAAGCTCTTTGCCTTGTTGGTGGAATCCCTTTGTATTGTTGCCATCAATGACAACATTCAGTCATTCATCATAGCAGTGTCTCTTACCAACAAGTGTCTTCTAATACCATGATCTTCACAAGACTTTTCAAGTTCATTTGAAGTAAACTCACCTCCTCTATCTAACCTTAAACATTTGATCTTAGTATCCATTTCATTTTCAACCAACACTTTGAAAACTTTAAACTTATCAAAGGCATCAGATTTTTCTCTTAAGAAAGTAACCCAAGTCATTCTATAATAATCATCAGTGAGCAACATAAAATACCTTTCACCTTGTTGACTCTTTACTCTTGTAGGTCCACATAGGTCTCTATGAAACAACTCCAATGGCTTTGAAGAAGAGTACTCCTTGCTTCTAAAACTTGTCTTTGTCTGCTTTCCCATTTGACATTCCTTGCATACAATGTTTGTAGACTTGATTATATTAGGCATATCCCTCATTGCATGAGTAGAGCTTATTCTTACCATGTTATCAAAGTTGTCATGTCCCATTCTTTTGTGTCATAGCTAACACTCATTGAATTGAGTCAACAGACATGTTCTTCCATTTTCTTCTTTCAAGTGATAAATATCACAAGTCTTGATACCTTCTACAACTAGCCTTCGGGATCCTACCTTCCTGATTTCATAACCATTAGCATGAAAAGTAAGAATGTAACCTTTTCTGTACATCTGATTGACACTGAGAAGATTGTGTTGTAGTCATTTGACTTAGAGAACATCATCAATCATGTTCATTCCATCAATAGTTATGATACCTTTTCCATAAATTTGAGGTGACTCATGACCTCCAAACTTAACAGCTCCACCATCCCACTTCTTAAGGCTGATAAACTTCTCTTTGTCACCAGTCATATGATTTGAACAACCACTATCAATAACCCAAGCTTTGGTTTCTTATTTTGCATGGAAGGCAATCCATACAACCATTAATTTTTCATTGTTTTGGATTCTTTGCAAGGTATCAATTTTTCCATATTTTCCAACTTCATTATTTTTGTCACCAACACTCATGGCCAAGAAAAGTGTTTTATCATTTGAGTCATCATGCTCCTCTTCTTCTGAAGACCAACTTTCTTCTAAGGAAAATAAACTCCTTTTGAACTTACTATTTTTGTTACTTCTCCTAGCTTCTTTAAGAGGACATTTAGAAGCAAAGTGACCTACCTTTCCACAATTAAAAAATTTGAATGGTAACTTACCTTTATATTTGCCAAATCCTTTCTTCAATGTTCTTACAAAATTTGCTTCAGTATCATTAGGGCTTTCATCTTCATCAGCAGATTCATCCTTTGTCTTTTTGTTGGCTTTGAAGGCAGCTTCTTTCTTTGGAACATCACTGTTAAATTATCTCATTTCAAAAGTAGTAAGGGTCCCAAATATTTGGTCTAAAGAGTATTTATCCAAGTCTGCAATCTCCTCAATAACATATACCTTATGACTATAAGATTTGGGAAGAGATCTCAGAACCTTCTTCACAATTTTATCCTCTTTTATTTCACCACCAAGACCTTTGATGCCATTGACCACTTCATTCACTCGAAGCATAAATCCAGCAATGTTTTCATCCTCTGTCATCTTTAGGGTTTCAAATCTTCTTTTGACAATTTGCATCTTAGCTTGCTTTACTTTCTTATCTCCTCCATAAATGGTTTCAAGTTTATCCCAAACTGCTTGAACAGAACTACAACTCATCACCTTTGAAAGTTCTGAATCAAATAATCCAATCATAATGGCAAACTTTGTTTCGACATTATTCTCATCCTTCTTGACTTCATCTGTATTTGTAGGAATAGTAGCAAGAATAGTGTAACCTTTCTTGACAGAATCCCAAACTCCACACCCTAGAGAATTGATGTAGGGTTCCATCCTTATCTTCCAAAAAGCATAATTTGTTCCATCAAACTTGGGTATCTTATTGGATCCACATTGTGCCATCCCAGACCTTCCTCAAGCAGTTAAGCTTCCCTTAGAGGAACTTGGCTCTGATACTGATTGTTAGACATGTTGAAATTAGGGCAGACAACTGAGAGGGGGGATGAATCATTTGTCACAAAACTTTTATCTTTTTCTGCATTAATCTTCTTTACCACTTATTACTAGATTAATGATATAACCATGAAAGCAAGAATCAACAACACATGAGCAGAAACATAATCAACACACATAATGCCAGGATTTTTACGTGGAAACCCAGTTAAGGGAAAAACCACAATGAGGGTTAACCCACAAGATTAATTCTCTGCTAAAAGAATTAAAAAATGGGAAGACACTTGTCATAGAGTACACTACTCAAAGGAGGCTCAGTGCCTACAAGAACATTCACAATGTTAACACTGAAAGGTTGAACTAAGAAACATCATCTTCTTCATGCAAGGTTCAGTTCCATTAAAGTGCACAACACCTCTGCTTTGCTCCCACTTACTTCCTCACTACATCCACATCTTCGCTTACATCTCCACACATTTCCATGACTTCACAACACTTATTTACACGTCATCAACTTTGGAATGAACATCAAACTTGGCCAAACAATCATCTATCATATTACAAGTAATTACAATCACAAGACTTGACTTAATACAAAATGCTACATGCAAACCACTCCTCTATTAGACAAGCATAGCTAGGACTCAAATCTTCCTCGAACAACATGCCATGCTCCATAGAACTTCTCTTAGATCATCTGCAACATGCACTAAGCATCCGATCAACCATGACTGGAAAGAACAACAACACTCAAGGAAAAATCTTCAACCATGAGCTCAATCCTCAATGTGAACCACCAAAACAATAGGTACACAATCCAGAGACCACCACAAGCAAATGAAATCAACAAGAACAACTGCACCACCTCAAATCACCAAAAACACTTGCATTTTCATCTAGGAACTTAAGAACACTAACTGTCATGACTATCACACTAGAAAGAATGCTTGCAGACCTCCAAACCATTAACCACTTGAGTTGAGGATACATACCAACATCCCAAACATACCTTCAGAAACATAAACCATAATATTCCAATACAGAACAATCCAAACCAAGTTTATGTCACTCTGTTACCCCTGAACAACTAAAAAACCTAGTTCTACTCAAATGGCCATAACTTCACCAATCCTTCATGTGGACCTCTCAAATCTTAACTAGAGCCACTTTAGAGAATCCTCTATGTTAGGTCTCAAAAATGCAGGTTGCTAATCCTAAGAGAATGCTAGGCTCTATACTTAGATTTGCAACATTTTTAAACTAACGTGACAAAATCAACCTTTAGGGTTTGATGATTCCCTACACTTTAGGTCCTACTAAACCTAGGTGGGTGAACCTTGAAAATTAAAGTAGGTTGAGGGTAAATATTTTGACTAAATGGATCTATCTACAGTGGCATATGGTGTAGGATAGATGAAAGCTTGCTAACTAATTCTAATATCTGATGAATGGTTGGTATAAATTGTATAAGCAATATCTAGGTGAATTTTATGATTGTGTAAATGAAAAGGTTTAAATGATAAATTGAAATAAGACCAGTGCCTTGTTGGGTAAACAGAGTCAAATGAAGGAATAAGACTAGTGGATTATAGTGGGTAATAATTCTAACTATTTGGCACAATATTTATTTTATAACTTGTATAAACGTGCAGGGAGATGACTGACAAACTCTTCTTAATAATCCAATTAATACAATCAGATTTCTTGTTATTCACCAGAAGGTAATTTAATCCTTTCTTGAAGGAACCAATTGAATGAAATATGCAAGATAACAGATAATATCAACTTGGAGACAGAATGGCAATCCTAATTATACGATTCTTCTTAGTAATCCAAACTAACACTTCTAGGTTATTGTGACTGATCAGAAGGATTTAATTCCTTTATGGAAACCAATTAACTCAATCACACAGATACAACAAATGTGTATTGACAAATTAATTATATACTTGATATATTAATTTGAATAACATGGAAATACTGAAATGGAGACAACCATACAATTGAGTAACTTCAACAAACAATTGATGCCAAAATAAAACCACTGAATCAGAGAACTTTAATTTACTTCTTCAATAAGATACTTGCAACATGGTCTTTGAGAAACATTGTAGACTTTGTGTATTATATTCTACTACTGATTCTTTTTTTTGTATCTTCCTTGTTTTCCCTGATATATATGTGTGGGAAACAAACTTCAGGCCGAAACAGTATGACTATTTGTGGCTCACACCTTTTCATATAAATGGATTAATAAATAGATGAATTTGATTAAGAGCTAGATCCATTAATCTTCATTTGGCAAGGTATTCCATTTACAGTTTCTATTGAATAAGTTGTGCCTGTTCTCATTGTTGAAAGCAATACATTGATTGTTACATCGACAAAAAATCATTTTTGTTTTATACGACCCTCTTCATAGTGCTTTGGCAACAAACAAATCCATCTTAGAGTTGTAATAAACATATATACATTACAAATTCCTGTGTATCAACTTTTGTATATACATTTGGGACACACATACAAGTGCGGACTCCATCAGGTCTATAAAATAAATTTGATTTCAGATCCATCCTTGTATATTTTCCTGCATCCTCCTTTTGCATACATATCTTTTGTATACCGGACACATTTTCTTCTGTACACAAGAGCGGGCCTGACAAGGTTTATGAAATGAATTGAAATTGCCTTCGAATCTGCCATTGTATGTATCTTATATACATACAATCCACAAATGCATCTCTCCTTTTGTATATCAAATACAATGCATTATAATATACAAGCACAGACTTCACACAAAGTTCTCAAAAATTGACTTTCTAATTGGGTCCGGAATTGTATCATCTTTTATACATCTTTTTGCATATTGGATACATACATTTCTCACATAAAAACTCGGACCCCACACGATGTATATAATGTTCAAATCTCCAATTATGTCAGGTTTTGTATATTATTCTCTTGTATATTTTCTTTGTATATTGCTATTTGTATATTATCTTGTATAAGCGCACATACAAAGCATCTTATACAAACCCTCTCTTTACCATTTATCCCCAACGATGCTTTTTATTCCTTTGTATATTGGGTATGTATATTATAAACATACAAGCACCCTGAACATACAAAGACTTTTTTAGTATTTAACTTTCTTTTCGCATCCGATTTGTATCTCTTATTTGCATCCTTTTAACTTGTATATCGGATTGTATATCGAAGATATGCATTGTTATTTGTGTTAGCACTCATCTTGACCTGGGGTTGATTTTTTCATGATCAGGGGGTTTCTTCATTTGAACCCTTTATCTTCTTGCCCATTTTCCTAAGTGTTGGACCTCCTCAGCATTTTTCAGCTGCAGCATCATATTTTCCTGAGGAGGAGGTCATCATCATCATCTTGTCTTCGATGATGGTCTGCATCATCGTGTTCTCCGTCGACTTGTTTTTCATCGTCATCATCATATTTTATTGTCAGGTGATGTTTGGATATCATCCTAATCCTGTTGATGAGCTACAGTGCGCCCTGATTTGCTTGCGGAGGTGATTTTTCAAGTATCCGGTGATCTTCCATTTATCACCTTGCCCAAACATGATGATGATGTTGCCCCGATATTCTGAAGGGGTTATTCTCTAAGTTGTTCGACCTGACTTGTTTTTTCTTAAGGGTCGTCATCATCATCATCATATTTCCAGTTATCACCGTGTTGCTTGCGAGGGTCATCATATTTTCTGCCTTCATGATATTTCGCCGGGGTGATATTTTTATCATCGGGTGATCTTGGTTATGATCATCCTGATGATGTTGTTGAAGAGTTCTAAGTGCGACCCGATATTCACTGGGGTCATCATATTTTGAACGTCAGGATGATCTTAGTCAATATCATCCTGATGATGTTGTATCACTTTTTGTTCGTTGTTTTGTCATCCTGATGATGCTGACGTCATCCTTATATCAGGGTGATATCTATTTCTCTGCCTATCTGCATCATGATATTTCCAAAGGAGGGGATGATATTTTCATATCACTCAGGTGTATGTTTGTTCCAGCGTCATGATGATGCTGATATCAAGGAGATATCCGCCTGCCAGCTTCGTGCATTATCTAGTGGGGGTGATCTTTTCAAGCATCATCATATTCGTCTATCGCCCTAATCTTATAGTGGAGCTACAGTGCAACCTGATATTTGTACATCAGGATGATATTTCCAAATATCCGGTTGTCTTCCGAATATCATCCTGATGTTAATATGATGATGACGTCATCCGGATATGAGGAGGTGCGCAGTAAGCAGGATATGATGATGACGTCAGCAGGATATGATGATGATGTCATCAGGATGTTCATCGGCCAGACTTTTGGTATAAGCTCAGCAGGAGGATGTTCCTCCGATGGACCCGGTTGTGCGGATGAAGGCGATTATCATGTAGTTATATTGCGATATGATGCTGACGTCAGGGTGATATTTCAAGCAACAGGATATCATGCTGCTGGAGGGTGATGATGATGAAGTCTTATACTAGTGTCGTCAGGAGCAAAAGCGCCGACATCATATATGCTCATGACCTAGTATATAAAGTGTTAATGAGGTTGCTGCGGGGTGCATGTGGGATAATTGATATCCTGCATTTTCAAATATCATGATGATGAGTCTCGGCGGGAAATGGTTGCGATCGACTGTTAGATGTTTTTCCCAAGGCCGCGGGTTGGTGCGCCATTAATGGCGAAGGTTGCAGAGGTATGGGCAGATCTGGTACCCGATTGAAGGTGTACATCAGCGGACAGTGGCGCAGGGCTCGAGATATCTTCCTGTCTCCTCCCCTACCTGCTGCATTCATGTTTGGGCGCCAATCTGGTAGTGTTTGAGCGCCATTTTCCTGATACTGTATATCTGGCAGGATTTTTGGTCAACCCTGTAATTAATTGCTGTGGTACACTACCTGGTTGTTATAAGCAGGAAGTGTTACTCATTTGTGGTTGTTGAAAGTTGAAGATCTTTGGCTCTGTAATTCATAACAAGCTGATCTGGTTGCTCTATACAGCTTAACCTGTGAGTTTATGTATCTCTTGTTGTATGTTTTTGGCATGAACCCACTGATTTCATGATTAATCTTATATGAGAAATGCTATCTTAGCATGTGTTGTGTTAATTCTGTCTCCATTATTGCATGTATTCTTCTTCTGAATCTGGATATTTGGGTAATGTTTAGATTCTAGAGCATAGAATTCCTATGTTGAATGTCTGATCTTTTAACTTCTGCTCAAGGGGTAGATTAAACTATTTTCAGGTTGGTAGCTTTGGGAAGGGTATACTGCAGTAGGGATACCATAAGTAGAGATAACTTAACACTCTATATTGGGAGATATCTGTAAGGCAGATATCACATATATCCCCTTGAAATCTAGTTCTAGCTGTTCATGCTGATCATTCACAGGTGTATGTCTACTGACTCCAGGCCCTGAATAGGCACCAATCTTGCTTTGTGTTTGTGTTACAACCATGTCCAGCTTTGCATCCAAACTTAAACTCCAAATCAAAATCTAAAACAACCATTAGGACATTAGAGTTAGTTTTAGGAACCTCAGTCCTCTATCTACAACTGCAAATAGGCCCAAAGCTAGCCCCTTTGCTCTTATCTTTCAGTTTGGTCTACTTACAGGAGGACTTATCTACTTTCTGTCAGCATCCCAGCCTTGTATGCATATCCTCATGGATGTTGAGTAGGGAATACCCCCCTAGGTCTTGCAGAGCCTGAAGAAGAAGAGGAGATAAAATATAGAGTCTATCTCCTATACTGTTGGCCCCTGGCCCAGAGATCCTGTTGATCACTGATGGCTACCTTGTAGGGAAATCTGGGAATAAGCATCCAGTCTGGGAAAAAAACCAACAATTTGTACAAGCCTGATATGCAAATGGTGGATCCCACATCACTTTTCTGATTGTATCTTCTGAAATGCAACAATACTTGTATCCAATTTTTAGATACAAAGCCAAATACATGCAAACTCCTTTGTATCACCTCTTCAGACTTATCAACATGACTTCCTTCATTGTTATAAGAATAATGTTCTTCCCTAATATCTCAAGTGTCACCGATATGGTTATCGGTGAGAGTCTCGTCAATGAATGTTACTATCATTATCATCGGGGTAATCTATGTCATCGGGATAACATATTTAGGGTTACCTGATCGCAGTCATTTTCCTAATAGCCTTTCATATCTTTTGATCAGAGAGACCTTCACAACATGTCACCGACATCGTTGTGAGTATTACTTCAGCCAGACTTACAGACTTTATTCCGATTCATTCGCTTTCGCCAATGGTTCTTATACATGTCATCATGACTTACACCGAAACATTTTCATGAATCATCGAGACATTATAGCATCGAAAACTTCTTAATTTCTTATTCTGATACTCATTTCCTACCGATGACCATTAGTTTCCTCCATTCTATTGGGTGATCGGTGAGAGTCTTACCGAGCTCTACTATTGGCATGACTTATACTGTCGGAAGGGCTTGTAGAGTATTCGCCGATAGTGTTTCCTTATGCCAATCGGCGTGACCATGCATTTTCTCTCTGATGAAAGGTCATCAGTGCCACTTTCTCCATCTGTATCTTCCAAAACATTCTCCCCTATCCTTATTATCATGCCGATAGTCATTTCAACTAGTTTCTCATGGAGCATGGATTGGTATAACAAAAGGAAGGTCTTGCCGATGTTAAGAAATTGAGGCCCTTTACATTATTTGTGATAAAATTCATGGGATATATCAGTTGTTTATTCTAATTTTGGGCAAAATATTTTTTGGTTTGGTTAGAAATGGGTGAGTAAGAATACAAGAAAATTTCAAATTTTCCTGTCCCAATAGTGGCTCTGTTTGGGATGTATACTCCTTGTGAGTATAACAAGAATCCAGATCTCTTGGGGAAGTAGACCATATGTTTCATTTATTCGAGATTGCAGTTTCACAAAATTATATGAGAATGGGGGGATGGGGGTGATAATGATGGGGAATGGGAATGATCCTATACTACTGTACATGGAAAAGATGTTATATTTTTTTAAAAAAAAGTTTTATAGAGATTGATAGGACTGTCCATGTACTGGCAGATCCTAATCTCTTTTGGTTTCCCTAAACTATTGTGCATGGAATGAAATTATTTTGAGAATTTTTTTAAGGGTTGTCCATGCACTGGCAACACTTAATTCTCATTGTGCATGACATTCTATGAAAAGAAGGGCTTCAGATATTGCCCATGCACAGGTAATTCCTGCTCTTCTCCGGACATGTTTTGCAAATAGTAAGAATCATCACCTCATTTGCCAGTTATAACAAAAGGACCTAACCATAAAGCTTCAAATTTTCCATGCTTTCCTTTGTCCTGGCACCTAGCATTCCACATCAGTACTAAATCATTTATCTCAAGCTTCCTATCTTTGGCCTTTTTGTCAAAGAGGTATTTCACTTGTGATTGTAACTTAATATTCTACCTTTGGGCTAGTCTCCTTGTTTCATCAAGCTCTACAAGATGTTCTAATCTTTCCTCCATTGGTTTAGGAATGTTTCAATCTTCTTGAAGAATAAATTTGTAAACTGGCATGAGGTTTTCTAATGGTATTCTCTCTTGTGTTCCATATACTAGTTCAAAAGGAGATCTCCCAATCGCTCTTTTTACAGTAATCCTATCAGCCCATATAGCCATTCTTAGCTTTGAATACCATGCTTTCTTGTTTCCCTCCAACATTCTTTTTATGATTTTTAGAAGGATTTTGTTGTTGGTATATTTTTCCTCATTGTGCAACTTAAATTCAAGTATAATCTACACAATCTCATTTCTATGTGATATTTTTGCTACATGAAGAGTATCCCTCTTCAATGCAACATTTTTCATTATTTTGCTTACTGTCATGCATTGTGAATTGACCTCCTGGTTGATCTGAAAACTGGGAGTGCTCATTGTTCTCTTCATCATCATCACAATAATCAACTGTGCTCATTTCATCATGTGACTTTCCTTCATTTATGGATTCATCATCAACATTATCAGCATATTCAATTTCCTGACTATCTAAAAGCATTTCATCCTCTTCATAAAATGGGTTTGAATGCACGTGAAATTCATTTTCTAGCACACCTTGGCACAATGTCATTTGATCTTCTTTTACTTTTTCATCATACAATGGGTTTGAAGAAATCTAAAAATCATTTTCAGATATGTGCATTTCCTCCTCATCATGAGGCTGCCCTGTTTGCTAAGAACAATCATCCTCTTCCTCCTCAAACTGTTGATTTAGGTATTGTGATGGGTGGGCTGGGACAAATGGAAAATCTATATTCTGAAGATTACTCTCATTTTCAGGTATATGTTGTGGCTCCAAGTCTTGCACAAAATTCTGATAATTGCAATCATGATCCCAAGTGAAGAATTGATCTTTTAAAACTTCTTTCATTTTAAATCTATCATGTCCATCAAATGCCTTTTCCAATGCTATAAGTCCCTTAGGTATTTTATTTGTTTTTAACTAAACTATTTCTTGACCAAAAAGGGTTTCCTTCCCATCATGTTCTTCTACAAATGCATTAAAATCAATCTCTTGATTTTCATAATGATCAATACAATGTAGGAAGTTGATTATATCAACATCATTGTCAAATACTTGCCAACTATGTACATTATCTGGGATAGTGGGTCTAGTTTTGAACTCAACTTCTGTAATACCTCCCAATGTGACATCATCTCTTTTCAATGTGATATTTGCTAGAAAATCTTTCGTAATGTTTTTAGACCTATCAATCCAGTTGATTGAAAAGGCATCAAATAATTCAATATCATCCTAGACTGCATTTCTGTACTATCTCAACCTCTTGTTTTTTGACAGGTATTTTTCTCTCACTTGGGAAGTAACCAATTCAGAATCACCATATACAGCTAATTTTACTTTATGCTTGGTGACTATGTTCAAACCAATGAGTAAAGCTTCGTACTCTGCTACATTGTTTGTGCATTCAAATGTTAATAGAAAAAAGTATTTGAAAGTTTTACCTCCTGGTGAAATAAATACTACTCCGGCCCCATTTCCCATTTTGTTGCATGCACCATCAAAATACATCTTCCATACATCATTTTCTTCTTTCTTGGATTCAATATGTATTGGCTCAGTATTCTGCAATTCTGGCTGACTTTTCTCAACTTTGAAGGCTCCCAAATCTGTATCACAAAAGAAATTTATTTGATGTTGATCCAAGTGTTCTATAATATTTTCATACCTTGGCTCCCTGCACAACTTGATTTCTTTACCTCCAACTGGTATTGTGGCATATGATAAGTCCAATTGGACATTCCCTCCTACCATTGCAGCCCATTGTCTTGATAGAAGCATTCCATAATATGGTGGGATGTCAACCACAGTAATATCAATGTTATAAGTTGCTTCAGGGTATGAGGCAAGTTTTATCTCCACATCCCTCATCATACCAATGACTGGGATGGATCTATTATCCATTGTATAACACCTACCAAATGTAGTATCAACCCACATTCCCAGTTCTTTCATAACTACTATTGGCATGATGTTCATGGCAGCACTTGAATCAATCATGCAATTCCTCACTATCCTATTTTTAATCAATAATGTAGTGTAGAAACGGTCCACCTGTGAGGGATTCTTTGTCAATGTATCACCTAGGTATACCTAAAGCATTTGGAATGTTTCTTGATGAACATTGTTTGTTCTATTTTCAGATCCTTTATGTTTTTGACTTGGTATATTTGAAATCAGTTTAACTACTGTATTCCTGTATTTGTCTATCTTCATCATTTCTAAAAGTGGAACTAATATTTTTACCTGAGATATTGCATGAGCAATGTCAAAAGAATGGGCCATAGTCTGATCATTCTTTTTTGTCTTTATATTTTCTTTTTCTTGATTTTATGATTTTTCTTTTGTTTTACTCTTACCACCCTTTTCCAGTTCTTTGAATGATGACTTTGCATTATTCTTTTTGTAATTCTGATCTTTTATGAATACACTCCCAGGTGTTCCTTGTTCAACATTCACTGTCCTATTCCTTAAGTTATAAGCATTTTTAGCTTGAGCTATTGTAGCTATTGTAAGAGCTTCTCTTTCATTTTCAGTGGACTTTCTCCATTGATTATATGGTTGATTGTTATAATAAGTAGGTTCATCCTCCTGATCTGAGAACACTTCTTGTTCTCCCATATTGATATGATGTCTTTGGTTTCCCACATCATATTCATATCCCTCTTCCTCTGTAGAAGAATAGTCTTCAATGAGCAAATATGGTGTATCTTACATCATGTTTATAGTGTGATTGTCTCTGTTATAATTGTATAACATTTCTTCTTGTTGTTACAATACTCAGGTGAATGTGGTAAATTGCATACCAGACACCAAGTTTTATCTTCTACCATATGTGCCATATTTCTTTTTAGAGGGTCAGGGGTATCCTTCCCATAATGTTGTTTTCTGCTATTATCAATGGGTCTCCCATCTTTCCAATTGGTATTATACAGCATATCATGCAACCTGGGCCTCTCATGCCTATGCTGACCTTCTTGTTTATTTTGTTGAACATTTGGGTTTTGAGGATTTCTAGGGTTATCCCTCTTGCTAACCATACCTGCAACTTTCCTATTGTTCTCAATAGTTAATACCACTTTTTGTGCTTCAGCCAGGGTCGTAGGGCATCAATTTCTAAGTTCGTACCCTGTCTTGGGATCAAATGCTTTCATATAAATGCTCAATGTTGTTGGATCAGATAGTTTGGATCCATGTGGTACTTTGTTGTGTAATTTGGAAAATTTTAGATTGAAGTCATACACTGATTCATTTTGGTATTTCTGGATACTTATCAATTCATGTAATGTAAATTTAGGGGCATACTGATTACCATACTGCTCCTTAAATTGATTATGGAAATCAGTTATTGAACTGATTAAGACATCAGGTAAGCTGTTGAACCAGTCTCTTACATCTTCAGTTAGGGACATCATGAATAACCTCATTCTAATATCTTCCCAATCCATACCAATATCTTGTATGAAAGCATTGAAGCTTCTGATGTGATCTTCAGCTGATATTGCACTATTCCTAGTAAACTTAAGAACTATATTTCTCCAATTACTATCCGTAGGATATGGATACAACTAATATCCAGTCAAATCAAATTGGCTACATATATTTGCGAGCTTTTGAGATTGAAAATTCATGGGTGGTGGATTAGGATAGTGATTATATCCACCTGGAGGTTAATAATAGGCATATTGTTGTTGTGGGTTTATGTGGGGATTTATGTAAGGATTTTGTGGTCTATAATATTGTTGGCCAGGGGGTGGGTAAGGATTAGCCATATGCTGAGAGGTGTTGTGCATGGGAGGTGGTCTAGGAACTTTAGGAATAGTATTCTGATGACTTCTAGATGCTTGTGAATTTGAAGCACCACCTGTATTTTGATGTATATTTTGCTGTGGATTCCTTGAAGTGTTTCCCCTATGTGGAGGTACATATTTTGGGGGGGGGGGTTGTTTTAGCTCTACTCTTTATCTGTTGAATCTCTTGTTGCAACAACCTCTTAGTTTTATCTATTTTAAACATTTCAAGTTCTTCCTGGAGCCTAAGCAAATCCTGCTACGCTTGATTCATACCTCCTAAAGTCTTTGGGCTGTCATTTACTTCTTGAGTTGAGAATCCATGTTTTACCCCTTCTATCTGATGTAATGACATCTTGAAATCACATTCATCTTGTCTTTGATCAATTTCCCTCATGGGCCGTGCTTCACACTCAAGCTGTTCTTGAGGATCAAGTTTGTATTTTGTTAATATATCATCAGTTACTCCATTGATATTTTCATTTGAATCATGTAGAGGTGTGAACTTATTGTGAATTGCAATAGTTTGCTCTACATTATCCTCTTGAGCCTCCTAGTTATTATTCTAGTGAGAATAATTTGATGTTCCATTTCTTTTGGAGATGTTTCTAATTGGTGGAGATGATTGCAATTTCTTTCCTTCCATCTTGGATCTCCTACCATTCATTTTGTATCAATTTTCTGTTATAACAGTCACTAGAGTCGCCACCTATTTTGTAAATAGGAAACAATTTGAAATGACTCTATAAAAGGAATGGTTTGTTACTAAGGTCTTTTATTTATCTCCGCAGCAGAGTCACCAATTTGTTAGGTCTAAAAAATGCAGGTTGCTAATCCTAAGAGAATGCCAGGCTCTATGCTTAGATTCGCAACATTTTTGAACTAACACGATGGAATCAACCTTTAGGGTTTGATGATTCCCTGCGCTTTAGGTCCTACTAAACCTAGGTGGGTGAGCCTTGAAAATTAAAGTAGGTTGAGGGTAAATATTTTGACTAAATGGATCTATCTACAGTGGCATATGGTGTAGGATAGATGAAAGCTTTCTAACTAATTCTAATATCTGATGAATGGTTGGTATAAATTGTATAAGCAATATCTAGGTGAATTTTATGATTGTGTAAATGAAAAGGTTTAAATGATAAATTGAAATAAGATCAATGCCTTGTTGAGTAAACAGAGTCAAATGAAGGAGTAAGACTAGTGGCTTATAGTGGGTAATAATTCTAACTGTTTGGCACAATATTTAGTTTATAACTTGTATAAACATGCAGGGAGACTGACAAACTCTTCTTAATAATCCAATTAATACAATAAAATTTCTTGTTATTCACCAAAAGGTAATTTAATCCTTTCTTGAAGGAACCAATTGAATGAAATATGCAAGATAACAGATAATATCAACTTGGAGACAGAATGGGAATCCTAATTATATGATTCTTCTTAGTAATCCAAACTAACACTTCCAGGTTACTGTGACTGATCAGAAAGATTTAATTCCTTTATGGAAACCAATTAACTCAATCACACAGATACAACAAATGTGTATTGAAAAATTAATTATATACTTGATATATTAATTTGAATAACAAGGAAATACTGAAATGGAGACAACCATACAATTGAGTAACTTCAACAAACAATTGATGCTAGAATAAAACCACAGAATTAGAGAACTTTAATTTACTTCTTCAATAAGATACTTGCAACATGGTCTTTGAGAAACATTGTATACTTTGTGTATTATATTCTACTACTGATTCTTTTTTTTGTATCTTCCTTGTTTTCCCTGATATATATGTGTGGGAAACAAACTTCAGGCTGAAACAGTATGACTATTCATGGCTCACACCTTTTCACATAAATGGATTAAGAAATAGATGAATTTGATTAAGAGCTAGATCCATTAATCTTCATTTGGCAAGGTATTCCATATTACAGTTTCTATTGAATAAGTTGCGCCTATTCTCATTGTTGAAAGCAATACATCAATTTTTACATCGACAAAATCTCATTTTTGTTTTATACGACCCACTTCATATTGCTTTGGCAACAAACAAATCCATCGCAGAGTTGTAATAAACATATATGCATCAGAAATTCCTATGTATCAACTTTTGTATATACATTTGGGACACACATACAAGTGCGGACTCCATCAGGTCTATAAAATAAATTGGATTTCAAATCCGTCCTTGTATATTTTCCTGCATCCTCCTTTTGCATACATATCTTTTGTCTACCGGACACATTTTCTTCTGTACACAAGAGAGGGCTCGACAAGGTTTATGAAATGAATTGAAATCACCTTCAAATCTGCCACTGTATGTATCTTATATACATACAATCCGCAAATGCATCTCTCCTTTTGTATATTAGATACAATGCATTAGAATATACAAGCACAGACTTCACACAAAGTTCTCAAAATTTGACTTTCTAATCGGGTTCAGAATTGTATCATCTTTTGTACATCTTTTGGCATATTGGATACATACATTTCTCACATACAAACTCGGACCCCACACGATGTATATAATGTTCAAATCTCCAATTATGTCAGGTTTTGTATATTATTCTCTTGTATATTTTCTTTGTATATTGTCGTTTGTATATTATCTTGTATAAGTACACATACAAAGCATCTTATACAAACCCTCTCTTTACCTTTTATCCCCAGTGATGCTTTTTATTCCTTTGTATATCAGGTATGTATATTATAAACATACAAGCACCCTGAACATACAAAGACTTTTCAGTATTTAACTTTCTTTTCGCATCCAGTTTGTATCTCTTATTTGCATCCTTTTAACTTGTATATCGGCTTGTATATCGAAGATATACATTGTTATTTGTATAAGCCCGATATGCAAACGGTGGAGCCCACATCACTTTTCTAATTGTATCTTCTGAAATGCAACAATACTTGTATCCAATTTTTAGATACAAAGCCGAATACATGCAAACTCCTTTGTATCACCTCTTCAGACTTATCAGCATGACTTCCTTTATCATTATAAGAATAATGTTCTTCCCCGATCTCTCAAGTGTCACCGATACGGTTATCGATGAGAGTCTCGTCGATGAATGTTACTATCATTGTCATCAGGGTAATCTATGTCATCAGGATAACATATTTAGGGTTACCCGATCACAGTCATTTTCCCGATAGCCTTTCATATCTTTTGATCAGAGAGACCTTCACAACATGTCACCGACATCATTGTGAGTGTTGCTTCGGCCAGACTTACAGACTTTATTCTGATTCATTCACTTTCACCGATGGTTCTTATACATGTCGGCATGACTTACACCGAAACATTTTCATCAATCGCTGAGACATTATAGCATCGAAAACTTCTTAATTTCTCATTCCGATACTCATTTCCTGTCGATGACCATTAGTTTCCTCCATTCTATTGGGTGATTGGTGAGAGTCTTACCGAGCTCTACTATCAGCATGACTTATACTATCAGGAGGGCTTGTAGAGTATTCACCGATAGTGTTTACTTATGCTGATCGGCATGACCATGCATTTTCTCCCCGATGAAAGGTCGTCGATGCCACTTTCTCCATCGGTGTCTTCCAAAACATTCTCCCTGATCCTTATTATCATTTTGATAGCCATTTCAACTAGTTTCTCATGGAGCATGGATCAGTATAACAAAAGGAAGGTCTTGCTGATGTTAAGAAATTGAGGCCCTTTACATTATTTGTGATAAAAGTCATGGGATATATCAGTTGTTTATCCTGATTTTAGGTGAAATATTTTTTGGTTTGGTCAGAAATGGGTGAGTAAGAATACAAGAAAATTTCAAATTTTCTTGTCCCAATACTCTACACAACCCTTTAGTCCACAGACTCTGATCTTCATCTCACTGGAAATGCAGAGCAATCTACTTTGCTGAACTGCATTATCTTCACTATTTCTGACAAAGAGATATGTTGACATCAATGACAACACATCATAGGCACATATTTGCAACAATCTCCCCCTTTTTCATTGATGGAAACATATGATGTGAAAAATTGATTCAACCATCAAGACAAGAACTTCTCACCATTTCTCTTAGCACACTTGCAACCACTTTCTTCATTGCTCCCCCTTTCACCAACAACTACTCACTTCCATCCAATTTTTTCACATGACTTCTCTCCCCCTTTGACATCAATGGCAAAGGGCACATATTTGCAATCATCTCTCACCCTTTTTGTTTCTTAGACAAGACCAAACTAAACTCAGAACATACTAACTACTTCCCCTGAGTAGCATCC
Organism: Cunninghamia lanceolata; assembly: GCA_027924645.1. Taxonomy (NCBI): domain Eukaryota; kingdom Viridiplantae; phylum Streptophyta; class Pinopsida; order Cupressales; family Cupressaceae; genus Cunninghamia; species Cunninghamia lanceolata. The sequence continues at coordinate 2,443,965 of BSBN01000550.1, forward strand.
CCTTAACACCAATTCAGATCACAAGATATGACTGTGAGTTCCACTGGATTGATGCACACTAGTGCACCTTAGTTCTGAATAGGAGGGGTAATCACCCCTAGCTTCCCTCTAAGATACTCAAAAGTGTCCTTAGGTAGAGGCTTAGTGAAGATATCTGTAATCTAGTCTTTTGAAGGAACAAACTCCAATCTAACTTCATTCTCATTTACCTTCTCTCTCAAAAAGTGAAACTTGATGGATATGTGTTTTGTCTTTGAATGCAACACTGGATTCTTTGAGATGTTTATTGCACTTGAATTATCATAGAAGATTGTAACAAGCTCTTCAAACAAAATTCTAATATCCTTCAACATTTTCTTCATACACAAAACTTGAGTACAATTGATTGTTGCTTCTATATACTCTGCATCTGCAGTAGATAGAGATATTGCCTCCTACTTTTTGCTCAACCAAGAAACCAATCTCTTTCCCAAGAAAAATGTACCACCACTAGTGCTCTTATTGTCATCCACATCTCCTACCCAATCAGCATCTGTATATGCATGAAGAGTGAAATCATCATCCTTAGGACACCATAAGCCATAATCAAATGTTCCCTTTAGATATCTAAAAATTCTTTTCAGTGCTACAACATGAGATTCTCTAGGATCAGCTTGAAACCTAGCAACAAGGCCAATGACATTCATAATATCAAGTCTAGTATGAGTCAGATAAAGTAGTCCTCTAATCATTGATCTATACCTTTTTTGGTATGTCTTAAGGGAATCATCATCTTTACTCAACTTACATCTTGTTATCATAGGAGTACTCACTGGTTTTGAATCCTCCATTCCAAACTTTTTCAACAACTTTTTTACATACTTAGACTAAGATATGAAGATGCCCTTATCTAACTGAATGCTTTGCAGACCCAAGAAGAAATTTATTTCACCAAGCATAGACATCTCAAATTCAATTTGCATCTGATTAGCAAAATTTTTACACATGCTCTCATTTCCACCAAAGATGATATATGTTGGCAAGAGACACTATGTGGCTTCATAAGTGTTGTCATTGATGGCAACAAAGTCTATCCCACACATCCACAGTATATAATATGCCTTCACCGAAAGTCAGATTGAAGAATGTTTTGGTCTGGTGAACAAGAACAGAGTATGTAACAAGGTCCGACAATCAAGTCCGAATCTCTCAGATGGTCTAACTCAGTAATTTGTGGACTTGGGAAAGTCAAGAGGGGTATCATGACTACTATACTCTAGAGATTTAGCCTTCGATGATAAATCAAGGAAAAGATATGAGCATCTGAGTGTTGGGTTCCAGTCAAGCAGAGCAAACAGAGGAAGAGCTGACTGACAGAGTATCAAACTTCAATCCAGATTAGTAAAAGGTGTTGATCAAGTAATTTGTGGGATTATACATTGTTGGCTGACATGATTAATGACTTCTATGCCTATGTTTTTGATACACATCACAAATCTAGCATGGATTCAGCCGACAGATTAATTACTTGCAAGTTGACAAAAATCCTTGATGCGGATATATATACCAGATATATTTCATCATGTAAGTTAGTGGTGTGAACAGGTGATGAGATAGAGTGCGAAGAAAAGCAGGGATAAGTGTGAGAGTAGTAATTCAAGTCTGGTATGTGACAGAGCAACAACATTAAAACAAAGGAAGAATGAAGTGCATCACATCAGTGTATTGTGCCTAACCAGAACTGAACTCTTGCATTTGTAGATGCTTCTCATCAGTTCAAACACTTGATTATCTTCTATAAGTTCTGTAGACAGTGAGTCTCTTGTAGGTAGTATGCCTCTTGTGAACAATGTGCTCAGGAAGTGAGCCCTAATTGGCAAGTGTCATTTTGTACTCCTTTATTCTTTTAACAAAGAATACAATCTTGGGTTAGTCACCCCATGGTTTTTCCCTTAATAGGGTTTCCACATAAAAATCCTTGTGTTATGTGTGTTGATTTTATTTCTGTTCTTATGATTACATATGCTTTCATGTTTTGATGCAACACTGATTATTAAGATAACAAAAGGAAAAGAAAGTTAAGCAAGTTTTGAGATAATTGATTCACCCCCCCTCTCAGTTATCTATCTTGTTTCCAACAATTGGTATCAGAGCCAAGTTCCTCTGAACAAAGCCTAATAGCTTGAGGAAGATCTGGAAATCTCAATGGATGTATATGGTATGAAGGAACAACTTCAGTCTGCCCTAGATGATCTTGAACAATCCCACTCTGAAGCCAATAACTTGAGAGAAAGACTCAAACAAGCTGATGATTTCATAAATGAGCTAAAAGAAAAACTTAGTATCTCTATGAAAAAGAGAAAAGAACTACTTCAAAAATTAGCCAATCAGAGTGAAGCCAATGATACTAATGAAGATCTGGATGAGAAAAATAAGCTATGCGAGAAGCTATCAAAAGAAGTCATTATGGTAAGGCATGAAATGAAATAAGGGGTTATGGGATTCACCCAAGAAATTGAAGAAAAAAGGAAAATTGAAGATAATCTAAAACAATCCCTCAAGGAGAAAACAGAAGACTACCACAAATTGGACAGAATAATCAGGCATCTTGAATCTGATCTTGAAGAAGCTAGAGACAATGAAGAACAACTTGAGAATTAGATAGACACTCTTAAACAAGATCTTCAAACTACAAATGAATACAAAGAAAAATTTAAGATAAGCTCAGCCCAACTTGAAGATCTTCTTGAAATCCAAAAGAGGGTAGATGATAAGCATGACTTGGGATATGAGAAAAGTGAAAGCTCTGGATCCGGTTGGAAGAACTTTGCATCAAGAAATCAAATAAATAGGCCTAGAACACCTCTCGTAAGGCAACCAAATGCTTAAAGATATCCATCCTTCAATGGATATTGCTTCAACTGCAACAATTTTAGTCATAAAGCAACTCAGTGTAGGAGGAGAATGAATCAGACTAATCCATCCTTGTCCAGACAATGTTTCAACTACAAAAGGTATGGTCACAAATCTCATGAATGCAAAAATATGCAAATAAATAATTCATTCAATGGTAGATGCTTTGCATGCAATAGAATGGGACATATGGCTAATCAATGCAGATCAAGAGGATATCAATCAAATAAGAAAAGAAATGTTGTCTATTACAATTGCAATAGATCTAGTCATATTGCCAAATTCTGTAGAAGCAAAAATTAGGATAGAAAAGGTCTGGTGCAACATAATTAGAAACAAGATAAGGGCAAAGGTAAAGTGAATGCGGATGAAGTTCAAAAGGAGATGAGAAAGATTTGGGTAAAGAAGAGTATAGAAAATATTGGGGATGGATCTGCACCAAAATCTGGTGCTAATATTCCTTCCAAAAACTAAAAAGGTGAGCTCTGGCTCAGGGGGAGTCATAGAGAAAAACAATTTCCCTCATCCAGTCAGGTAGTGCCTAAATTCGGCACATTGAGTAAACATCTGATGCTGTGAATTAAAGGGTTCTTAGAAAAACCTCCAAATAATCTTCAGTCAAAATGTGAAAGATCCACATGGAGTTTTGTAAGACTTATAACTGCTCAAGTTAATCTAGTTCTGAGAGCTATCTGGTAAAGCAACATTTCATAAACAGATCCGATTTGATTCAAAATTGAAATACTTTGATCTGCGGACCCATGACATGATTGAAGAAAAGAAGATACATTGTCAATCCTCACTGACAATGATTCTAAGTTTAGCACAGTGATTCGAGAAGATCTCTCTCAAAATAACTTGAGTTGTACATTTATTACAAAAGGAAATTAGGGTTTACGCAAGGATAAAAGGGTTCTTTCACTCACTATTTGCACACTTGCACTCGCGAAGAAGAAAAGAAGAAATCTGCAACAAAGATTCTACAAGATCAATTGAAAAATGAATTCAACTAGCGATTTGTTCTAGCTCCTGTTTCAAACCCTAAAGCTTGAAAAGGTACTTCCATTCTAAAAATTTCTCTCTGAATCTCTTGCAAAATGGTTACTCCAATGGTTGTTAAGATCTCTAATAGGCCGCAACCTAAATTCAAGAAACACCCTTATAAATCTCTATAAGTTGATTCTTTGGGCACATTTTCTAGCATTCCGCATGGAGTATTGCATGTAGAAGATGTTAGGGTTTATATCCATGCCAACATTGAAGAATTTGGAGACTCAAAATTGATGGATATTTATCACAAACAACTAATAGATGAAAATTTTGAAATCAAACCTGAATTCAAGACCTTCCGGAATAAACACTTCAGACATTGCATACATTTTCCATGTTTTGCAGAAGATGATTGGGACAGGTATGTTCTAAGCAGGATGCATGATAATTTCATGTGGCTAATGAGGCCCTTCAAGATAACTAAAGATGCCATCAGGGCAGTGACCGGACTACATTCATCCGGTGGGTTACCTGCACTTAAATTTGTGAAGAACCAAACAGTAACTGAAGCCACCAGATCTAAATCTGACAAAAGAGCAATGACCATAGATGACATCATAGATCTGGATGTCAAGTTTGCCTCAATGATAATCGGCTACAAAATCTATTATTCGAGCAGGGAGAATTTTGTTTCTGGCATAGCAATCTATGCAGCATATCAGATGTTGAGGGAAGATGCAGTTATGACCTGTGTGAACTTCTTCTAAATCAACTATTGGAAAACCTGCAGAAGATCAAAAAGGATAAGAAGAATTCCTTTAAATATGGTTGTCTAATACTATGTCTATTCTTCTATTATATGAATGAGCTACTTGGATCAAGTGGTTGGGTTTGGAAAAATGATAAACCAGTTGCTATCCAGATTAGAGATTATATGTATGGACTTGGTGATGCTCAAGCCCAAAACACAGCTCTCTGGGGTTACTTCAAGAACTTCCAGAGCATGATGCAAACCAAAGAGAGAATTCCACAGTCCATAGTTGAGAAATAGAAGGACACAGTTTGCTTTATGGTTGACACTGATCAATGTCTAATGGAGGCAGTTGAGCCAAGGACTGTGTGGATAATGCCTATGAAGTCGATGAAAAAATCTTGGAGCTTCATATTCAACATCTGCTGAGCCATCCCAAGGACACTGAAGCAGAAAGGTTTGGAACCTTTCAAGAGCTAAGTGTAAAAATACATGTTGAGTTAAGACAGCTGGAGATAAAGAGGAAAGTAAGAAGGGAAGTTGAAGAAATTGCCAAAATATTTGGCCTATCAAAGGAGGTTGTGGATGCAAATAGAGAGAAAATGAAGAAGGATGAGAAAGAGAAACAAGAAGCAAAGAAAGGAGATGTTCTAGTACAAGCCTCCTCCCGGACTATATCTTCCAAGAGCTCTGCACCTGTCACTCCTAAAAGCTCAAAGGCTTCCAAACCAGAAGTTAAGACATCTGGAAAAGGAGAAAAGAGGATGAAGACCAAAGCCACAAGGTCATATACAAGCCTTAAAGATGATGAAGAAATAGAATCTGATGAGGAAATCAAGAAAATGAAGAAGAAGAAAACATCTGGGAAATTCTTTGCTAGTAAAAATGAGGAAGAAAATGTAGAGGAATTTGTTGAAAAGACCACTCTTTCCATTGATGACATCATCAAGGCAGTTACTGTGGATGGGACCCTACAGCTAGTAACAGAGTTCTATGATGAATATAGTGATACTGACAAGAGAATTTTGGAAGAAGCAACTGTCAAGTACCTAAACATTTACAATAAAGCTTTCATTGAAATTATATCATTAATTCCAAAGAGTCTAGAAAAGGTACTTGAACTGAGAAAAAAGAATGCAAAGGCAAAAGACGTAGAGATTTAGGAGTAGATAGCAATTCAGCTTTATCCTTCTATCACTACAAAACAAATGGACATGATTTTCAAGGACTGTAAGGATGAGTTCCAGAGTAAGGCAAGAATGAATAAACTTATGCTTGGAGAAACTAACCAAGTAGCAAGTGAAACAAAAGATATCCTTTAGAATTCCTTGAAGAGATTCAATCTTCCTATTGTAGAGGAAATAGATGAAGAACCTTCCACCATAGATGTTGAAGGATTAAATATAATCAATGAAGAATTTTCTGACAAGGATGTTGAATGATTAAAGAAAATAGATGAAGAGAAGTCTAAGGACTTAGACTCCTTTGTCCTGGAAGAGGAAGTTTATGAAGCAGTAAATACAGGTGACATCTCTCCTCTAGATCCCACTGCAGACATTCTAGACTCTAAAGCCAAAGGAGAAGGTAGAAGAGAGGAGAAGGTGATTCAAGAAGAAGAGGTTAAGGGAAAAGAAGAAGAACAAGCAGAAAAGACTAATGATGACTGTTCTGATATCCCAAAAGAAAAGAAGACTAAATCACCACCAAGAGACACTACAGAGGTAGTGAAGAACTTAAAATAGAGAAATCATGGAGATAGATGAAACTGAGCTATTTCAAGGACCACTAAATTTTGACTCTCTCTCCCTGGTTCAGACAATGAAAATAGCATCTTTTGCTCAAGCCAAAGTAAAATAAAAACTCCTGAAATCTCACATGGAGGACTGTGAACTATTGGAGATTACATTCGGGATGCTAGAGAAGATCATACCATCCTTCCAAAAGGATCCTTTGGCCTCACCATCCGATAACTTGAAAACTTTGGTAAATTCTATTAACACTCATTTTGGATCTCTAAAGAAATCAGCAGAAGCAAAGGTCTAGAAGGAGTTTCTAGGAAAAAGATTCACTAAAGTGCAAGGACTTATTGCTAATGATAGGAGGACCCTAGACATTGGAGTAAAGAGCCTTGGGAATGCTCTTAAAGATGGTGGGGACATATATAAATTATGTCTATCTTGGCCCAAAGTGACAGAGGACATTGAGAAGAAAGTGAAAGAACAAGAAGGAAAACTGTCAAGTTTATCACAGAATTTTGATCCCCTTACTACCTCTCTAATGAATCAAGAATGGTAGGCTATTGTTATCATAAATGAAATAAAGGTGCTAGACAAAGAAAAGAAGAACATAATAAATAGAATGGGTGAACTCAGAGGGATAATTATCCCTAAGCTAGAGGCAATGCATGAGGCCTTGACAGATGCTCAGACCACAACCCGGACCAGTGATCCACCAGATTTAAGAAGGGCAGAAGCATATGCATTTTTGTTGAGTGGTCACATCTCCATTTTGGATAGGATGAAGTAGAGGTGGGCCATAGAGTTTGTATAGCTGAAGACTACTTTTCCGGATATACTTAAGTATATGTAAGTATAACATATATGTTTACTTATACGGCCATGTATAGGACAATTTTTACAAATTTTGGTATGCGAATTCTGCCCTTTTCCATTGATGTCAAAGGGGAAGTGAGGAGTAGTGAAAAATGTGGAATCCATCTAAGGGGGAGCTCTGATAAAATAGTGCAAAAGACAGAGCATCAGCCAAGGGGGAGCTACTGTGACACTTAGCCATTTTTCACTAAGTGTTGCCATCAATGCCAAAGGGGGAGATTGTTGGCAAGAGACACTGTGTGGCTTCATAAGTGTTGTCATTGATGGCAACAAAGTCTATCCCAAACATCCGCAGTACATAATATGCCTTCACCAAAAGTCATATTGAAGAATGTTTTGGTCCGATGAACAAGAACAGAGTATGTAACAAGGTTTGACAATCAAGTCCGGATCTCTCAGATGGTGTAACTCAGTAAGTTGCGGACTTGGGAAAGTCAAGAGGGGTATCATGACTACTGTACTCTAGAGATTTAGCCTCAGGTGATAAATCAAGGAAAAGATATGAGCATCTGAGTGTTGGGTTCCAGTCAGGCAGAGCAGACAGAGGAAGAACTGAATGATAGAGTATCAGACATCAATCTGGATGAGTAAAAGGTGTTGATCAAGCAATTTGTGGGATTATACATTGTTGGTTGACATGATTAATGACTTTTATGCCTATGTTTTTGATATGCATCACAAATCAAGCATGGATTCAGTTGACAGATTAATTACTTACAAGTTGATAAAAATCCTTGATGCGGATATATATACCAGATATATTTCAGCATGTAAGTCAGTGGTGTGAATAAGTGATGAAATAGAGTGCAAAGAAAAGTAGGGATAAGTGTGAGAGCAAAAATTCAAGTCCGGTATGTGATAGAGCAACAACATTAAAACAGAGGAAGAATGAAGTGCATCAGATCAGTGTATTGTGCCTAACTGGAACTGAACTCTTGCATTTGTAGATGCTTCTCATCAGTTCAAACACTTGATTATCTTCTGTAAGTTCTGTAGATAGTGAGTCTCTTATAGGCAGTCTGCCTCTTGTTAGTAGTGTGCTCAGGTAGTGAGCCCTAATTGGCAAGTGTGATTTTGTAATCCTTTATTCTTTTAACAAAGAATACAATTTCGGGTTAGTCACCCTATGGTTTTTCCCTTAACAGGGTTTCCACATAAAAATCCTTGTGTTATGTGTGTTGATTTTATTTCTGTTCTTATGATTACATATGCTTTCATGTTTTGAGGCAACACTGATTATTAAGATAACAAAAGGAAATAAAAGTTAAGGAAGTTTTGAGATAACTGATTCACCCCCCCTCTCAGTTATCTGCCTTGTTTCCAACAATATCATCAACAAATACCTCAACAATCAAGATGTGTTCAAGATCAATTTTGAAATAAAGATTACTGTCAGCTGTACCTTTGTTAAAACCTAACTTTTGCAGATACTTATCTAATCTTGCATACAGGCTCATGGGGCTTGTTTAAGTCCATACAATGCTTTCCTCAACCTGCAGGTCATATCTCCTTGATCAGATAACTGAAATACTTTCGGTTGCTCAATGTAGACTTCTTCTTCCAAATCTCCATTTAGGAATGCTAACTTGACATCCATCTAGTAAACATTGAAATCTTTGTAAGTAGAAAAGGCAAGAAATAATCTAACTGCTTTGATTCTTGCCACCGGAGAAAAAGTTTCTTCAAAATCAATTCCCTCTACTTGAGAATATCCTTTGCACACCAATCTTGCTTTGTTTCTCACAACTTCACCATTTTCATTCAATTTATTCTAGAAGACCCATTTAGTTCCAATTACATTTTTATTTCCAGGTCTAGGAACAAGATCCCAAGTATGATTATTTTCAATTAATTCTTCTTCCATTTCTTTTACCAAACTTTCATCATTACAAGCTTCATTGACTGATTTTCGTTCAATCTTTGAAATTAAACAATACTCTTCTCATTCTTCAACAATTTTTCTTCTAGTTTGAACACCTTTATTTTTATCTCCTATAATCTAATCTTTAGAATGATTCAACCTCACATACCTGGGAGTTTTGGGATTTTCTTGAACTTGTTCCTCAACATTTGCACTAGCTTCTTGAGTCACTAGATTCTCTGAAGCCATCTGAATCTAAGTTTGAGTTTGAACTTGCTTTCCTTTATTTGGACTTTCATTTTGATCATCTGATTCATATCCACAAGACTTGGAAGGTCTCTCCTTGGTTTCATCAAGCTTGACATTAACACTTTCAACAATCCTTTTCGATCTCTTGTTAAAGTACTGGTATGCCTTGCTTTGGTTAGAATAACCCAGAAATATTCCTTCATCAGATCTTGCATCAAACTTGCTTAGATCTTCATCTCTTTTGATATAGCATTTACTACCAAAAACTCTAAAGTATTTCATAGTAGGAGCATTACCAAACCATAGTTCATAAGGTCTTTTACCAGTATTACCTTTGATCTACACCTGGTTAAGAGTGTAGACAGCAGTACTCATAACCTCTCTCCAATAGACATGTGGAACATTTTCTTCTATCATCATGATTCTAGTAGCCTCTTGAATAGTCCAGTTCTTCCTTTCCACAACTCCATTCTGCTGAGGAGTCCTAGGAGCAAATAATTGTCTTCTTATTCCATGCTTTTCACAAAATGCATTAAACTCACCAGAGTCTCCACCTCTATCAGATCTCAAACACTTTATCTTCACACCAATCTCATTCTCCACCCTAGCCTTGAATACCTTGAATTTGTTAAGATCCTCTAATTTCTCTTTCAAAAAAGTGACCCACATCATTCAGGAGTAATCATCAATCAGCAACATAAAGTATCTATCTCCTTGTAAACTCCTAACTCTGGAAGGACCACACAAATCAATGTGCACAAGTTCCAACAATCCACTTGAAAATTGTTCTTTACTTTTAAATATAGTTCTGCTCTATTTGCCCAACTAACATTCCTTACACATGCTATTAGCAAGTTTTACAAGCTTTGGAAGATCTTTCATAGCCTAAGTAGTACTTATCTTGATAATATTATCAAAGTTTACATGACACATTCTCCTATGCCATAACCAACTCTGAGCAATCAAACAACTTTTACCAGTACCACTTAAATGAAAGATATTACCTCTAGTCTGTGTACCAGATGCAATCTCAGTTCTAGAGCTTTCCAAAATTCTTCATTTTCCATCCTTGAATCAAAGACCATACCCTTTGTCAACCAACTGTCCAACACTGAGAAGATTATGCTTCAATCCTTCTACATACAAAACATCATTAGTGTTATTCTTACCATCAAGAGAGATGGATCCTCTGCCACGAATTCTACCAGCTGAATTGTCTCCAAACTTCATAATTCCACCTTCATACCTTTCCATACTCACAAACTTACTCTTATCACCTATCATATGATGAGAACATCCAATGTCAATCACCCATTCATCCTTTTCTTCAACCTAAGCAGCCAAGGCACTTTCCACATTCACACAGCTAGCAGATTTAGTAGGCACCGAATCTTCTTCTTTGATAGCAATGAACACCCATTCATTTCCAGAGGTACTTCCTTTATCAGATTCATCATCTATAACTCCTTCATCAGCAGCTTCTTGGACATAGTAGCATTTCTTCTGAATCCTAGGTCTATTAGGGTTTGACTTTGAAACCCTCTTCGGACATCTTGAAGCAAAATGACCAATCTTATTGCAAGCAAAACATTTGAAAGGCAACTTTCCTTCACACTTATTGGATCCTCTCGGTAATATCTTGGCAATAAGGGCTTTAAGTTCTTCAAGCTCAGATTTATCTTCTTCAAGTTCCTTCCTTGCCTTCTCATATCTTGTTAGTCTTCTTGAAGAGCTTACACCTGGATCAAATCTTTGCTTTCTAGAAACATTGGCCTTAAATGAAGATTCTAATTTAGGAAGAGAATCACCAAACTAACTCATTTTAAATGCTGAAAGATTTCCAACCAACTGATCTCTTGTAACCATTGTCACAGTCCTGATCTCCTCAATAGCAGCAACTTTATGCTTGTATGAAGCAGGTAAGGATCTAAGTACCTTGACAACAATCTCATATTCTTCCAGTACTCCACCAACACTCCTGATATTGCTCACAAGTTCATTCACCTTCTACATATAGGAAGTGATGTTTTCATCTTCACTCATCCTTAAACTTTCGTATCTACCCTTCAGGCTCTGTAGCTTAGCACATTTGACATATGCATCACCTTCATACAAAGTTTCCAACTTTTTCTAGATTTCATGAGCAATTTTCAATTCCAGGACATTTGTCATTTCTGTATCATTCAGGGCACTCAACAATGCTTCTTTGGCTCAAATGTTGTATTCAGCTTCTTTGAGTTCATCTGGAGTTGAAGGGCCTTTCTCCGGAGGCTTATACTCATCCTTAGTTATTAACCAATAAGGATCACCCATGCATTGCAAACGACACTCCATTTGATTCTTCCAAAGAGAGTAATTTGTTCCATCAAATCTCATACTTTCCTTCTTGTATGTCGACATCTTGCATCTCCTCAAGCAGTCAATCTTCTTTTAGAGGAACTGGCTCTGATACCAATTGTTGAAATTAGGGCAGACAACTGAGAGGGGGGTGAATCAGTTGTCACAAAACTTTTATCTTTTGCTGCATTTAATCTTCTTTACCACTTATTAACAGAATAATGATATAACCATGAAAGCATGAATAACCAACACGTGAGTAGAAACATAATCAACATACATAACACCAAGATTTTTACGTGGAAACCCAGTTAAGGGAAAAACCATAGTGGGGGTTAACCCACAAGATTTATTCTCTATTAAAAGAATAGAAAAATGGGAAGGCACTTGCCTTTGGGCACACTACCCAGAGCTCACTGCTCAAAGGAGGCTCACTGCCTACAAGAACATTCACAATGCTAACACTGAAAGGTTGAACTAAGAAACAATATCTTCTTCATGCAAGGTTTAGTTCCATTGAAGCGTACAACACCTCTGCTCTTCTCCCACTTACTTCCTCTCTACATTCACATCTTTGCTTACATCCCCACACATTTCCATGACTTTACAACACTTATTTATACATGTCATCAACTTTGGAATGAACATCAAAGTCGACCAAACAGTCATCTATCATATTACAAGCAATTACAATCACAAGACTTGACTTAATATAAAATGCTACATGCAAACCACTCCTCTGTCGGACAAGCATAGCTGGGACTCAAATCTTCCTCAAAAAACATGCCATGCTCCATAGAACTTCTATTAGATCATCCGCAACATGCACCAAGCATCCGGTCGGCCAAGACTAGAAAGAACAACAACACTCAAGGAAAAATCTTCAACCACGAGCTCAATCCTCAATGTAGACCACCAACACAATAGGCACATGATTCAGAGACCACCATAAGCACAATGAAATCAACAATAACAACCGCACCACTTCAAATCACCAGAAACACTTGCATCTTCATTCAAGAACTGAAGAACACTAACTATCATGACTGTCACACTAGAAAGATTGCTTGCGGACCTCCAAACCATTAACCACTTGAGTTGAGGATACACACCAACATCCCAAACATACCTCCAAATCCGCATACCATAATATTCCAGTGCGGAGCAATCTGGACCAAGTTTCTGTCACTCTGTTACCTCTAAACAAATAAAAAAACTGGTTCTACTCAGATGGCCATAACTTCACCAATCCTTCATGCGGACCTCTCAAATATTAACAAGAGCAACTTCAGACAATCCTTTACGCAACCCTTTAGTTCGCAGACTCTGATCTTCGTCTCACTAGAAATACGAAGAAATCTACTTTGTTGAACTGCACTATCTTCACTATTTTTGACAAAGAGATATGTTGACATAAATGACAACACATCATAGGCACATATTTGCAACAAGACACACAAATATACTGAGAGGGAGGTGAATCAATATACAACCAAATTTTACTTTCAACAAACTCAACTTATTCGGAGCAAATTAAACCTTAAGAATTACAATATTAACATGAAAATGAAAGAATAACATAATGTACATCAACACATAACACCAAATATACATGGAAAACCCTATAAGGAAAAAACTGCGGTGAGGATTAACTCACAATATATGACGTTCAAATAGTAACTTTGTTTTAGGGGCTATAACCCAAGGAAGTTGCTACTCCCTAAGTAACTTTGGTTTAGGGTCACACCCAAGGAAGCTTCTACTCCTTGATGACTTTATTTTAGGGTCACTCCCAAGGAAACATCTACTCCCTGAAATGAGAATACACTTACAAAAGATTACAGTATAACAGTCTTTTCTTACTGTCTGAAAACTATCATTGAAGCTCACACCTTTGATGATTGCACTTCTACCTCCTCAAACTTTTGTCTAAAGATTTGATCAATTAGGCACACTCTATACTTGATCACTATCACAAATATGTCTTCAAGATGAATTCAAACAGTATCAACAACATATGCTCTTTCTCCCATAGTCGCACATCAATAATACATTTATTCTGCTTGCGAATGTTTTCAATCATCTTGCAATCATACCTTACCTCACTCACTTTGATTCACTATTTATACATGATATTACATTGATTACAATGCTTGTCATCTAGATACAACATGAACAATACATTTACAAGTCGGCCAGACAACACACATTATGAAACGTGTTGAAGATAGATCCTAATTGAAACAACACATTACACCAGCAGAAGATGTAGACCTTGTGGACCCCAACACTTGTTTAACTAGGTCCAAAACATCCTTTACTTCTTCAAACACCAAGGAATGACATTTGTACACTCTACTCATTTGAAATAGGACATCTTTAAGGGAATCACATGAAGACTTGAAGTATAACGGTCATATCATCTTGGAAACCTTGTACAGTATAGGAAACAAGAAAGATCTTTATGAAACTTTTCAAGATGACTCCACATGACTCACAAAACACCCCCATACACTCCTTTTCCACCACACATTAAAGGATTGTGCTACATAGCTTCAAACATTTACTCTGAAAACACTTTGTTATCTGAAACACACTACACCATGTTGTTAATTGAAAAACTGAGTTGTGGACCACTAAGAAGCTTGAAACTAAAAAGAGGCATGCAATGCACAACCAAGAGCATGTTCACAAAACCACAAGGTCAATCAATCACTTTTGGAGGAATGCGGAGCATTTTAGTGGGTCTTCAATACTACACCATTCTGCTAGAGCACATTCCTCGATGTTCTATCATACATAACTTTCACAGCGGAGGGAAATATGATTTGAGACTTTGGAAATAGCATCTTCACTACCTTCTTGACACAATCTCATAACCGCATAGCCACATATACAACTATGGAGGAATGTGGAGCATTCTATCACCCTACTAGGAATACCTTCACAAAACCAATTCTATATTTAAGCTGTCAATAGAAAAACATCCTTTCGATGATCAAAACATCATGAAACTTGGAACATATATAAAATAACACTATATGAAGATATGTTCTAAACTATAGAAGCTCAATATCACAATGATGAAAATGTAGAGCAATCTTCCAGACAATCTTCAAAGAGCATACATTCCAAAAAAAAGATTATCAATAGGATAGATCATACAACATGCTTCAAGTCATCAGGCATCCTTTATTAACATCTAATTCTCTTAGTTCTTCTAATTCCCATGTTAATAAGGCTTCAAACTCAACTCTATTTTGATCTCCAATCATGAGCTTTCTCTTTCTTAGGAATATGCAACCATGAACAGTGTATGCTATGTTGACATCA
Source organism: Cunninghamia lanceolata (assembly GCA_027924645.1). Taxonomy (NCBI): domain Eukaryota; kingdom Viridiplantae; phylum Streptophyta; class Pinopsida; order Cupressales; family Cupressaceae; genus Cunninghamia; species Cunninghamia lanceolata. The sequence continues at coordinate 2,458,990 of BSBN01000550.1, forward strand.
ATGACAACACATATGGCCAACAGATCTTTCACACTATGAGGAGATGGACTGATGAAGCCAAATCTGCAACAAACAAACACAATAACAACACGATTCTTCTCTGAAACACAATGAAGGCCTTAAATGCTCTTTGCTTAATATCACAAGCTCATGTTATCCCTCTCAACTTAATGAAGACATAAACCTATTTAAACATGCTTTCCTATTAACATTCATAAATTAAATCAAGAGAGCCGATAAAGGGAAACCTTTTGAGAGGGCCCAAGCAGACATACATCAATTTTCATCTCGACAAATTAGGCTAGATTTGGGCGTGGGGGCCCAAGTCCCAAGTCCATAATTTGGTCATGATTAAGGATTAGAATGGGCCCCTTAGCCCCTTTTGACATGGCTTTTGGGGGAAATTGCTCCAAGATGAGTATTTATTTTGCAAAGTGTAGACATGATGACCTAGTAGCTAAACTAGGAGGTAAAAAGGCATAGGGAAACTTTTTACTCCATAACATTTAGCCCCCACTTTAATGTATTTATAATCTTATGATTCTATACATGCATTAAAGTACAGTTGAAGCACACCAAACATGCCAAGCACATAGAGCGGAGGCATATCCAAAGCTTGGAGGACTATTTCTAGCCCCCAATCTTAGGTAAGCACTAGAAAACACATGAGAGTCATGCAAGACACAAAGAAGACAATGAGAAGCACGCAATACACAAAGAAGACATGAGAGCAGTCATGCAATACATGAAGTATATATTGAGAGAAGACATGATTAAGCAAATACATACATACATACATATATATATAACTAAGCGATGGGGAGGGAGCTCACTATTACATGCCACCATCAAAAACATGGAAGACATGTATAAAACATGCAAGGAATGCCAAACATGCAGAGAAGAGACACTGAATACATGAGTATCATAGAGTGTGTCATCGACACACTATACATCTTATACATGTCAAACACAGGAAATGGGAGGAGCTTATTGCTAAGTCCCACCATCTAAAACACATTTTAGACACACCTAACAATTGAGCTATGCTACCAAAACCACCAAAAACACACTTAAGGACCGTGAATGACTCAAGATCCAACCCCGCCTCCCCAGAGGACTTTGTATAAAAGGATGTGCACTTGCTCAAGAGATACACCATCATGCCTTCCACAAAGGGCTTTGTATAAAAGGATGCACACTAGCTCAAGAGATATGCCATCCCACCTCATGATGAGGGATTTTTTCTTAAAAGGATGTGCACTAGCTCAAGAGATATAGCATCTTGCCTCATGATGAGGGATTTTTGCATAAAGGATGTGCACTAGCTTAAGAGATACACCATCCCACCTCATGATGAGGGCTTTCAAACATGCTTTATTAGTGTAAAAGTAATCAGAAAGATACCATTATATATGCCCCTACCTTAAGGTGGTTGATCTTGCTTGCCAGTATCAAGCACATTAAGGTAGAGTGGAAACACACAAGGGAACAAGAGCTTTTATAAATCCCATGTCCCCAAAGGTGACATGTGCCACGATCACTGAATGTTCCCACAAACACATTGATATGATTTGCTAAGATAATCAACAAAATATAAGCTTTGGATAGAAGATCTTACTCTAAGATAACAACCAGATCAATGAAAGCTATGCATAAATCATATATTAGTTCACATCAAAGACCAAGGCTACACTTGCAGGTTTGGAACCGAGTATAACTGTTGGGTTATACTGAAGGTATCTTCGAACTGAATGTAACAATAAGGTGAGATACAAAGCCATCCAAAGTGCATTGAAGAAGATTAGTATTGCAAAGGATTTGTTACAAGCTTCTTCACAACACAATACATAACACAAAGTGACTCTACTAGTCAAGCGTCGGGTATATATCAAGCCCATCTTCATATATGGACTAGGTCCATTTTTTCTTTCTTGTTGAAGGGACACATGGTCCTTATCAATATTTGTTTGTTTTCATCATCCACCAACTAGTAGAGCCACGGAAGAAAGGAAACAATAAAAATGAGAGAGGAGACAAAGTGTCTTAGGAACACCACGTAGGAGGATGCCCTCAAAACACCCTTTGCAATGCTATGCCCCCAAGGCACAACACACAACAATAAAAAGAGGAGAGAGGAGTATAGAAGAATTGAGAAACAAATAGAAGAATGTTACAAAAAAGGCGGTCCTTTTGTATCCTTGACCTTACAAGAGAATCAAGTGTCATCCAAGCAGACCTAAACACAACATGAGGGAACACAACATGACATATATATAGATAGGATAGGGCCACCCTTGAGAGCAACTAGAATAGGTGCTACATCACGTGTGGCTAAAGGAGGGAGAATTACTTACCTAATTCAATGGGATATTTCCTAGAAGACAATCCATGTCTATCATCATAGGATGTATCGCATATATATGTAGGATAGGGCCACCCTTGAGAGAAACTAGAATAGGTGCTACATTGAGTGTGGCTAAAGGATGGAGAAATACTTACCTAATTCAATGGGATATTTCCTGGCAGACAATCCATGTCTATCATCGCAGGAAGTATCGCATGAAGTTTTGGTCTTGTTGATATTGTATTAACATTAAGTTTAGGATGACGATAAGCTTTGGTGGGCTTCAAAGAACGGTATCCAATACCATCCGTATAGTTAATTCCAGCAACTTGTAAAAGTAGTTTGATTCCTTGTTGGTTTACGCCACAACCATTGCTTATGTAGTTGCAATTTTTGTAAAGGATTTGAAATCCACAACCATAGAGAGACTCCATATTTTTAGAAGGAGGGTACTCATAAGTCTCATATTCTATTGTGTAAGTAAGAGTATTGTCTTTGTTGTCTACCAAGGAGACTTTGGGTTTCTTAGGTGTTTCCAAAGATTTCTTGGATGAGATTGATGCAACGTTTGATGTCAGGATTAGAGTTATTAATTTTATATTCCCCTGTAAAGGAAGAAGTAAAATCTAATGAACCCTAATCATCACCAAAAAGTGCATTCAATGGTTTAGAGTCTTGCACAACATTATATGTGGCAAGAGGTATTGATGAATCAACTCGTAAGTTGTTTAGACTCTTATGATTGTTAACTTGTTTTTGCATTTCAATATGTAAACAAATATTTAGTTCAGGATCAACTTCGATGGTGTGAAGTTTATTTTCATAAATAAACTTTATTGATCGATGAAGGGTAGATGGAACTACCCCCATGGCATGGATCCACGGTCTACTGAGAATCATATTATATAAAAGCAAACCAGGCATGACATGAAAAAGGGTAGATAATGTCATGGGTCTAACCTTTATGGGTAAAGTTATGGTACCTAGGGATTGTCTACCAACATTATCAAATCCATAGATGCTAATCCTATCTAGTTTAATTAACCTTTTATCAACATTGATTCTGTGCAGCAAATCAATGCCACAGACGTTAAGAGCTGATCCATTGTCAATCATAACTCACTTTACCAACTTTTTATTTATTGTGACAAATATTATAAGTGGATCATTTTGGTTTTGAACATTAATTGATGGTACTTCATGTTGTTGAAACAAAATATCTATTTTTGTCGTACGCATACAATCTAACAAAGCTGCTACATCATTTGGCTCAATAGCATCTGGTACAATCACCTTTTATAAAGCTTCTTGGAGCATTTGGTGGTGTGTAGGTGATGTTTATATTATATCCCAAAGAGAGATCTTAGCCAAAGTAGTGCAAAGCTATTCAACAAGATCATATTATTGACCACATTTATGAGTAAGGCGAGGTGATTGAGGAAGCATAGGTTGAGAAGATGGAAAAGAGACAAGCATGTGTGGTGCTTGCTTACTTTGCTTGTTACTACGGGTGTTGTATGTGTGAGCAATCATGTGATGTGGCGGCATATTTTGAACACCTTGATTTCTTTGAGTGATTTGTCTTGCATAATTTAGAATGTAACCTGGGGGTCAAGGTGATTTTGGATCACCTTGAACCATAATCACCTATTTTAAGCAAGAAGGTGCATTAGGTGCCCCTTGCATGATTATCTTAGGAATATTAATACACTTTTCTACTAGCCCCTTAGTGGGTGGAAGAAATCTATTGAAGATAATTGAATTAACACTACTCTGATTGAAATACAAAATGACATAACATTCATGGTGGATAAGGATAATTGCTATATGGATGTAGTAGAACCAAGGACTTTTTGGATAACCACCATGTCCTATGAAGTGTCTAAACATGATTTGATTGGATATGCTGATATGCTGCTCAACAAGCCTAAGGATCCTGCTACTGAAAGATTTGGGACTTATGATGAAATCACCCACAAAACAATCAGGAAGAATGTGGAGGAAAAAGTAGAAAAGATGAAGTCTAAACTGGAGGAAATTCTTAATACTCCTTAGGGTTCTATAGGATAAGCACAGACTACTGCTGCTACACAACCTCACTACCCCTACTGCAACTACTTCTTCTAACCCCTCCAGATCTACTCTAACTCCACCTAGAAAGAGAAGAACTACTACTAAAGTTCCAGTTCAGACCAAGACTATAGAAACAAAGAAACACAGACCTAAGGTCCAAGAAAAAAAGGAAAGATCAATCCAGTTAATATAGAAGATGATGAAAATGATGAAGAAGAAGAAGAATCTTGTGTATTGGAGAGGAAGAAGAAAAGAACAATAGAAGAACAAAAAGAAGAAACTTCAAAAGGAAAGGGAAAAGGAAAAGCAAATAAAACCAAAAGAGCTACTCAAGAAAAATCTGATTATGTTTCCCTACAACTTGAGGCCATTGTGAATGCTATTGAACAACATGGTGCATTAAAGGGTGTAGCAGAGCTTTATGATGAGATTCCTAACAATGACAAAGCCAGAATTGAACAGGCTATAATCAGGTACATGATGGCCTTTAATGTGGCCCTAATTGAGATCTTTGACCAACTTCCTACAACTCTTGTAGAATTGCTCACCAATAAGAGAAATGATGCCATGACAAAAGAGGCAAAATGAGGAAACAAGCAATTGAAAAGCTTATTCCATCCATCACAGATGAAGAAAAGATTAGAATATCTCAAGAACAAGAAAAGGAATTCAAAACAAAAAGGAGAATAAATATTTTGATGGGAAGAGAAAAGGAAGAAATAGAGAGATTGGAGAAGGAGACATTAGAGAAAATTGCTAAAATCCTTGAAGAAATGAAAAGTGCTAAGGTGACAGTTGAGGAACAAGTTCCTCTAGATATACCAGTTGTACCTCTTCAAGATATAGACCTATCAGCCTTTGATGACAAAGTGGATAGAGGCAACATGACTAAGAAAGATGAAGAGATTGTTTCTCCAGAAAATACTGAAGCTCAAAACATAGAGGGTGAAGATAAAGTAAGTACACCCACTCTGGAAAACACAATTATAGGTACAAAGCGTAACAATCCTCCTCCAAAGGATACAGGGAAAGATGAGCAAAGGAAATAGGATAACCCTAAGAAGAAGCAAGAAGAGAAAGAGAAGAGTGAGGAAAAATAGGATGAAAAAAGACAAGAGTGAAATAGAGAAGAAGGATGATGAGAAATGGATGATATAGGTCAGAGTTCTTCAAGGTCAGGCTCTTTCAAAGACCTATAGATTTGCAAATGCAGTTCCAACCAGTGATTACACCACAAATTATACAAATTCCTACTCATGAAGGGAAAGTATATATTTGTCAAAAATTTCACCACTTCAAAAACTTCAACTTGGTGATATATTGCATGCTTCTACAAGGAAGGAGTTCCTACAAAAAAAACTAAAGAAGGGTAGCCTAGTTGAGGATGTAGTGAAATTGATTCAAGAAGTTTTACCAGAGGTAAGCATTGATTCCTCTTTGTACCTAGAGAAAATGCTAAACCTATTAATGTATTCTTCTAAGGATCATTCTTCTCATGTTGAAAAGAAAGTAGAACAAGAGGCATTAAGAAAGATGAATGATAAAAGGTTGGCTGAGATATCTAATAAGTGTGCCAATGCACACAATAAGCTACAAGAAATTTTGAAAATGTTCAAAGGATGCATCGATGAAGCCACTACTTTATACCTGTTTTGTTTGAAATACCCTAACTCCACCAAGAACATCAAAGCTCAGATTGACTCCATTGAGTCACAGATCTCCAAATTAGCTGAAATGTATGACTTTCAGCCCTTTTTGGGTCTTCTAAGGCCCTCAATTTTGAGTTTGAAACTTCCTTGGATGAAATCTTTAATATATTAAAATCCAAACATGATCTTGAGCTAAAATTACCAAGAATGCTTATTTGACTATTCTGAAGCTTTGGGGAAAATTTTGGGCTTAACTGCTTCTCTGATATACGGTTACTAAAAATAGTAAGTTATGGTATTCTTGGCCCTTTTGGAAACTTTGAAGGTTCTGAATCATTATTCAAGCAAATGGGTATCCAAAAACCCTAATTTTGAAAGAAATAGAAAAGAAAATTATTTTTTTGGGTGATGCAAGATTGCCCTTACACCACTGGATGCTCCTGCATTAATGCTATTTTTAGAAAATTTGAATTTGAACACATATGGAAATGAAACTTTACTCAAAGCTTTGAAATTGAAACATATAACCCTTGGTGAAGTAATTGGACAAAGATCATTTGTGGGTTGAAAGATATTAAAGATTTCGTTTCTTTAAAAACCCCTAAAAAAGTTTCAAAGTCAAATATGAGGTACTTAGAGGTCTTGTACGACATTGAAAATGGGTGGAATTGGTAGAGAAAATTTTGAGTGTAGATCTCTTCACGAGATTCTCAAAGCATCAAATGGTTCATCAATTGGACACCCAAATCAAAAGGTATGGCTCCTAGAAGTTGACCTATTTTTGAAGGGAGTTGTAAATTTTGACATTTTGGATGGAAGACACAAAAAATGCATATTTATGACCATTTTCTGGGAATCTTTTAGGTAGTAGAGAAGGGGAAAAAGTGGTAAGTTGTGAAATGAAGGGAAAATAGAAAACCCTATCAAATTTGAGGCTACAAAAGGAAAAAGGTTCCAAAACCTAGAGGGAAGTTGTAATGCGTTACAGCCTATTGAGGATTTCATCCTCTTATTTGATTCCAACTTCTATAATGTAATTGTTAGGAATTTAAAGGTCAAATAAAACACCAATTCGACATAACCCATAAGGAGAAAATGATGCAGCAAATAACTATAATGCAAAGATCAAATGACAATCATAAGATAACACAAGATATACCCTAGGAAAACCTTCAAGAGGGAAAAACCCAGCCTCCAAAAGCATCCATACTCATATGTATTATGTAGCAATAAAGATATTACAATACATGCCATTAGTATCCATGAATACCTCTGAAACATCAAGCACCTCCAATGCATCCTCCATTGTGTCTAAGCACAAATCCACACATCACCTTCCATGCTTCACAATATGCACTTACAGGAGAGAGCTCAATACAATGACAGCCTCTCACAAACCTCCAATCCACCTACAATGAAATAGCCAACCCATCCAACTAATGACCCTGTGCTTGCTTTTATAGACCAAGCTCACACAAATACAACTTGTGGTTTTGGATAAGACCATGTGTTCCAAAACCATAGATACACAAAACCATTGACCCCCTTATTTAATATTGGTACTACATTTTCCCAACAATTAAATAATACAAATAATATCCCAATGTTACATACAACTTTTACAAGTGGCCTCCAAATAAATATATAATGTGGTTAAACACATCAATTAAGATGCACCACAAATAAATATTTATTTTACATGAATAAAATAATCCAATATTATGCAAGGTGTACAACACCTATTTCCCAACATTCTCCCACTTGTTGTAGACATTGCATAAGGGTCAATCAATGAAATACATCATCATAGGCAAACATGAAATCACATGAATCTCCAGCATGCTCTCATGCTCCATCAAGATACCTGCAATAAAATCAAAGTGACCACCATCTCAAGTAATAACTCCTCTCATCCTCCAACATGCCACCTATGGAAGAAAAGGAACATGCCAAGGTGAAGACGCACCAATCCAAGGAATACAAGCATCAAATCCAAGTGATAACAAAAGGCTCCAAGTTGCTGTCAAAGGTAAAAAAACCCACATGACTAGAAATAGCACCCACAACATATGCTAATACATCCAACCATCCATACCTCATAGGTATCAACAACATCAATAAACGCATGCCAATAACATAGCCAACCCATATACCACAATCAAAAGCTCCATGTATAAAACCTGCCAATGAAGAACACATACATCCAGGAACTCCCATTACATGGGTAATGTCAAATTTGAAAATAGATCCAAGGCATATCAAGTCTATGAATCAACACTCAAACCAAGGTGTGGATAATCAACAAGCCAATGTAGTACCAAGAACAATCACAATGATCCACACATGCAAGGTAAATTGCTACATACTCTCTCACAACAGGTCACCATAACTCTCCCAAGTCCAACCATATCAACATGATCCTCCAAGAAGTAGCCATAAGACAAAGAGAGAAAACCTACAAATCATAATGTCCTTCTACAAACACCTCAAAGTGCTAAGTTGTGTCAAGTATGATCTCCTCTACAACCCCAAATGAAAAGCCTCAACAACACCAAACCATTTAATCTCATAGATCAAATGAACATATGTAACATGTAATCAACATGGATGTAAGCCTCTCTAATCAAGCTAGATCAAAATCATAACCATTCCATAACTAGGAATAAGCCCAATCACATCTTCTAGACTCCTCATAATGAACATCATACATCAGACCATACGAACAAGGAGATAACCATGCTAACATCCCTCAAACGAACCCTGTAGAACCAATAATTGTAGCTTAAGATCCATATCTATGAGAAGATAAAGAATAAAGCAAAATGCATCTAAAAGGATGGACAATACCTCATAGACAATAAACCATCAAGTCGAGGAAGAGTGGGGAATGAAAATGATCCTCCAAGATACACCAAGCCACAATGACTCTCTCTGAGGACAAGCTCTTCTAGGTCCATAATGAACTCACATTCATATTCAGGTGTAAGGCTCCTCGATCTATTTGTTGAAACCACCAATGAGTAATCATCTCAACAAGTGTCTCTAACCACAAGAGAACTCCAACCTCACCTAAGTCTCTAAGTATCCATGAGCATCTCCATGATAAATCCATGCCAAGCTCCAAATGCAACATCGCACTAACATGAAGCTCTCAAGCAAATGACCAAAGTACTCAATACCAAGAGAACCAACAAGATCACTGTCAATGCTCCAACTGCACATGTGCATAATCAAGAAGCCCATCATGACATCATGATCTAACCATCTCCTCCAAGGATATCACATGCACTGATGCATACATCCTATCTCAAGAGAACCTGTATCATGCCAAAACTCTAATCTGTAATCAAGAGTCCATCAAGACACAATATAAACATTTCTAAACCAAGGATCAACATCTCCAATCACATGAAGATAACCATCTACTAACAATGAAACTCAGGATGTCAAAGCACTCTCACTAAAACAAGAATCATAATCCAAGAGCCTCTTCAAGACACCCACAGCCATTACAGAAGAGCATCCATCACAAATGATGAATCCACATCACTACCAAAGCTCCCACTGAATCGTGATACTGAGCTATCCATGGCAGATTATCCATGGCCCCAAACCAATCAAGGAATCCTACTGTAACATTAATAACCCCAAAATGTAGAGTAAACCATGATCTCCAAACCAAGAAGATAAAACCATCACTATCAAAATCTCACATAAAGACATGTATCCAAGTTCTCCATGATATCATGATAAACTTGCTACAAGTCCAGACAACTAACTATCCAAGCACTCTAATCATTCATCCTCTCATCCTAATGCAACATACCAATGTACAAATGACCACAGACAAGGCCAACTAACAAAGTCTACATAAACACAGAATCAATCTCATGGATATAGACACTCCACATCTAAGTCATCCCACTGTAGACTCCAAGACTCAAACACCAAATCAATGCTAGATTCAATTTTCCAACAAGTCCACAAGATGAGTACCATAGTTAAGGAACTAATCAAGCATCTAGGAGATAAGAACAATCCCCTAAAACTACACCACAACACCACCTGTAATCATGAATCAAACATCATAGCCCATACATGTCAATCGCATACATGATCTTGTCGTGCCAATGCAAAAGTGTACCTACATATCCATGACACCATAATCATCATTATCATTGTACCTATATTTAACTCCCACTGAAACAAGACTCCAAGTCTCACATGCGTATCAACCATGTCCTCAAACCAGAAGACAACCTGTGTACCTATCTCCATCAAAGTCCAAACTCTGAAAATACTTGTAAACCTGTATCTGGAAGTACCAAATCTTAAAACCTGCTATACCATGCTGATGGACTCATAATAACATGCACTCCCACAAGTTTGTGCCGAAAAATCCATCTGAATGCACTCACAAACGCACTCTAAATCTCAAGCTCCTACAAGTGATCAAACAAGTACCAATATCTCACTGCACACTAAAATAAAAATATACATAATCCAAACTATAGTACACTACAATAGCTCTCCAACTCCTATCCAAAATTGAAAATCTGATTCCGTATGCAAAAGTTATGAGCATAAAACTGTCCCAAAGCAATGTCTTGTTTTAGGCACCAAATTCTAACACAAACAGAAAAATCTTATCATGAAACCTATATCATTGTGTAGTGCTTGGAGATACCTTTTCGACGCTTATACGAAGTTGAAAAACTGATACTGTAGGCGAAAGTTATGCCTCCAAGAAGAAAATACCCTCTAAGAGCTAAAAGGGGACCACCATTTCATCGGACCCCACGACACATCAAATGAGGTTTAATTTTTAATTTAAGGTTTGATTTAATTTTATCACTATTTTCATAAAAATTTTACCGCCACCTACAATAAGAAAAAATAATTTAATGTTTTAAATGCCCGTAGGCTGGTAATTGCTCAGGCAGTCGCCGACTAAGGGTCTAGCCCTGCCGACCAAGTTACCGAACCAGCCGGGAGCTTGAGTCTGGGGTCGTGAGGCCTACCGGCCCCATCCCTATTGGCTAGTGGCTAACAAGGGCTTGGCAGGGGGCCGATTGGCCGTGGTGCCGGTAGTACCTGTCCCTATAACATCTGTGTAGGGGGTACGGCGATCTGAGTACCACCGTACCCCAATTTTTTTTTTTTATTTCTTGATTTTTGATTACACACTATAGTTTTATTTTTTTCTATATTTTTTATTTTTTATTTTCCAAACTATCTAGAGAAATTGACAGTGCAGGAATAAATTTTTAATTTTTTCACAGTCGTACCTCTACAATTCGTACGGCATACCAAGGGGAATTTTTTCTCCTTCCAGGCCCTGTGGCCAAAATAGGGCAAATAATATATCAATCTTCACCTCTTGGCCTCCTGGATCCAATGGCAAGATCTATTTTGTCCCAAGAGGTTATCTGTGAAAAATCCTCCTCAAAACCCTCATGAAGCTGATCTAAGAAACCCTCTTCAACCTTTATTTTTCAATCACCAGATCTACAAAATATACAACAAATCTCCAATACCCAGAACCCTCAATCTACAATACAACCTAGACAAAACCTTGTAATGTCCCAAATCCTTCCATGCATTGCCATGGATTCCATTTTACATCTGATCTATACACACACGGATTATAACAATCTAGGGAGCTCACACCTCCCTTGACCATAAACATGGCTCCGATACCACATGTTAGGAATTTGCAAGTCAAATAAAACATCGATTCCACATAACCCATAAAGAGAAAATGATGCAACAAATAACTACAATGCAAAGATCAAATGACAAACACAAGATAACACAAGATATACCCTGGGAAAACCCTTAAGAGAGAAAAAACTAACCTCCAAAAGATGTATTATGCAGCAATAAAGATATTACAATACATGCCATGAGTCTCCATGAATACCACTGAAACATCAAGCACCTCCAATGCATCCTCCATTGTGTCCAAGTATAAATCCACACATCACCTTCCATGCTTCACAATATGCACTTACAGGAGAGAGCTCAATACAATGACAACCTCTCACAAACCTCCAATCCACCTACAATGAAATAGCCAACCCACCCAACTAATGACCATGTGCTTACTTTTATAGACCAAGCTCAGACAAATACAACTTGTGGTATTGGATAAAACCATGTGTTCCAAAACCATGGATACACAAAACCATTAACCCCATTATTTAATATTGGTACTACGTTTTCCCAACAATTAAATAATACAAATAATATCCCAATCTTACATACAACTTTTACAAGTGGCCTCCAAATAAATATCTAATGTGGTTAAACACATCAATTAAGATGCACCACAAATAAATATTTATTTTACATGAATAAAATAATCCAATATTATGTAAGGTGTACAACACCTATTTCCAAATAGTAATTTGTTTTTAGTTGAATAAAAGAACATTCTAATTTTTCTGTGAATAATCTGTGTTGTTGTAGGTTTTAGGATTTACCCCCCTCATCAATATCTAGGGACTTGGTAGTATTTAGAAATACCCCGAGGGTTGTCAATTAGTAATAGGGAGTCAAGTTCTCCTAGATCAACCCCTAGAAATTGAACAATGACCAAAAACAACAATCCTTAGTCATGTACGTACTCCTAGGATGTTTGTACAAAATTAGATTCCTTTTAGTGCACCAATTGAAGTGTTAATGTGAATGATATATGAATATATCTATCAAGTCATGAGATGATTAGTTTCAATGCATTGAATGTCTTTAAATACAATGTGATGCAGTCAAGGTAGGAGGGTCCAACTTTGCAGCCTTAAACAACCAACACCATGATCATAACAAAGATGCAACAAAAACACACAGATAACAACATAATGATGAGAGATGCTTATAAACACATGACATAGGATTTATCCTGGGAAACCCCTCAAAGGGATAAACCCAGCCTTCAAATATCACTTCTCATTATATTATAATTTCCAAACCTCATTACATATGCCTCCAGGGCTTTTCATGTGCTAGCTCGTAGCCTTGGCTTACAAAAGATTTATAGAACACAACATCATTCTTCCATGTCTTCTTTCTTCTTCATCTTCTCTATTCTCTGCTCTGTATCTTCTTCTATTCTTTACTCTGTCTTCTGCTTTAGCTCTGTTGTCTTCCCGGATCAAAACAATTCATCTTTTCGCATCATGTACATTTGCACACTTCGTCACCTCCTAGAAACAATCTCCTACCCTTCATTTATGTCCTTGCAAACCTTCAAAACATGATCTTGTCAACCTAAAGGTAACGTGTATCCTGAAACGTGTAACCATCCTTGTTGGCCGGCCTAATGCTCCGCAAATGAATGAAACTTGATGTGGTTCTCAACAAAGGTCTATCTGGACCTAATTTACCTTGTATGATATTCCATTAGGCTCCACAAGTCACAGAAGTGCTCCGCAAACTTTCTACTCTCAATTGACTGCATGAATGCACTGCTCTGTGAAAGCAGATGATCTTCTGATAACGATATATCTCTACAAATGAATCCAAATCTCATGAAATCTGAATATGATGTAGATGTCATGTCATAGAAACTAAATCTTGCTCCGCGAGCTCTAATATGAAGATGTGGTAAAATGCGGTAGGTTCCAATGTCTCCCTTGATAACCAGTTACATAGTCTTGACTCAAGCACTTCCAGATACCTTTGCGGTGATCCAAAACTTCTAAAATTTGGATATGTTATGCTTCCAATCCTAATCTACATAACCTCCAATGTGTGAGGCCATACACTCAAATGTGGTAGAATGCAGTAGTCTCTATTGTCACTTTCTAGCACTCTGCAACTCAACATTAACTGTCCCAATTCACTGAATGACTTTCGGATGCTCCTGCATCATAATGATAGCAACATATCAAGAAAACTATTTAGTCAACTCTAGGCAAGAAGGATAAAGATGGAAAGTAAACTACATTTGAATATAAAAATTTAAATTAGGGCAAGACAAGTTTGCAACCACAAAGACATCTTTGCGACCACAAACTAGTACTAGGAGATGAAAGGGGCTAGATTTCAATGGATAGCATGTGCATGGAAGTATGTGCAAGTAAAGATGTGATAAACAAATGAATAGGGCAAATGTATAGGGATGTATAAATATATGGATTAGATAAAAGTCATAGGTGTATAGAAATATGTGTAAATGAATAAACACGTAGGACAAGAGACATTACTTTACACAAAATTACAGTATTTGTTAATATGTTTATGTATCAAAGCATTCCTCTTAAAATAACCACAAAACTAAATAAGAAATAACATGAATATACAAATTTTACCATTGCACAAATAAACCTTTAATTCATTTACTCTAATCTAAGTAAACTACTATGATCCTACATTTAAAGAGCCATTTACATTCAAATTGATATTTTAAAACAGTAATGGTTTTGTCAGCTACTATGATCCTACATTTAAAGAGCCATTTGCATTCAAATTGATATTTTAAAACACTAATGGCATAAAACCAGCAAAGTATTGTTTTTTGAGCGTGACCTCACTCTCCATTCATGTGACTTTGAGGACCGCCCATTCTAGAATAAGTAAACTAAATAGATGGAATGACCAAATCAGTAAAAACAACTTTCCTTTCGTTTTCATATGAATTCAATATCTAGATAAAGTTGACATTTAGCCCATATGCCCAATCTCTGGACAGAGAAGCATCAAATGAGCTTTCTCCCACTAGGATGTGTCCTGCCTAAAAAAACAAAGTGACCTAATGTACTACATGTGAAAGAAGGCCCCGCACTAACCAAATGTAACCTAGAACTGAATTAATGTGCTAATGATTTCATCTTTTAAAGTTACTTTTTAAATCTCTAAAGAAGTAAGAGACAATAGATTTAAAACACTAGCATATATTATTATTTCTATAATGGTTTGTGGAAATCATTCTTACTAGCAATTTGCAAGCATTGCCACAGCAGACACGTGCATGTGAGTGGGAAAGGAGGAGAAAGAAGCAAAGCTTTGTTGCAATGGAAGGATTGATAAAACCAATACAGCATAGCATGGATTTGAAGAGAATGTGAGCAGCAGGTAAATGGAGCTCATTCTGTTTTGTTTTGTTATCATAGTGAGCACTGAGCACACAGCTACATGCATGGAGTTATTAGTGTCTTCTCTTAGATATATGATAAAGTTTAGTTTAGTTTAATTTAGTTTTTCCTGTAAACTACTTTCTGTTTTGCATAGAGAAAGGAATGTAGTTGGATAATACCAGAAGATTCTTACACAATTATTCACTGTCAACCAAAAAAACAAAGTGAATGTAGTTTTCTTACAATACATATGATTTGTTTATAGGCATATGTCTACATGTCAGTGAGAGTCCTTTCCATGTCACTGCAGCTGGTGGTTTAATTCTCCACCGGATACTTTGGACATAGTGAGCTTAACCTTAATGTGCTTGCTGTTTGTAAGAAGAAAAACAGTGGATTACCAATGCTTTTGAGAGAGTTGGAGATTTGTTGTGTGTGAGATTAGTCAGACTAGCATTAGTTTTGGTATAGTTGAGCTGCAAATATTTTTTAATGTGGAAGCTCCTTACAATTTTCTGTCCTATTGATCAACAGGACTTTCATACGGTGCGTTGTATATTCTTGTTTTGTCTCGGTCATGTCTAATCATCAACAGTAGAGTGGTACAGTGATTATTCTGAGAACAAACCTTAAACTTCCCCTTAATTCTCTCCATGCTCTAAGGTTTGGCCTTTGACAAACTAGTTAATCAATCAAGTGTTATAGTTGTCTGTAGTAGGAATACTAATTTGTAGTAACAGAAGCAGGAGCTCTACTCAAGTCAATTTGGCTGAATCTAACATAAGCAGAAGGGTTACTCAAGTCAATTAGCCCGAGTGACCTCTACTGAGCTGTTCACATTTGAAATGATTGGGATATGCAGACAACTCTTGTACATTTGTCAAGCCTTCCGGGACAACGGCCATGTAATGTTGTCTATGCTTGACAGCCAGAGCTGTTGTATAATATTAATTGTTCATATGATAATGCATTTTGTTGGTATCATCTATATTTCATGCTCGTTTGAATGTGGCAAGATAAAAGTATGAAAAGATTGCAGGGTTTCTGTAGACATGGGGTACTTTAGAACCCCAGATCTTTGGTTTCTTGCACTATACTTTCGCAAGCATTTTTACACCCTAACACAAAATCTGTTTCTTCTTTCCATCAGGAACAATCAATTAAATTTGAAGCTGAACTTGGAACACTGAGGAAACAAGTGTATATATCTCTTCAGTAGTGGAACGAAATATATTGATCTATGGAGAAGTTAGTATGGAATGACAACTCATCTATGCTGGCTGAAGGATCAAATCCATATCCATGGGGCCCTAGTACCTTAATTTCTTGTCAAATGCCTGCCTCAATCTCAGGGAACGTTGATGACATTTATCATTTGGGGATCCAGCAACAACCTGATATTATTTCTAATCAACTAATACAGTCCAGCGTCATTGCTCATCAACACCCACTTCATCAAATAAAGCAAATGGCAGGCCAGAAAATGATTCCCAGCTCCTTGGATAAAACTGCAGCAGATTCACTACTCACAAGCTCCAGATCTGTAACAGGCTGGGGCTATGCTTCACCCAGTACAGAAATCCCAGATTCATCTACTGCTGCTACTGATATGTTCATATCCAAGCATGAGATGAACCAAGATTACTTCGATCAAACTATTAGGACTCTGCAGGAAGCTGGTTCTTCTTCATGCAATGATTTAATGCAGCTGTGTTATGGTTATGATGCGAACCAGCTGATAAGCCTGCAGTCCTCCATTGAATCATTGGACCCTGTACTTTCCTCTGATAATGGTGGGATCTCACCAACTACAACCACAGAGGACAACGTGATTAGAAATATGAAATCGATGGCATTGTCTACTCCAAACCCACCGCCAAAAAGTACCAGCAGTATTATGACTTATTCAGTACAAAGACACAGTAATGGTACTAATGTCATTGAGGTGTATCAGTCCGCTTCCCAAGGCTCCTCGGATCCCATCACCATGAAATCCAAGGCCATGAAGTGCAAACCCAAACCCAAACCCAAATCCAAAGCCAAAGTCAAAACATTTGAAGATAATCCTCAGCTCGGAATGCACTACAATTATCCCTCCTCTACATCATCATCTTCATGCCTTGTTTTTGGTCAAGCAGATCCAGTAGGAATAGAACCAGATGCAGAAGCCATTGCCAGCGTGAGAGAAATGATTTACAGGGCTGCAGCTTTGAGGCCTGTGAATCTAGGCACTGAAGTGTTAGATAAGCCCATTAAGCGCAAGAATATGAAGATTTCAAGCGTTCCACAAACAGTTGCAGCACGTGAGAGAAGGGAAAGGATCAGTGACAAAATAAGAATACTTCAAAGGCTCGTTCCAGGTGCTACTAAAATGGATACAGCTTCCATGCTAGACGAAGCAGTCAACTACCTCAAGTTTCTCAAGACCCAGGTTAAAGTTCTGCAATCCATGGGCACTGGTAATAATAAGAATAATATCAATTCTATGAACGACTTGTGTTTTTCCAGCAGTAATTCTCTCAATTCCTTCTCATTCAATACTGGTCTGCATTCTCAAAATTTGTCAGAATGGTATGCAGCAAATAAGACATCCTGAGCTGTTAGTTTTTCCATTTACAGATGTAACACAGATTGATTGTCAATGTACCAGTCTTTAATAGAAATTGGCTGCAGCACTAGTAATCTAAACTTGCTCATGAATAGAAATTTGAGTAAGTCTAAATTACCTGATTCTGTAACCATGTTCAGAGATAAATCATTTTTATTTTTTGTTTTGTTTCTGTGATCTTGAATAGTGCAAAGATAGATTAATTGATACATCTCTTTAACTAACATGAAACATAAACTCTAAACCTATAGACGTTCTTCAATTCCTTTGTTAACTCTAAAACCCTAATGGGAAGCACATATCAGGAAATAAGGCTACTACTTATTGATCTAAACCATTCATTTCATGTCTAAGCTATACAAGATATTCCTTTCTTGTATTTCTCATTATAGTCGCATGTACATTGTAGATTAACACTTACAAAATGCACAACCCAAAAAAAACTAGATTAAGATTCTTAATTGATTTCAAGAAATTTATGTAGATTAAGTTGGTTTAGATGGGAACTGTGAACGCTTTTGGCTTGAATTTTCAGATAATATCAGGTTCATAAGGCTTAATGCTTGGACTCCACTACCTATGTGATGTGAAAGTACTCGTTTGTTTTTCTTAAATAATTCATTGACATGGTGTTTTCTTTTACAAGTGTTCTCTCTAATGGGTATGTTCATAACTATGAAAAGAACATCTGGTATATCCTGATGTTATTTCTACCTTATCATTTTACTGTTAGCATCCATTGTTTCTGTAACAATCTAAAACTTTGAATTTCAGCTCTTTCCCATGCTGCAAGTGTAACATTCTCACAAATTTTCGTGATGCTAGAACTAAATAAACGTCAATTTTTATGTATCTTTGGATGTTCCTCATATTTTTATTATTGTATGTTAGCCCCCCAAAATAGAAATAGAGTGAGTTCTCCTTGAAAGGATAACTTTTCTTGGAAGGACCATCTAGGACAAGGTAATTTTTTAATTGTTTCGAGTTTTCAAGATTTATGCAAAGTCTAAAATTCACATCACCATTATTTTTGTTATGAACGAGAGAGTTAGGGAACTACAATATTTTACAGTGTTTCTAGAGCTTTCCAATCAGCTCGTCCAAGGTCAAGGTCTAGGCAATCTTGCTGCCATAAATGAAAATCAGGTTCTAATCTTTTTAAAAATATAGGCAAGCCCCAACTTCTTGGGCTCTTTTCAAATATGTGAACATTAATTTAAGAATTAAAGATGTAAAAATAATTTGTAACAATTTTAAATAGAAAAAGTTTCAAAACTTTTAGTAAAAATTCATGTATAAAGTTTAGTAAGTTTTTATTAATTATGTTTAATGGATGGTTTTATGATATCTCTTCATCATTTATAATATGGGTATTTTGCATTCTGTTGGAAATTAATATGGAGTCAAACCATTAACTCCATCTACCCCGTCACAGATTATTGGGATATCCTTCCTACCACCCTGACCAAATCTTAAATGCTATTTTGTTTGTGTTTTATCTTGTGCTCTCTCTCTTGTTTGTTCTCTTTTCTCCAATAGAGTGGTATCAGAGAAACGCTTCCAACAAGTGGTATCAGAACTAGTACTTTAGATTTTTTTAGGTATTGAGAGCCAAAGCCAGAGCCCTAACTTTTTTGGGTATTAACAATCTTCTTTAGATTTAAAAAAATTGCAAGAGGTGACATCAAGAGCTAGCAACAACAACCAACATTTGATGGGGAAATCTATGATGTCTGGGAAAAGAGGATGAAGACCATATTGGTTGCAAATGATTTGTGGGAGATTGTAGTCAATAGTTTCACAGATGTGACTAATCAAGGGGCCTATGCAGCATTGACAAATACCCAAAAGAGCTAGCTAAAGGAAACAAAGAGGATAGATGCAAAAGCGCTCAATTTGATTGAGGCAGATTTGACATAATCTATTTTCCCCAGAATAGCAGTAGCTAACTATGCAAAGGAGCCCTGAGAAATTCTCTAAAATAGCTACAAAGGTACTGACAAGGTGAGGCTAGTGAAACTCCAATTGCTCCGAAGAGATTTTGAGACCCTTCAAATGAAAGATGGAGTCTATTCAAACTTCCATACAAGGGTTTCCACCTTGATAAATCAATTGAGGATTAATGGAGAAACCATGGAAGAGCAAAGGATTATTGAGAAAATCTTTAGGAGTCTACCCTTAATATTTGACCTGATTGTCATAGCAATCAAAGAGGCTAAGGACCTATCAAAGATGATAGTTGATGAGTTGATGGGTTCACTACAAACCCATGAGTAGTGATTGAATAGATCTGCTCCTTCCCTAGAGCAAGCCTCAAGGCTCAAAGTAGTGTGAGAGGTAGGGTAAGAGGAAGAAACAATAGAGGAAAATGTCAAAGAGGTAGAGGTAGAAGTTACTCTAGAAAAGAGAGCTCAAACAGCAAAGAGGAAGCAAGCAGCTCACAACTAGCCTTCTAAGACAAGAAGAAGGGCATCAACTCAAACCAAATGTACGATAAATCAAATGTCTAGTGTTATTACTATCATAAACATGGTCATTTTTCAAGTGAGTGTAGAAAGAGGTGGTATGACCAAGGGAAGAAAAATGCTAATGTAGCCAATGAAAATATGGCTGAAAATGAACACTTGTTCATTGTTGGCAACATTGTTGAGTAGAGCAGCACTGATGTTTGGTACTTGGACAGCTCGTGTAGCAACCACATGAGTGGTATTGCAAATTTGTTTGCCTCCATTGAAAAACATTAAGTCTAAAATCAAGATGGGGAACAATGAAAAAGTTCTAGTCATGGGAAGAGGCACAGTCATTATTCAAACCAAGCAGGGTGACAAAAGAGCATTCTACATTACATCTATTATGCCCAGGCATAGAATGTAATCTCTTGAGCATTAGCCAGCTGGTCCAAAAGGGATATAGAGTCCTAATGGGGAATGGAGAGAGCATAATCTTTGACAAAGATGGTAGTAAGAACAAGATTGTAGTAGTACAAATGATGAGAAATAGAATGTTTCCTCTCAAGATGCAAATTGAGTCTCCAATGCTATCTAGAGCTACACCCGCTACAGAGTACTCTAGAGTCGACACATGATATCTATAGTAGTGGCACAATAATTAGCCTTCGAGATAGTCATCAAAGACCCATCTAAGCATTGGCATTTAAGGTATGGGCACTTTAGTTTTTCTGGTTTGAATCTTTTATCCAAGAAAAATATGGTGAGGGGGGCTACCAACAATTATAGAGCCTAATAGGAAATGTGAGACTTGCATCTTAGGAAAGCAGCATAGGCAGCCCTTTCAATTAGGGCAATCTATGAGGGCAAAAGTACCATTAGAACTGACACATTTAGATTTATGTGGCCCCATGAAAACACCCACCATATCCTAGAATACATATTTCAAAACCTTCATAGATGACTATAGCAATAAGACCTAGTTTTATTTCTTGAATAATAAATCCAAATCATTTGAAATTCAAAGTGTTTAAGGCCTTGATTAAAAAATAAAGTGGTCGATTCATCAAGGCCATCATATGATGCAAGAACTTCCGAAGGTCATAACTTTTGACCAGAAGGTCGTTGGAGCTTAAATTTGGTGGGTAGATGTATCTTAAAGAGTTTATTAAAAATCCCACAAAATTGGTAAATTTTGTAGGTTGCCATTTTGACATTTTTTTGGGACCTTATCCGATCATCTAGGGCCTCAAAATGAGGTTTTAATGTTTTTTCAGGATTTTCCTAGTTTCTTCTAAATATTTTTCAAACATTATTTGCAATTAGATTAGAAAGTTGATGATTAGTCATCTTTTAGTAAGTTTCAAATATTTGCAAACTTTCATGGTCATACGGATAAGGATGCAAAGTCACCTAAAATGGCAATTTTAGAAAGTTGCCAAAATCTACCAAAAATGGTAATTTTCATTTTTGTATAAGCTTGGTATTTATTTTTAGTTGTAATAGAATAGAATGGAATTTGAAAATAATTCTGAGTTTTCTGGATATTCTTTTGCGTTGAATTTTATGTTGTGAAATTTGGTTGCATCATCATAACAAATAGAGGGGGAGAGTATATCTCCAAGGAATTTCTAAATTTTTTGTAAGAATGAAGGCATTGAGAAATATTTCACAAGGTACACTCCACAACAAATTGGAGTTGCTAAGAAGAAGAACAGAACCATCCAAAAGATTGTTGCAAGCATGCTAAAGGCAAAGGGATTGTCAAAAGAATTTTGGGGTGAGGCTGTAGCAACAATAGTATACCTGTTGAATAGAAGTCCCACAAAGGTTGTCTATGATCAAATTCCATAATAAGTGTGGACAAACAACAAATGGAATATGGAACACCTATGAATTTTTGGGTGTGTGGCATATGCATTTATGCCAAAGGAGAAAAGGTAGAAATTTGATGACAAAAGAGAAAAGTGCATCTTTGTTGGGTATAACAAAGAATCCAAAGCATACAAGTTGTATAATCATGTTACCAAAAAGGTTGTGATCAATAGGGATGTTGAAATCATTGACAATGAATTGTGGCATGGCAAGGTTGACACCACCATGAGCATCTCAGTAAAAGTGTTCATAGATGATGAAGAAGGAGGAGCTTCCAGTAGTCAAGGAGAACCAACTCTAAAGCACTCTAGATCTAGCTCTAGAGCACTTTGTAGAACCATCCCCAGAGCACTTCAGAATCCATCTTCAGAGCTCTTTGGAACTAGCTTCGAAGCACTCTAGAATCAAGCAACTCCAAACTATAGTAATAGAATCATATCTGAAGCACTCTAGAGTCAAGCAACAATATCTCCAGAAGTAGTTTAGATCCTACACTCACTTCTCTAATGCTAAGAAAGGCAAGGAGTGAGAAATTTATGAAGATATAAGGTATGATGATTTTGATGAAATTCTAAGTGATCCAACAAATTTTGAAGAGGTTGTGAAAAAATAAAAATGGTGTAAGGCCATGGATGAAGAGTTGGATGCAATAGAAATAAATGAAATCAAGTGGTTGGAGTTAAGTGGGTCTATAAGACCAAAAGTATTCTTAATGGAAAGATTGAAAGGCATAAGCAAGGCTGGTTGTTAAGGGATATAAAAAACAACTCGAAAGAGACTATGATGAGACATATGCACCAGTTGCAAGGCTATAAATAGTATAGGCAGTCTTAGCAATAGCATCCCATAGTTTCTTTCTCCATAATAGCAGTTGCGTATAGTGGCTCCAAATAGGCATAGAAAATAGATATAAAAGAAAAGAGTTGTGAGCATCTCCAGATAGAGATCTAGACAACACTAATGTCCAGTCAACTCTAGAGAGGGCAATCATTGTAAAGAAAGGAAAAATAAAGTAGCAAATCTGTAGTTTGTTTGTAAAGGTTTTTGGATAAAAAATATTTTTGAATATAAATAGAAATCTATGTTTGTGTTTCATATTATGCTCTCTCTCTCTCTCTCTCTCTCTCTCTCTCTCTCTCTCTCTCTCTCTCTCTCTCTCTCTCTCTCTCTCTCTCTCTCTCTCTCTCTCTCTCTCTCTCTCTCTCTCTCTCTCTCTCTCTCTCGTTTGTTCTCTCCTCTCCAACAAAGTGGTATTAGAGTAGCACTTCCAACACACTCACCTAAATCTATTCAACTTTAGCAATGGACAAAGACCCTTTGATAATTTTTTAAAAAATTTAAGTTGTCATTAATTTTTATTTTTTTATTTTTAAATTTTAAACTTATACTATATGTAAATGTTTATCATCTTTAAATATTTTTTATTTTAAAGTGACTTGTAATTATATAAATACTTAACCAAATTTAATAATTTAAAATTAGTGAGATAGTTTAATTTGGAAAATAATTTTTATATTAGAATATAAGGATATGATATGAAGAGCAGAAGCTTACAAATGTAATATATGTTTACTAGAGGAAACACATATCTAAAAATTAAAAAAAAGTTGTTAAAAAATTATTACAATAATATATCATACAACTAATCATGTAAAACATTAAAATATAGACTTATTATCACAATTAAATAATTATATCAACAAAATTACAAAGGGATAATTCAATTACTATCAATCTTACAACATTACATTATATATTTCTCCAAAATGAAAGATCTTTAAACTTACTAATAGGTCCTTCATACAGTCTAGTCTTTCCTCTATTGCCAACTTTCTCTTTATCTAAGACATTCAAAATACTTTTTATTATGGTGCTACATGGCACCTTCTACCTAATATGGAAACATATCCTCAAAACTTTTGGCAAGCATAATATATATCCAACCAATGAGGAACCATATAAAGAGCACAATTCTATCAATAACCTCTCTTTCTTGCATTCTTAAACAATATAAAAGAGCACAATTCTATCAATAATCTCTCTTTCTTGCATTCTTAAACAATTCCTTGAATACATTACACTACAAAATTAGTTTCTTTATTCTCTACTTTTAAATCAATGCTAATAAGAAATTCTTAGTGTGCTTGCCATTACACTCACTAGTCCCAAAAACCTTTTCCTCCATCTCCTCACTAATCAGATATGTATTTAAAGTAACTTGAAACTAATCAATGTTGTAGTGGACCCACCCTCATCAACTTTTTGACTTCCATTTTTCCTTCCTAGAATCATTTAGGAATAAAGATAATTTCTTAATTCAACTATCCAATATTCTAAGTTAAATGAAAATAATTTATATTAAAAAAAACACTATTTTATTTTATTATAGTTTTATTAATCCCTCCCTACATGGAAATAGCTTTCCTTTAGACATTAGTTTGCATTATTACACATGTGACAAAATTTTAATTTAACAACTTTTTAATGTTTAGTTTTTTATAATAAATATAAATCTATTTAAATTAAAATTGATTAAATTGATTAAAATATAAGCTCATTAATAATTAATTATAGAAAAAAATTAAAATAGTTTATAATTAATTAATAGCATTAATTTTTTTTATTCATAATAGAAATTTTTATATTGAGTAGTATGCCAAAAAGAAACATTTTCTCAACTCTTTCATGGCTGGCAGTTTGACCGAAACTAACAACCTTCACAGTCTATAAACTTATATAAGATGACCACATAGGGTCAGCACTGCTAATATCTAAAGGAGACCCAACACTATATACATTCTAGGACTACTTATCAACAAGCTTCTACTAAACAAAATGAAGCCACAGTATTAAAAAACATAACACATAACTAGTTGCTACTTAACATATTCATTTACCTTCAAACTAAAATCTTCCACCCACTGGAGACCTTCGACAATGCCCATACCTAGCACCCTTCTGATGAAATCGACTACCACCTACGCCTGCTCCTTCAACACCACGAGATCAAACCCTTTGATGTCTAGAATAAACAGATACAACTTTATCACTGCTTTGTGGTCACTAAGGAGATGCCAATCCTTTGGCCGAGGGATACCAATACTAACGCTAGCCACCTGCAAAGTCATTTCCAATTTTCCCAAGTGTTCAGGATTGAAAATGCCTCTCATAATGGATTCCACATCTACCTTTGACGTATTCATTTCCAGTAACATTACCAATACCCTCAAAGAAATATCCATGTCCACACGATATCTTTCTTCATTCTCCATGAAATTTTTGCCCAGAATCATTTTGACTGCCCCCACCATTAGATCATCTGACCTGCAAAGCATCCTCTGTAGTCTGAAATCGGTGATTTGGCCAATGAAGGCCATTTGTCTCTTCCTACTAACCAGTCTGATTGGGGTTTCCATCCCCCCACAGTGAATGGACTCTACTGAGATAATCGCTACAAAGTGAGAAGACATTTGCCAACGAGCAGAGGAAGAAACTACGAAATGAAGAAACCCACCTTCCCTAATATCCCTATTCTAGACTTCTCAACGAAGCTTCTTGAAGGCATTCCTAGAAATGATTTCCTACTGATGCCAAGGCTTGGCACTTATGAGAGTTAATGTCATCCTCCCCTCTGCCCGTGCCATCTTAGATCATAAAAAGCAATGATTTTTCCTGACTCCTCTGCCTCGGCCTTGCCACCCATGATGATGTGGCAAGGCTCCCTCCCAACCTCCCACCTAATTAATAGCATTATTATTATCATTATATAAAAAGTATATGTTTAAAGATTATAAAAAACTAGATTCAATTTACTTATCAAATGGAAAAGTGTAAGATTTATTATTGTATTTAGGAAAATAAAATTTTCTTGAATTTGTTATTTAGACTAATCAATTAATGTAAATAATAAATATATTGAGTAATTTAAAATAATTTATATAGTAGTTATAAGAAATGAATATTAATAAATTAGAACATTAAATGCTAATTTAGAGTGTAAACGTGGAGAATGTTAATGGCACTTAGCTCTAGGCTCAAAGGTGAATAACTTTGTTGTAGTTTTGGAATATAGAATGTCTCACGACTAAAAGTAGGACCTCTTTGTTTATGTGATGCCTTGGGTTCTAAGAAAGATCTATGTATTCATCTAGGTTGGATCTATATAATGGATCATTTCCATGTCCATATATTTCTCTGATTCATGTAGATCTAATCCTTTTGAATATGCACTTTGGGTCCCTAGTTTCTTAAATTCTTTGATGTCTACTCCCAAGAAAAGGACCAAATTTTACAATCATTCCAATGAATGAATACAACAATCTTTAGCCATGCAAATTATCCTAGTATGAATATAAATAATTTGATTCTTCTTAGTGCACCAATTCAAAAGATTCATATAGTAAATACTCCTTGAATGATCTAGGTTGAGAGATGATATTTGGATATGGAAGGATGTGAAATGAGTGCAATTGAATTCATTTAAATACATATACATAGAAATCAATTGTGCAAACATGTGTTTAGTCAACTCACAATAGCTACTGAAATGGGTGGGAGTCGACCAAATTTTGAATTTTAATCTTGGAAATTTAGGGTCTAGATTCATGAATTCAGGAGCAATCTTACACCTATTGGAATGACCTAAGATAACATAATAATGGAATATGTTCATTAAATAACTATTTGATCATGTATGGTGCAATAAATGTGGATAGTATAGGAAAGTGTGCAAATATGGATAAGATGTGCCACAGGTAGATTTATGTGAATGTGTGTACACGGGGATAGGTAAGGCCAGGGGAATGAGCCCAACTTTACACAAGATTACACTACTTTTCAATGTGTAATTGCTTTATGAGGCATTCTCCCACATTGGACACAAAAGTAATTGGGAATCGGCATGGGTAAGTAAATTTCACTAATACATTTTCCCCCACTTTGAGGCACATGTGAATCCTAGAAGAATCATGTATCTCAATGTATAATGCACTTAAAAACATACATGTAAAGTAAATATTCAAACATAAAACGATACCTAATTCTAAATAAAGCAATGGAGCCCACTGAATGTCATCATATGTATTCTCTGCATGAACACTCCATTGGAACCTTCAAATAGAGGAAAAATATGCAAGGAGTAACTTCTATCTCACAAGTGAAAAATAGGCACAAAATACAAGCTTGTTTAATTGTGTAAGAAATTGACAAATTAGAATAAGGTTAGGAAATTCTACCTATACATAAAGTAGTATATCTTTTTGTCATTTGGCATATTGGAAAATGCCATGCTATGTGGTAAGCTTCATATGAACATAGTGATGAATCTCTATGTAGCATACATCACTACTTAAAAGTACAATCATAGGAACGTTAGTGAATATATTATAGAATCAATAATTTCATATCCTATAATTTCAACTCTATAAAGTGCACATTTTTTAGTGTTCATATTTGTAGTATGTTTTGGGATCTATCTTAGCCCTAAACTTATCATTTTTCTTAGTCAATGTTAGTTTTATATTTGTTTATCCATTTGTACTTGATATTATGATTCTTGATGTCATGTTTCATTTTGATTATCTTTTTGATGATTTTACTAATATTCATGTGTTCAAACTATATTACAAGTGCATAGATGTCAATGCAAGCACATAGTAGTGTCTAAATAAGTACACAGTCATATGGTTGCATTCTAATGACCAAATCAAAAATGTTTAAATTTAGCCTCTAAAGTAACTAACTACATAGGTGATTTCATGTTCTAAAATGATATTCCCTAATTCTTTTCCCCAACTACCACGATAATGATTAGGGTTTTGAAAGGTTTTTTGAATATATTCTTGTGGATCATTTTTATAATTCCTAATTGCAACATGCAACTTCTTGCATGCTCTTGCATTCACTATCATTCTACAACCCTTTCTCTTCTTGTATTCTCAATCTCTAGGATTTTCTAATAAGAATTATATAGCATTCTTGATACATGGGCTCTTGGTATCCTATTATTCTTTTGCATCTTAGAGAACCATGTATTTTGTGAAGTCTCCTTTGAAGCATTCTCTTAACACCCTAGTTATATTCTTGAATATTGTTCTTTTATTTCTTCTTGGAGAAGCAATATCATTTTATTCTATTGGAATGTATTGTACTATTGGAATATTTTAATCACACAAATCTTAAGCTTCCTTACATACACTAGAATAGTGATATATTTCTATAGACCCAATTTATACTATTTTTGTTCACATTAATAGCTTTTGTTATAACTCTTAGTCCAAGACACACTCGGGATAAGTACGTGCAAATGACCTTATATCAACACCGCTGAATGGAGGATGAAAGGATAAATAGGGGCTTGACCACATTAGCATTCTCCTATGTATTCTTAACCCCTTTTCTTCACTAGAAGGAGGTTTATTTTGTGGAGCTATCTCTTTAGATTTACGATCTCATTTGGTGATCTCATATCTTTGTCCTTCTCTTATTATTTTAAAAATTTTGGTTAATTTTAATACCATGGAATTTTTTTTGATTCTCTATGTGCCTTTCTTATACCTATTTTGTAGACTTCTAGTTATTGTATAGATTGGATGCACTTCTTGTGTATGTCTTGATAAATCCACATAGGATGGTCTTTAGTGCACCCATGGTAGAATCCTTAGTCTACAATAATCTTTGTTTCACATTATGTAGCCTGCTCTATAATTGGAATCTATAGTTCACCTATTGAAATAGGTTTTATCTCTCTATTTAGTTAAAGTCTAGTTTCCATTCAACATTAACCCAACTCTAGTTTTTAATAGAATTGGTCTTATTTAATTAGGCACATTCTAAGCATTTAGATGAAAGGAGTCAAGGAATATATAATGAAATTTTTGTTGTTTATTCATTATAATCCATTTACTTTGGCATTGATTATTATTTTGGGTATATGGAACTTATTCCTTTTTATTTTAAACATAGAGGTGTTAAAGTAGGTTAGTTACATAATACTTTAATAAAACAATCTACATTTACATCTAAAATTTTGGTGAACCCAATTTTCTTGCACCCAAAATGTTCCTCTTTTTCTTCTCTAGGTTCACCTTTCTTTCTTTTGGCGATCCTGCATATAATTAATTATTTCTATTCTTCTTACTAGTTTAAATTATTTTGTGTGTAAGCTGTACTTCTCCTTTTCTTGAGTTTTATAAAATAGTTAGCCTCTTCTTCCATTACTATTTGTCATATTGTGCATTTGAAACTCACCATGGATTTTCCCATCAATAACACTTCTTATTTCAACATGTCTTCTTCTCTACGAACCCTCTCATCCAACCCACGTGACATGCCACCTTTTACACCATTTATTGATGATCATTTTAACCATGAGGAAGACTTGGCGTGAGTGGATTCTATCACCTAATAAAAGATAAATGGAATAGATTATCACCTTTCTTCTTCAAACTCAACTCTCTACCAATGAAAACATGGTTTAGACTAATCCTCTTGTCAAATTCATTCATCATATCCTAACATTTCATCAAGAAAGTGTAGATTTCATAAAGGCTAAGGTCCTCCTCTAACCAATAAGTAAGACATTTATCATTCTATTAAGGCTCATTCTCATTTATATCATACTCAGATTTATGTGTCAATGCCACCCACTAGCACCCATTTTTCTAACTCTACCACTTCTACTACGTCCTTTCTTACACCCCCACTATAGGCATTTCTGCTTGTACAAACCCCATTCAACACTTCACTAACCCTTTCTTTTCTTATGATTATATAACCTTGGCACAACCCCTTTTATTTACCTACCCTACTACATCTCAACCTCTTCTTTTTCCTTCAACATCTCACCTTTTACCTACATCAATCACTACCACCTCTTCAACCATTCCTATTGTAAATCAATTGGTCCATAATATGGGAGTCATCCAAAAATAGTTGGTTACACTTCTCTCTTCTTATGGCTAGTTGTTAGCCACTCTAAATCTTAGAAACAAGTTTCCTTTATCCTTGGACATTTTGTCTCAACCTTTTCCCCCATAATTGTTTTCCCACACTTTGACAAATACAACTAAAAAGGTGATCCTAAGACACATGTATCTTCTTTCATTGTCACATTCATCAAGTACTTCTTTGACAGTCACGTGTTGGACAATCATTCTATTTATTTTTTTGATGAATTTGTGCTCATTTATTAGATCACTTTCAAGTTAATATTGGCCTGCAAGTTAGTTTCACAGACCTTGTCCACTACAAACAAGGTCCTAATGAGGAAGTAATTAACTTCATATTGTGGTATTAGTCCTTGGTTTCCTTGATATCATATCCCCTTCTTGATGCAGGAGCATCCCAGGTTGCAGAGCAATCTTGCATCAACCAAAAATATTTGTATTCTTCTTTTGTTTTCTTTCACTTTCCAGTTTAGTTTAGTTCAGTTCAGTCAGTGGTAGTTTCAACATTTGTACTGCATTTTACCGCATTATCATTTCAAATCTTGTGGAGCAGGACTTAGCATCTAGACATCATCGTGCACATCATATCCAAAATTCATATCATTTGGATCAATTTCTAGAAAGTTATCGCTATCAGAAGATCACATGTTTTCATAGAATAGAGCATACATAATAGCCAACTAAAGGAGTGTTGTTATATGGAGCCTAATCAGACTTGGAGGTTAAATTTACTCCACTTTTATCGATGTGGTTTCCCCCCAAATTATTTAATGGGGTCAAGGGGCAGTGCCCCTTGCGGGGGTTTGGGGGCAGCGCCCCCAAGATGGTGTCAAGGGGCAGTGCCCCTTGTGGGGTCCAAGGGCAGCACCCCTAGCACACTCCCTATCGCAATACAGGCCAGGGTTGAGGGGCAGCACCCTCACGGGGGCTCAGGGGCAACGCCTTCGAAACCTCTACTAATTTTTTATTATTTTATAAAGGCATCGAGAGTTATTTTTTCTATTGGCTGACATAAGGAAACCCTATTTTGTAACTGACATAAGGCTTGATAAAAGCAGCTAAGGGTTAGGGTTTCTTATGATGTATTATAGCATTTTGCAGCAGTATTGAGTTGCAAGGATTGCTAGTTATAATCGGTTTGATTTACTGGATAATAATATTGGACTCTCTATTGGTGGATGTAGCTTGAGTTTGGGTGAACCACGTTAAAACTTGTCTCTCACTGTTATTATTTCTATGTATTTTTCATTCCTGTGTTTAAGCTTTATTTGCCTTTAAGTGATATCTTCTGTCGGCTAACCCTAACAAGGAGAAGGTTTCTGGAGCACTTCCGTGACTTGTGGAGCTGAATAGAGCATCATTAAAGACACATAAGGATCATATGAACCTTCCTTGAGGTCTACACCTTGATTCATTCATTTGCAAAGGAGTACCAGCCATTTAGGGCCAACCTATTTGTTTCTACATGTTACATCTCTTTCATTGGAGTTTGTAACCTTCTTTGGCCAACACAAAGGATTTATTGAGTTTGGAGATCATGATATATATAGATCTCTAGGATGTATTAGGAAGTTAGTTATAATAATTCATAAGAGAGATAGTTTGATTCTTTTCGGATAGGGACTTCATTGCCATATCTTGCATATATGTTGTAACTGGAATTCAAGCTTGTGATCCCTTATTTTGTAACCCGCATGTTGCTAGCATATAAGTAATTTCAATCTATAATATATTGAGAATTGGAATCATTCTTTGCATTCTATATTTGAGTTTCTTCCGTTGTGTTTACTCATGTTGCACGGCCGAAAAATTTCATTTTGTGAACCCCCCAATCGTGATTGCACCAAGTGGTATCAGAGTGAAGTTTGAATCCTTTGGGAGTGAAGTTTGTGAAGGAATTCTATAAGATCTTATTGTGAACAGATCACCAAACCTGAGGCAGACTACCAGTGTTGTCAACTGATCATCGATTGTGAGGTAGTTGTCACCTTATAGCCCGATCGTTGAATTTGACGTAGTTACACTTGATCCTAGGAAGAGATGTCACTGAGGAGAATACCTGTTGTTTTTACTATGGCTGGAAGAATGGATGAGATGATGGAAATGATGAAAATAATGAAAGTTTGATTGGATGCTATAAAAGGAGATCGAAGAAGAGGACTAACACCTCGACCTAATGTTGAAAGTGATGATGATGAAGAATTTCAATCCACTTATCAAAATGAAGAAACCCTAGAAGAAGAAGAAGAATAAGATCAAGTGAAGATGTTGAGAGCTATTTTGAAGATTGGAAAGTGACCTAGAGTGGAAGTATTGAATTAAACTAGAAATTTGAATCCAGAGGAATTGATTGATTGGATAAATGACTTGGAGGAATACTTTGAATATGAAGAAATTGAAGATCTAGAGAAGGTGAGATTTACGAAGACTAAGTTGAAGGGACATGTTGCTATTGAGTGGAAGGAAGTACAATTGGATAGAAACAGAAGGGGAAAAGAAAAGATCATAAAGTGGGATAGAATGGTGACAAAGTTGAAGAATCAGTTTATACCTGCTAACTATGAGTTGGAATTGTTGAAGAGATTGCAAAACCTGAGACAAAAGGAGAAATTTGTGAAGGAGTATACTGAAGAATTTCATAAGATGATCATAAGGATAGGACATAGTGAAGCAAGTAAGGAGAAAGTGGAAAGATACATCAATGGACTAAGATTGAACATTCAAGAATAATTGAGTTTGGTAAGGATGACAACAATAGAGGAAGCATATCAGTTTACCCTGAAAGTTGAAGAAAAGTTGAGTAAGAAGCATGAGCAGAGACAGAGAGGAAGAGGAGGTAAATTTTAGAAAGGTAGATTAACCTATTCTAGAGGAGAAAGATCATATGCAGAGAAGAACAGATAAGATAGTGCATTCAAGAAGGAAGACAAAGAGCAATTCATACTAGAGAGATGATAGAACTTTCTACCACAAAGGGAATCATAATTCTTACCAGAGTGAAGGGTACAGGAGAGAAGAAAGAGGATTTGATAAGAGAACATTCAAAGGAACTTGTTTTAAGTGTGGAGGTGAAGGACACTGAGCATTTGAATGTCATTAGGGAAGTTCAAGAAAGAAGACAGAGAACAGTGGAAGAGCAACTTATGTAGAAGAAGAACCTGTTGGATCACCTAATTAAGTTGGAAAACTAGAGAAAGGAGTATCATTAGCCATGAGGAGAGCCCTATTTCAAGCAAAGACAAATGAGGAACCACCACAGAGGAAAAGTTTGTTCTGGACCAAATGCAAATTAGGAGGCAAATGTTGTAAAGTTATCATTGATAGTGGTAGTACTGATAATTTGGTTTCAGAGGAGATGCTGACTAAGCTGAACCTGGAGAGATTGAAAAACCCTAAGCCCTACAAGATAGCATGGATTCAGGACATGAACATAAGGTATTGGTGAGTGAACAATGTTTGGTGAAATTTCATATTGGATCTTATCATGATGAAGTATTGTGTGATATTATGCCTATGGATGTATGTCATATATTGTTGGGTAGACCATGGCAGTATGATAGAAAAGATATACATGATGGGAGAAAGAATAGCTACACTATAGTATCTAATGGAAAGAAAATCACCTTGATACCTTTGGAAGATGAACCTAAGAGTGAACTATGTGTAAATGCTAGAATCTGTTTGGTAGATGGAAGAAAATTTCTGGATGGTTTGAGACATGAGAATATGTGTTATGCTTTGATCCCTAAGAAACCTGGAACCCTAATTGCAGAGACTAAAGAATCACAACTAGAGGAGATAACTAAATTGTTGACAGAGTATGAAGACATCATATCAGATAATGTACCTGAAGGATTGCCATAGTTAGGAGTATCAGTCATCATATGGATCTTATACCTGGAGCTAGTTTTCCTAACAAAGCAGCACACCGGATGACACCAGCAGAGAGTGCAAAGTTGAATAGATAGATACAAGAGTTGTTGAGGAAAGGACTGATCAGAGAAAGTTTGATCCCTTGTGCAGTACCTATAGTGCTAGCACTGAAGAAGGATGGAGAATGGAGAATGTGTACAGACTCTAGATCAATCAATAAGATCATAGTTAAGTATAGATTTCCATTACCTAGGATGGATGACATTATGAACTATTTGAGTGGAGAAAAATATTTTACAAAGATAGACTTGAAGAGTGGATACCATCAGATCAGAATCAGAGAAGGAGATGAATGGAAGACTGCATTTAAGACAAATGAAGGATTGTATGAGTGGTTAGTGATGCCTTTTGGATTGACAAATGCACCAAGTACTTTCATGAGGTTGATGAATGAAGTTTTGAATAAATTCTTGGGTAAGTTTTTTATTGTATATTTGGATGATATTCTAATTTTCAGTAAGAAAAAAGAACATTTGTGGCACCTGAGACAAGTATTGTAGAGACTGAGAGAAGATAAATTGTTGATAAACATCAAGAAGTGTAGTTTCATGAAGGAAGAATTGGTATACTCAGGGTTTGTGATTTTTATGGAAGGATTGAAGATGGACCCTGAGAAAGTTAGAGCAATTGTTGAATGGCCAACACCTGAGATCATTGGAGAAGTCAGATCATTTCATGGATTAGCTAGTTTCTACTAGAAGTTCATTAGAAATTTCAATTCAATATGCACACTAATGACAGAAAAAATGAGAGGTGATAGAAAGGATTTTTAGTGGACATCAAGAGCAAATAAATTTTTTGAATTGTTGAAGTAGAAAGTGACAGAGCAATCAATGTTAGCATTACCAAATTTCAACAAAGTATTTCAAGTGGATTGTGATGTGAGTGGAAATGCAATAAGAGCAGTGTTAAGTCAAGAAGGTAGACTAGTAGCATATTTTGAAAATGAGAAGTTGAATGATGCAAGGAGAAGATATTCAGTTTATTATCAGGAATTATATGTCATAATTCAAGCTTTGAAGAAGTGGAGACATTACTTGTTGCATAAGGAATTTGTGTTGTATACAGATTATCAAGTTTTACAATATCTGAATAGTCAACAAAAGTTAAATCAAAGACATATGAGATTGGTAGATTTCATGTAGAGTTACACATTTGTACTGAAGCATAGGAGTGGGAAGTCAAACAAAGTTGCAGATGCATTAAGTAGAAGAAGGAATTTGCTGACAGAGATGAGAGTTGAAGTATTAGGTTTTGAAGAACTAAAGCATATGTATGAAGAAGATCTTAATTTTGCAGAACCATGGAAAGCATGCAAGGAACATGTTGTGATAGATAGAAGTAAGTGGTTAGATTATTTCATTCAAGAGGAAATGTTGTTCAAAGGAAATCAGTTGTGTATACCTAGGAGTTCAATGAGAGATAATTTGATCAAGGAGAAACATAGTGGTCGATTAGCATGACATTTTGGAATTGACAAGATAGTGGATTTGGTAAGTGAACATTACTTTTGGCCTCAGATATATAAGGATGTAAGGAAGTTTGTGTAGATTTGTAGAGTTTGTTAATTTGCAAAAGGGAGTAGTCAGAATACTAGTTTGTATAAATCTTTGACAGTACTAGAGAGACCTTGGGAAGACTTAAGCATGGATTTCATATTAGGATTGCTAAAGACATAGAGAGGACATGATTCTATATTTGTAGTGGTTGAAAAATTTGCAAGGATGGCACATTTCATACCTTGTAAGAAGAAAACTGATGCAGTTCATGTTGCTAACCTATTTTTCAGAGAGATTGTGAGATTGCATGGATTACCTAAGAGCATAGTTTCAGATAGAGATATAAGATTCATTGGATACTTTTGGAGGATATTGTGGAAGAAGATGAAGACAGACCTAAAGTTCAATCCAACATTTCATCCACAAATAGATGGACAGACAAAAGTGGTAAATAGGAGTTTGGGAAACTTGTTGAGATGTTTGGAGGAGATAACATAGGAAATTGGGATCTAATTCTATCACAAGCAGAGTTTGCATACAATAATTCAGTGAATAGAGTATAGGAAAAACACCTTTTGAGATTGTAACCGGAGTAAACCCTAGAGGAGTAGAAGAATTGAGAGACATCAGTGTGGAGAATAAGAGAAGTGTAGAAGAAGAAGAATTTATTGGATACATGGAGATAGTACATAATCAAGTTAAGAACCATTTAGAGGAGATGAAAACTAAGTATAAGGAGCAAGTAGATGAGAAGAGGAGACACAAAGAATTTTTAGTTGGAGATGAGGTAATGGTATATCTAAGAAAGCAGAGATTTCTAGTAGGGACATATAATAAATTGAAGATGAAGAATTTTGGACCATGTAAGATAATCAAGAAATTTGACTCAAGAAATGCCTATGAAGTGGAACTATCAGATACATTAGGTATATCACCTATATTCAACATTGCAGTGTTGAACACTCAGAATACTAAGAGGGGGGGTGAATCAGTATTCTCTTAAACCATTTACTTATTAAACCATTAATCCATTTGCCCATTCAACAACATTAAAGCAAGTTAAACATAGAATGAACAATCACAAAACATAACACATAGACACCAAAACTTTTACATGGAAAACCCAAAATGGGAAAAACCATGGTGAGTGTTAGCTCACAATATATTATGTAGTACCAATACTTAATTACAAGAGGCTCACTACCTTAGGGATCACTTCCCAAGGCTCACTATCCAAAGAAAGATGGTCATTGCATACAGGCTCACTGCTAAAATGAACTACTAAAATTGCATCTGCTAATGCATGGATACAGTTCCAATTAAGCTCAAAAAATTGATTCAAAACTCTTCATCCTTCTCTGCTCTATCATGCATCTCTGCTTTTATAAGATCTCTCTTCTTCTGCACTTGTCTCCCTTACACAATCACAAGACTTCACATGTCGCACACATACATTCATATTCACACTTACTTCTTCATATTTGCAACACTCACACTTCAAACACCAAAGTAAATCTCATATATATATCCACATCACTTGTAATCTTCAAATCAAGTCAACATATAAAGATGAAACATGTAGTTATGCCTTGTATAGCTTGTTGGCCTAATCCTTTCACCAAAATACTTTGCAAACCAATTCAACACTTGAAATAACTTTTCACATGTTAGCCCAAACTATATAACCACTTAGAACATGAATATAATCAATGGATTTTACCGCACTCAAATCAAAGTATTAGGTCGACCTTAAACTATGATTATCACTGGTTTAGTCCATCTATGAGATTACAACTTTCAATGCAGACCACAAGACTTACTCAAATTTATATCCAAGACTCTTCAGGCATCTTAGACCATAACTCTAGAACCATAGAACATAATATCATCTTGTCCAAATGTGGACCATTAGAACACATGCCTTGTCACAATCAAACACTATCAAACCTTATAGAAATACTCAGTATCTCATAACTATCTTTCCTGTGGACTCCAAGATCTAAAACTTTGGATTTGAGACCTTTAGACAAGTGTTTACAACACCTTAAAACTACATAAGGAAATATCTATTTTCAAAGGAATGTGGACCAAAATAATTAGGTGTTCTGCTCTGTTCAGTACTGTATTCTATCATGCCAGACTTAGGCTACTTGAAGGTACACTTCCGGAGATGATCAAAATCTAAAAATTTGTATTTAAGATCATCTAAGGAGTATAGACATCATACTAGAACCGCAAGACCAAAGATTCAACTGTGGACCAATGCTGATCAAAATACTATCTCTCTATCACTATCTCTATACCCTGCCAACACTTAACCAAAATGCTTAAGTCTGCTTTGCTAGACCAAAATCTCTGTTCCAACCTTGTTGAATATTTTTTCCTTTTCTTATTGCCATCAATGACAATACTATCAAACATCATGCTCAGCCAAGTTGCCAACAATCTCCCCCTTTGGCATTGATGACAACACATGATGTGAAAAACCATCATACAACTCCCCATTACTCTTTACACACTAC
Source organism: Cunninghamia lanceolata (assembly GCA_027924645.1). Classification (NCBI taxonomy): domain Eukaryota; kingdom Viridiplantae; phylum Streptophyta; class Pinopsida; order Cupressales; family Cupressaceae; genus Cunninghamia; species Cunninghamia lanceolata. Next base: position 2,496,966 of record BSBN01000550.1, read on the forward strand.
CCCCCTAACTTTATGCTTCTCTTTTCACTTGTAAAAGTTTTTCACATGCTTCATTCTCCTCCTTTGACATCAATGGCAAAGGTGTATGATACAAAAATATGTACAAGTGGCCAAAACTCAAAAATTATTTGTATTGTCTACATATATACAAATGAAATCAAATTGGTTATTGTTTTTGAGGGAGGATATCTTTGTATATCTTCTTCAATTGCACCACATCTTCATCCCATCTAACCTTAGCATCACTCAAAATTTGTATGTGCCCATTGACTTGGGACACCAACTCTTCTGCCAACTTCACAGTAGCAAGGCCCTCAATGATTTGCCTTGTCTTATATGTTGCTGCTATGAGTCTTATCATGGATGCAATCTTAAAACTTGCAATCTCCCAGAGCTGACTCATTCTGTGTTTTATGACCTCCTTTTAGGTTTGTAACTTGTGTATGTTAGAATGGATAGTTTCAACTACAACCCTTTGATTCCCAATAGCATCCTTCACCAGATCATAAGTTTTGGAGATCTTTATAAGTTGGGCTTCCCATCCATCTATTTTCTCTTTTAGCTTCTTCATTATCTCAAGCCATGTTAGACAAAAGTGATAGATCTCACTAGCTTCTTTGATAGTTGTCTATGCATATTTTATACTCTTATCTAACAAAATTTTATCTTGAGAATATTTATCTTTGAGCTCAACTAACCTTTTACTCTCAATATTAGCCCTTACCTTCTTCTGAATCTACTTGCTCAAGGGACTCAAAATGAGAATTGACTAACTCCATAAGCTTCTTCAACTATGTAGTAGGAGCCAAGGACGTATCCTTCTTTATTCTAGGCATAATCTTCTCAAAAATTGCCATTACATCTCCAATTAACTCACAGTCTTCCATATGAGATTTTAAAATCTCTTCTTGTGTCATGGCTTGAAAAATTGTCCCTAGCCTCAGTTTTTATAGTGGGGACATTGTAGCTAGGTTTATCAGTTCTTGTAGTAACTCAGGTGCAGTCAAAATCTAATTTTCCTTTTGTTTCTCCCAAAACTCTCTTAAAGAATCAACTAAATCTTTTTCAGTAATGTCTCTTTTATCTTCATCATGAGACACTTCAGTATCATATCTCTCTGGAGGGTCTTCTTGAATAGCCTCTTGTTTATTTCCCTCTATTTTAGGAGGAGAATTATCAATCATTTGTACATTAGTTTCTTCTCTTTGCTCACCTTTTTCTTCAGGGCCTTTTTCTTCAAATGTCACGTTTGCTTCCTTTGTATTTTTCTCTCCCACAGGCTCTTTCGTTTCTTCATCCTTTTCTGTGTTCACCAGAGGAGTAACTGCACTTTGATCCACACTTTGTTTAATATTCACATTTGGAACTATATTAGAATTGTCAGCATCAACATTTTGTTCCTCTCCATTGGTGTCTACAACAATTGAGATTTACAGTTCATGTAGCACACTTAGTGTTATATCCTTAGTCACTTTGACCAGTTTCTCAATGTCACCAAACATTAGAGTATTGATCATTTTCTTTGTTCTAAATTTTTCACTAATTCTCTTAGTGACTTTGACCTTTTCTTCACTAGTGATATTTGGGCAAAGTTTCAACAAAACATACTCCTTTATCTCATTATCTTTGGCCATGGCCCCTTCTTTTCTTATTGTCATGATGCTAGCTAAGTTGTTTGGTAAGTCACCTATAACTTCAATCAATGCCTTATTGAACATGTCTAAAAATCTCACCACAGTTGCTTCAATTGTTACCTTGTCAACATTTGAGCATTCATCATATGTATCAACAATTTGCTTCAAGTTCCCATGCTCATCCATTGCATTAATTGTGGCTTCCAGAGATATTATAGCTTCACCTTCCTTGATATCAGTTTTCTTTTCCTTTGTCTTCTTCTTATATTTCCCTTCTCTAGAGGGCTTCACTTCTTTGTTTGCAGAGGCTCAGTCTATTTTTACCCTCTTTGCATTTATCTCTTCATCAGTTTCTATTTCTTTTTCACCACCAAGGCTCACATGCATTCTGTTGGTGGCCTTTGTTTTCTTTCTTTTATGCTTTTTCTCTGTAGGCTTCTTTTCAAGCAACTCTTTCTCAACACCATCAGTGGGAAGGGGTCCAGAGCACTCAGAGGTAGGTACAGCAGAAGAGGAGGCTCTTGTTCTTCTTCTTATGCCAAAATTTCCTTACTCATTCTATACTTCATGCCTTTCTAGATCTTTTTCTTGTTCAGATTTCTCTTTATGAGTCTTTGTTGCTTGAACCTTGGCTCTAGCTTGGTCTATTTGCTTCTTTGTGAATCCCTTACTCATAGCATAATCTTCTACCAACTTTCTTGCTTTTCTCTGTGATTCTGATTGAGTTTGTTCCAAATGCACTTTGAGAGATTTTTCTTCAAAAGTCCCAAATCTTTCCTATTTAGGATTCTTTGGTTTGCTCAGCATTAAATTTGTCAAGCCAGTTAGGATGTCTTCTGTAACCTCATATCCCATTGCTGGGACCCACACTGTTCTTGGTTCCACTACCTCCATGAGGCATTGATGTTTGGTTACCATAAAAAAAATATCATATTTATACTTCTCAACCACCTTTCTAGGGATTCTAATCCTATCCTACATTTTCTTTTGGAAATTATTAAAATATCCCCACAAAGCAGCATTTTGTGCATCAACATCTCCTAAACTCTATAGATGATTTCTAATTTGTACTACTACAAGAGAGTGATTGAACCAAACATTATTACTCATACTTGGTAATTCCCTTAGAAACTAGAACAGTAAGCAAATGATAAGAGTACCATATCTGAATGGGTACTTTGTATTTTTTGTCCTCTTCAAATTATCCATCAATTGTTGCCAAAGCAACTCACACGTGTCATAATCAGTATTCTTATTTACCATCTCATAGGCAGTGTAGATGGCCGTTGAAGAAATAGAGTTCTCCCTATTGGAGAAGTAGACCGTGTACCCAATCACCATTGAAGTAAATCTCACTATCGAATATTCAATGTCATTGACAATTAGTGCTCTTTTATCAAATTTAGCACTAGTTAGCTTCATCACTATATCATTCTTTAGTGATTTGAGCATCAGAACTATTCTGGTGGAACACATACCTATTACTACCTCAATGGCATCCTTAGTTATCATATGAGGCATATTCAACCAAAATAATTCATCATGGATTCTACTTAGTGTTGCAAATATGTGCCTAAGCGGTGTTGTCATTGATGTCAACATATCCTTGTTGTCATTGGTGTTAACTATATCCTATTTTTCTACCTGTATAGAAGACTGGATTGTTGAGGATATTGAGAAAATTAATGAGGATCAATGTATGCGAACCATATGGCTATGTAGAAGTTTGTTTGAAGAAGCTCCAGTTAAGTTTTGAGAGGTTTACATTAAAATATAAAGAAGTTATGGCCATCTAAGTAAAACTAGTTCATGTAATATTCAAAAGGGACAGAGTGATAGAAAAGAGGTCTGAATTGTTTTGGATAACTCAAATGATGATCTACAGATCTAGAGGCAGGTTTGGGAAGTCACTGTGTATCATCCATTCAAGTGGTTCATGGTTTGGAAGTTTGCAAGCAATCTTTCTAATGTGACAGTCATGGCAGATAGTGTTCTTGAGGTTCTAGAGGAAGATGCAAGTGATTCGGATGATTTGGAGGAGTGTAGATGTTTTTGCTAAATTCAATGTGCTTGTGGAAGTCTCTGGATCGTGTGACTGCTATGTTGGAGGTCTGCATTGAAGTTTGAGCTTGTCAATAAAAATTTTCTCCTTAGTGTTGTTGTTCTTCCTAGTCTTGGCCAACCGGATGATTCAAGCATGTTGCGGATGATCTAAGAGCAATTCTATGAAGCATGGCATGTTGATCAAGGAAGATTTGAGTCCCAGTTATGTTTGGCCGATTGCTTAGTGATTTACATTAAGTTAGATGTTTGTAGTTCTGACCTTGATGTTCATTCCAAGGTTGATGAAGTGTATAAATACTAGTGATGAGTTGTGGAAAATCATCCTTGTGTAAAAAGAATATAATCTAAAGAAACGATTAAAAGGCAAAGCAGAGCAGAGGAGAAGCAGAAGAACAAGAGTTGTTTTGATGAAGAGTTGGAGAAGAAGTATTTGGGGCAAAGCAGAAGTTTTGTGAGAATTCAATGAAACTAAACCAAGCATGAAGTAGATGCTATTTCTTAGTTAATACTTTCTATTCTAAAATAAATTCTGTAGGCAGTGAGCCTCTCTTTTGAGCAGTGAGCTCTGGGCAGTGCACCTGAAGGCATGTGCCTTCTATTTTTCTAAAGTACTTTTAACAGGGTACAAATATTGTGGGTTAACCCCCACCGTGGTTTTCCCTTAACCGGGTTTCCACGTAAAAATCCTGGCATTCTGTGTTCATTTGTTTCTACTCATGTGTTGTTGATTCATGGTTTAGATTTTTATATCATTAATCAGTTTTGTGTGATAAAGAAATAGATGCAAGTGTTAAAGATTTGGGACAACTGATTCACCCCCCCTCTCAGTTGTCCGGCCTAAATCCAACAATTGGTATTAGAGCCAAGTTCCTCTAAAAGGAGCTTAACCACCTGAGGAGATCCAGGATGTCAACCTACAAAAAGGATAGTCTGAGATTTGATGGAACAAATTACTCTGTTTGGAAGAGTCGCATGGAGTGCCATTTGCAATGCATGGGTGATGCTTATTGGGTGATAACTAAGGAAGAGTATAATCCTCCTGAGAAAGGTCTGTCAACTCTAGATGAACTCAAGGATGCTGAAAATAACCTTTGAGCTAAAGAAGTCTTGTTGAGTGCCCTGACTGATTCAAAAATGACAAATGTTTTTGGACTAAAAACTGCTCATGAAATCTGGAAAAAGTTGGACAATCTATATGAAGGCAATGAATATGTCAAATGTACCAAACTACAAAGTCTGAGAGGAAATTTTGAAAATCTGAGGATGAGTGAAGATGAAAACATCACAATCTACATGCAAAAGATAAATGAACTTGTGTGTGGTATCAAGTGTGCTGGTGGAACTTTAGAAGAATTAGAAATTGTGGCAAAAGTGCCCAGATCTTTACCTAATTCATACAAGCATAAGGCTGCTACTATAGAGAAGATCAGGACTATCTCAGAAGTTACAAGAGATCACCTGGTTGGTAAAATTTCAGCTTTTGAATTAAGTGAATTTGGTGATTCTCTTCCTAAGTCTGAATCTGCATTTAAGGCTAGTGTATATGGAAAACAAAGATATGATATGGGTGAAGATCTTCAACAAGATCAAATAGATTTGTGAAGGCAAGGAAGGATCTTGAAGATGATGAAATTGAGACTGCAGATCTTGAAGCTCTTATTTCCAAAAGAATGCCAAGAGGATCCGGTAAGTATGAAGGAAAGTTGCCACTCAAATGTTTTGCTTGTAATAAGATTGGTCATTTGCCTCAAGATGTTCAGAGAGATTTTCAAAACCAAACCCTAATAGATATAAAGGTCAGAAGAAATGTTACTATGTCCAATAAGCTGGAGAAGGAGTCACAGATGATGAATCTGATCATGGAGGTTCCACTGAAAATGATTGGGTGTTCATTGCTATCAAAGAAGAAGATCCGGTGTCTACTGAATCTACTAGCTGTGAAAATGTGGAAAGTGCCTTGGCTACTCAGGTTGTTGAAAAGGATGAATGGGTGATTGATAGTGGATGTTCTCATCATATGACTGGTGATAAAAGTAAGTTTATAAGCCTTAAAAAATATGAAGGTGGGCTTGTAAAATTTGGAGATAATGCAGCTGGTAGAATCTGTGGTAGAGGATCCATCTCTTTTGATGCTAAGAATAACACCAATGATGTTCTATATGTGGAAGGGCTAAAGCATAATCTTCTCAGTCTTGGACAGTTGGTTGACAAGGGTTATGATCTTCGATTCAAGGATGGCAAATGTAGAATCTTGGAAAGCTCTGGAACTGAAACTGCATCTGGTACACAAACTAGAAGTAACATCTTTCAATTAAGTAGTTCTGGTAAAAGTTGTTTAATTGCTCAGACAGATCAAAGCTGGTTGTGGCATAGGAGAATGTGTCATGTGAATTTTGATAAAATTGTCAAGATAAGTTCTACTCAGGCTGTGAGAGATCTTCCAAGACTTGTTAAACCTGATAGCATGTGTAGAGAATGTCAATTGGATAAATAGAACAAAACATCATTCAAAAGTAAAGAACATTTTATTTATAGCTATTCCTTGTATAATTTTTGTTTTATATATATCTATTCTATAATTTTGTAGATATTACATTCTTACTCTTATTGTATTGTTCATTTTGTTTGCTTTTGAATTTATTTTCTTATCACATACTTAATTACTTTATCTTGTGACATTTTTATATATTTGTTTTTCATTATATAATTTGGTTTTCTTTATGTATTCCTCTAGTCTTATTGTTTCTCTTCATTTTATATATTAATTTCTTTCCATTCTCTATTTATTAATTTAGTTTGTTTATAGCTATTCTCTAGATATTTTTCTATCCACACATTATATAACTTTTCATCATATCTTCTTCTTCACTCTATTTATATTTTTCGCTTCAAATTTATTGATGCATTTGATCATCTTTCTTGACTTTGTTTTCTTTGTTAACAATTTGTGTTTTCTACCCTTATTTTAATCTATTATATAATTTAAATTATTAATTCATTTGCCTTCTATTCTAGATATTGTTCCATGATACAATTTGTTTTACTATTTAGATTGCATTGTTATTTTGTTTTGCTTATTAATCTATTGATTTTAGCGTACTTTTGTATTCTATTTCTAGCCTTAATTTGACCTTATTGTGATAAAATTATTCATTTATGTGTTCTCTCATATTTAGTTTTATTCTATTAGTTTAGATGTATCATATTTATTGCCCCTATGATATTAATTTGCAAGTTAATTTATTGATGCATTTTATTTCTTTCACTTCTTAAGTTGATTGTTGTCCTTTTTACTATTTATCATATATATTAATCTATTAGATATTACTATGATATTTAATTGGTGTCATAATTTTAGATTTATTGGTTTATTATATTACTACTTATTACTTATTATTCCTCTTAGTTTTCAATTTCTCCTATTTTTAACTTTTTCTAATTCATTGGTTGGCAATTAATAAGTTGCTTGCCCTATAGTCATTCCAACCCTAATCCCCATCTCTCCTTTTTATAGGGCATATTTCTGCAATCATACTCTTATTGTATCCTCTTCCCAATGATGGATCAATGAGTGTGATCCAAAATGTTGAGACAAAAACACACAGTGTAATCCAAAAGCTTTCTTCACATTTTTCAAGTGGGCAATTGGAACTTGTGCATACTGATCTATGTGGTCCTGCTAGAATTAGGAGTATGTAAGGAGATAGATATTTTATGTTGTTGATTGATGATTACTCCTGGATGATGTGGGTAAATTTCTTAAAAGAAAAATCAGAAGCTCTTGACAAATTCAAGGTGTTCAAAGTTATGGTTGAAAATGAGGTTGGTGTGAAGATAAAGTGTCTGAGATCCGATAGAGGTGGAAAGTTTACCTCCAGTGAGTTTGATACATTCTGTGAAAGGCATGGAATAAAAAGACAGTTATCTACTCCTAGGACTCCTCAACAAAATGGAGTTGTAGAAAGAAAGAGCTGGACCATTCAAGAAGCTTCCAGGACCATGATGATGGAAACAAATGTTCCACAAGTTTATTGGAGAGAAGTTGTAAGTACTATTGTCTACACTCTTAACCAGGTGTAGATCAAAGGCAATTCTGGTAAGACTCCTTATGAACTTTGGTTTGGTCATCCTCCTACTATAATATATTTCAGAGTTTTTGGTAGTAAGTGCTATATCAAAAGAGATGAGGATCTAGGCAAGTTTGAAGCAAGAAGTGATGAAGCAATTTTCTGGGTTACTCTACTCAAAGCAAAGCTTACCAGTGCTTTAAAAAGAGGTTGAAAAAAATTGTTGAAAGTGCTAATGTTAGAGTTGATGAGAGCAAAGAAGGAGATACCAGGTCTTGCGGATATGATTCAGATGATCAAGATGAAAATCCTAGTCAAGGAAGGCAAGTTATATCCCAGACTCAGATCCAAATCGATCCAGAAACTCTAGGAACTCAAGAGGATAGTATAGATGTTGAGGAACAAGCTCAAGAAATAGAAGTTGAAGCAATTCCCAAAACTCCCAGGTATGTAAGACTGAATCATCCTAAAGATCAGATCATAGGAGATAAGAGTAAAGGTGTTCGAACTAGGAGAAAATTTTCTAAAGATCAAGAGGAGATTTGTTTGATTTCAAAGATTTAACCTAAATCAGTAAGTGAAGCCTACAATGATGAAAACTAGGTAAAAGCAATGGAAGAAGAATTGATGCAAATTGAAAAGAACCAGAATTGGGATCTTATTCCTAGACCTGAGGACAAAAATGTGATTGGAACCAAATGGGTCCTCTAGAATAAACTAAATGAAGATGGTGAAGTTGTCAGAAACAAAGCAAGGTTGGTATACAAAGGCTATTCTCAAGTGGAAGGAATTGATTTTGAAGAAAATTTTGCTCCACTAGCAAGAATAGAAGTAGTCAAATTATTTCTTGCATTTGTTTCTTTCAAAGATTTTAATGTTTATCAGATGGATGTCAAATCAGCATTCCTGAATGGGGAGTTGGAGGAAGAAGTCTGCATTGAGCAACCAAAAAGTTTTTAGTTGTCTGATCAGAGAAATATGGTCTACAGACTAAGAAAAGATTTGTATGGACTCAAGCAAGCACCAAGAGCCTAGTATGCAAGATTGGATAAATATTTGCTTAAGATAGGATTTAGCAAAGGTACTACTAATAGTAATCTTTACTTCAAGGTTAATCATGAGGACATCCTAATTGTTGAGGTATTTGTTGATGATATCATTTTTGGTGGAAATGAATGTATGTGCAAAGCATTTGTTGATCAGATGAAAAGTGAATTTGAGATGTCAATGTTTGGTGAGATGAATTTCTTCCTAGGTCTGCAAATTGTTCAGTTAGATAAAGGTATCTTCATATCTCAATCCAAGTATGTGAAAGAATTGTTGAAGAGGTTTAGAATGGAAGATTCAAAGCCAGTGGGTACACTTATGGTAACTGGATGCAAGTTGAGTAAAGATGATGACTCCCCCAAGGCAAATCAGAAAAGGTATAGATCAATGATTAGAGGATTCCTCTATCTGACTCAGACTAGACCTAACATCATGAATGCAGTTGGAGTTGTTTCTAGATTTCAAGTTGATCCTAAAGATTCCCATGTTGTGGAAATCAAAAGAATTTTTAGATATCTCAAAGGGACAATTGATTATGGATTGTGGCATCCAAAGGATAATGACTTCACTCTTCATGCATATACAGATGCTGATTAGGCAGGAGATGTGGATGATAGGAAAAGTACTAGTGGTGGTGCATTCTTCTTGGGAAGAAGATTGGTCTCTTGGATGAGAAAAAAGCAAGAGGCAATATCTCTGTCTACTCTAGAGGCAGAATATATAGCGGTAATAAATAATTGTACTCAAGTTCTGTGGATGAAGCAAATGTTGAAAGACATCAAAATTGTGTTTGAAGAGCCTGTCACAATCTTCTGTGATAATTCAAGTGCAATAAGCATCTCAAAGAATCCGGTGTTGCATTCAAAGACAAAGCATATATCCATTAAGTTTCCTTTCTTGAGAGAGAAGGTAAATGAGAATGAAGTCAATTTGGAGTTTGTGTCTTCAAAGGATCAGATTGCAGATATTTTTACTAAGCCTCTTCCCAAGGATACTTTTGAGTATCTCATAGAGAAGTTGGGGATCATTACCCCTCCTGATCAGAATTAAGATGCACTAGAGTGCATCAATCTAGTAGAATTCATAGTCACATATTGTGATCTAGATTGATGTCAAGGAGGTACTACTCAGGGGGAGTAGTCAGTATGCAAATGTTGGGATCAATCTGAAACAAAAAGGGAGAAAAGATTGCAATATGTGCCCTTTGCCATTAATGTCAAAGGGGGAGAGAAGTTCATGTGAAAAACTAGTTGCTGATAGAAGAGGGAGCAGTGAAGAAAGTAATTGAAGTGAGAAGAGAAAGGGGGAGAAGTTCTTGTCTTGATGGTCAAATCAATTTTTCACATCATATGTTGCCATCAATGACAAAGGGGGAGATTGTTGCAAATATGTGCCTAAGCGGTGTTGTCATTGAGGTCAACATATCCTTGTCATTGGTGTCAACTGTATCCTATTTTACTACCTGTATAGAAGACTAGATTGTTGAGTATATTGAGAAAATTAATGAGGATCAATGTATGTGGACCATATGGCTATGTAGAATGTCTAAAGAAGCTCCATTTAAGTTTTGAGAGGTTCGCATTAAGATATGAAGAAGTTATCTCCATCTAAGTAAAATCAGTTCCTGCAATATTTAGAAGAGACAGAGTGACAGAAAAGAGGTCTAGATTGTTCCAGATATGTCAAATGATGATCTACAGATCTCGAGGCAGGTTTGGGAAGTCAGTGTGTATCATCCATTCAAGTGGTTCATGGTTTAGAAGTCTGCAAGCAATCTTTCTAATGTGACAGTCATGGCAGATAGTGTTCTTGAGGTTCCAGAGGAAGATGTAAGGGATTTGGATGATTTGGAGGAGTGCAGATGTTTTTGCTAAATTCAATGTGCTTGTGGGAGTCTCTGGATCGTGTGACTGCTATGTTAGAGGTCCGCATTGAAGTTTGAGCTTGTCAATGAAGATTTTCTCCTTAGTGTTGTTGTTCTTCCTAGTCTTGGCCGACTGGATGATTCAAGCATGTTGCAGATGATCTAAGAGCAATTCTATGAAGCATGGCATGTTGATCAAGGAAGATTTGAGTCCCAGTTATGTTTGGCCGATAGCTTAGTGATTCGCATTAAGTTAGATGTTTGTAGTTCTGACCTTAATGTTCATTCCAAGGTTGATAAAGTGTATAAATACTAGTTGATGAGTTGTGGAAAATCATCCTTGTGTAAAAAGAATATAATCTAAAGAAAAGATTAAAAGGCAAAGCAGAGCAGAGGAGAAGCAGAAGAACAAGAGTTGTTTTGAGGAAGAGTTGGAGAAGAAGTATTTGGGGCAAAGCAGAAGTTTTGTTAGCATTCAATGAAACTAAACCAGGCATGAAGTGGATGCTATTTCTTAGTTAATACTTTCTATTCTAAAATAAATTCTGTAGGCAGTGAGCCTCTCTTTTGAGCAGTGAGCTCTGGGTAGTGCATCCGAAGGCATGTGCCTTCTATTTTTCTAAAGTACTTTTAACAGGGTACAAATATTTGTGGGTTAACCCCCACTGTGGTTTTCCCTTAACCAAGTTTCCATGTAAAAATCCTAGTGTTCTGTGTTCATTTGTTTCTGCTCATGTGTTGTTGATTCATGCTTTAGATGTTTATATCATTAATCAGTTTTGTGTGATAAAGAAATAGATGCAAGTGCTTAAGATTTGGGACAACTGATTCACCCCCCCTCCCCCTCTCAGTTGTCCGGCCTAAATCCAACACTTAGGGCATACCTAACCCAAGCATCTCCAGAGAAAATAGGAAAATCAATCCATGTGTCCAATTTCTTCTCATGCAAAGCACTAAATTCTTCCTTCAATTCAAATTTATCTCTAGTCAACTCACTCAAGTAAACTTTCCCTAATTTTAAATGATTGTACTCTTCCAAATTAGCATGGATATAAACCCTAATATCTTCATTATGCATTATGCCATGCAAAAATTTAGAAAATGCACCGTTCAGATCTGTTTCTAGGGATTTGAATGGATGTTTCTTAAACTTGGGTCGAGGCCTTTTAATGATCTCAATTACTTGAAGAGTAGACATCTTTATAGTTCAACAAAAGATTTTTAAAAGAGTAGATTGTAAGTACCTTGTTCTTCACTTTTCGGTTAGGGTTTCTTCATGTCAAATGCTTGAATTCGCTTTAGCTTTGTTGCTCAAATCTCCTTGGTCACTTGAGAGTTCAAATGCAAAGTGAATTTTCTTTGAATGAAATCACTTATAAAACTCTTTTCATCAAAACCTAAATCATCATAAATGCATGTTTCCATAAAGTTGTCAACACTATCTCTGCCACTCATAGCAGATGTAAATTGCTCTGCAATCTTCTGCATTAAGTTCTTTTTTGCCAAAATTTTCTCCAAAAGTTCTATTATTCTATTTTTCAACTCATATCCTCGTGTTGTCTTTCAACACCACTTTTCTAGCTAGGGGAACAAAATATTTCATTAAAGCTCCCCCTGAGCCAGAGCTCCCAATTCACTTCCTGAAGGAAGTGTCTGCACCAAAGTCTGGCACAAGCTCATTGTTGGCTTCAACAACTTCCTTCTTAACCCACACCTTGTTCATCTTCTTCTTGATTTCTGTTGGATCCACCTTTTGTACGAATTTCTTCATTTCTTCCTGATTATCCTTCTTCATGTTCTTAATTCTATAGAACCTTGCAATATGTCTAGGTATATTGCAATTGAAGCATACAGTATTTCTCTGGCCATTGTTCCTTCTATTCATCCTTGATCTGCATTAGTTAGCCTTATGTCTAAATCTATTGCATGTAAATCAGTTACCATTGAAAGATTGAGCATTCCTTCTATTGTTATAGTCATTTCTTATTTGACTTCTACATTCACTAGCTCTATGACCAACTCTTTTGCATGTAAAGTAGTTACCTCTGAAAGATTGAGCATTCCTTCCATTGTTGTAACCATTCCTTGTCTGACTTCTAGATTCATTAGCTTTATGACCTACTTTATTGCAATTGAAGCACTGACTGGAGAAAAATGGAACATTTCGATTCACTCTACTCCTACATTGAGTAGCCTTATGACCAAACTTATTGCATGAATTACAATAACCATTGAAATATGGGTACCTTTTGTTTAAGGTAAAATTTGTTAGAGGGTTTGATTTGATGGTTTATGTGGATCCTCCTTTCACCTTAAACATTCAAGGACTTTAGGTCGAGTAGGAATCTACTGTCAGGCCTTCGTCACTTGGAATGTAGGGAAGATTGGAATTGTGTAGATTTGTTGTTTAATTATGCCCAATTATGCCCAAAACCCTAATTATGCAAATTCAGAAGCAAACGGACAAATCATAGAAAATGCTCGCACATAGAGATACTAAATAATAATCAAATACATACTAGATTTTGAAGTTCAAAAAGTAGAACAGTCAGGGACTAATGAGCGGGAGCTCGAGTCCAAGGTACCAATTTCTTTGCAAAATCATGATCTCCTTCAATTGCGGAGGACAGAGGGACTAGCACCTGAGTCTAGGAAAAGCTCCAATGTCCATCTTCTTCACAGATCCTGAATTCTTGATGCCTGTTGACCTTCCTTGCAACTCCACTTCTTCCAGATGCCACATTTGTAACCTACAATCACAAGGAGTGTGGGAAGGGGTTGTGGTGTTTAGAGGCTTGCCTTAGTCAAGCCTCAAAGAGACATTCAAGTCTTCTAAACACTGTTGTCAGAGAAAGAGTGTGTATCCCTATGGGATAGTGGCAAAATCCAAATGATAAATGATTCAAAACACAATTGATATCACCTTGTAGTGAAGATCTCATGGAAGGAAGATGCTCTTCATGCCATGAGAGATGGCTGCTCAAATCTGCAAATACAAACATAATAACAACACAAAGTCTACTCTACAACACATAATGAATGCCTTGAATCACCTTTACATAAGCTCATGAATCAAAATTGCCATCTCGTTTCCATCTAGTTTACAATTGAATGCCTAAACATGCTTACATATGCTACTACAAATATTCCCGCCAAGAATTTCATAATTGAAACTTACTGTGTCAGCATAGGACCTAAGTAATAGTCACAAACTGACACTTAAAAATTGGTCCTAACCTAAAATAGGGAAGGACTAGGGCACGGGCACCCAAGTCCACCCCCTATTTTAGGCAAGATTTGTCATAAGTGCACCCCTGATTCCAAATTGCCATGGAACTTCAGGGTTTTCTCATCGGGAAGTTAGATTATCATGAAAGATGCTCTAAATGCATAAACAGGATCTGGGAGCTAAACCTTAAGAGGGAAAATCCCCCAAGGGGAAATTTTCTGACGTAACACCTTTGAGTATTTGGTTACCTGACTAGTGGTTTTCTAGGTCCATTCCTTTGGTTCTGGATCTTCTTCCCTTTGTCCTTCTTGATCTAAAAATTCTTTTCTTGACCTATTTTAGAACTTTCACCTTTCTCAAATCCCAATCCTGTAGGAGTCCAGGTCAACACTAAGAGGGGGAGTGAATCAGTGTTGTATAAATTTTTACAACTTATTATAACTTTATCTTACTAGAAAATAGAGAGGAGGACATTAATGATTTGTTGACTTTATATGCACAAGACTTATAATAAAAGATGTAAACAAAACTTATGATCAAATGATTAATATACACACGAACAGATGAAATCAATGAGAAGCATGACACAAGTTTTTTTACCAAGCAAAAAACCCTCTTGAGTAGAAAAACCACTCAAACTGCCTCACTGGCTTAAATGAAAAACTTCAAGTTTACAAATGTCTCACTAACATATACAGAGGTCTCACTGACCACAAGCCTCACTGGCATAGAAAGGTCTCACTGACCATAAGCCTCACTGGCATATTGTGCCTCACTGGCAAACCAAATCTCCAGTAGAAATAATAAACAAAATCAGAGGGTTACTTTGTTTCCATTCAATTTACAATTCATTCACCTGATTATCTCTGCATAACTCAACACTCTTTCTTCATCACATACCCAATATCATATTCTCATCTTTCTTTTCTCTTCAAGAGGATAAATGTCTTCAACTGTGCATTTTGAATCACCCAAAAACTTAAAATACAATGTTCCTGCAAAACATTATATACAAGATGATTTTTCATATTTTGTTTTCTCTCTATAATTATTTTAATGTGCAAAACAAATTGTCTATTCAATGCCTTGGAATCTTTCATATTCCTTCAAAAACATTTCTTGCATCTGATCACACAATATCTGCAATAAAATTATAAACAAAAGGACTCTTGGAATTTCTCTTCTCTCTACAAAAATATCTTTTTTATACAAATATCTTTCATATTTTGAAACCTTCAGTCTGTTCATTTTCCTTCAATTTTTTGATCTTCCCTGCACAACCTATCTTAAAAATAAGATCATAAAAAATCTTCAAAGAAATCACAACACCATTCATCTTCCTCTTGCTCTGTAATCAAAAATTCATTTCTCTGCCCCAAAAAAAATCTTCAATGACAATATGTCAATATCCAAAAAGAAACTCTTTTCTTCCTTTTTAATCTCCAATTTTACTCAAGTCACAAAAATCTCTCTTTAAAAAAAATTCTTTTTAAAAATTCCAGTCCTATATGAGAGGAGACCCATTAAATTTAGAAAAAGAATCTACATAAAAATCTCCCATCAAAAAACAATAAACTAGGTGATGAAAAGTTTCTTTATAAAAAAAAACTAGTTCCCCATAAAATGTGAATGAACTCTTCATTTTTCATAAAGCATATTTAATGCTTTTTAAACTCAAAAAAAACTGATGCTTTTTAAAGCATAAATCACCTTCATAGAAATCGGGCTCCAAATATTGACTTTCTTATAAAGTAATGTTCTTTTTATTAAAGCATTCGATTCTCTTTTAAAACAATTACCTTGACCACCGGTGGACTAGGTTAGGAGGGGCCAGTTTCACAATGAATTTAGTGACATAAGTTGTCACTTAAGTGACATGCTTACCTAATATATCAAGTCGCCAACTTCTTATAATAAAAAAAACTTACGATTTGAGTGATATACTTTGTGCCTTATAAGATACTTAAATCATCCTTTAGAGTTTACATTTTCCAAACCTTGACTAATGAGTCTTACACTTGGCACTTTTAACTTGTCCATTTGATCATCATGCGTTAAAACAACTTTGTAACTTGTCCATTTCTGTTGTCATTCCTATGTCCTGAGACAACCTATTTTGAGATAAAATGAAGCACCTTGTTGAATGTTTGTTAGGTTTTAAGCACATTGCCATTTTACCTCTGCAAAGACACTTAACTTTAACACTGAACACAAATCTTTATCACAGAAATATAAACCATACTTCACCAAATCTGCATAGTATGATATCATTGTCATGATGTCAATTAGGTGATGTTGATATGATGCATACTAACCCTTGTCATGTGATTTAAGCTCTTGAACATAAAAACAAGAACCTTGCCTTGATTTGACACTGATTGCATGGTATGTAGTGAATGTCACTGATGAACTAAGCAGAGAATGCCACTTCCATTACATGAACCAAGAATGATATGTCATTTCCTCTTAAACATACCTACCAAGAATATGTCATTTCCACTAATGAATCATGACATTGTGAAGACCAACTCAACTAATCAAGACATAAAATCCATCACATATAAACTCCAAATTGATACTCAAATGATCAACCATGCTTTACCAAACATTCTTTACCAAACCAATACAACATCATACCAATAGACTTGATGAGGAAGATATAAATGAAGTCTACAACATCATACCAATAGACCTTAATAGCTCACCATGAAGTATGAGGCATAAGCATGTGGACTGATGAAGCATGACACACAAAATGAACATTATGAACCAAACATTGCCTTAATCAACTGAGCTCCTTCAAAGCAAAGCATAATAGAACCAAACCAATACCAACTGAGATCTTCTTGAACAACATCCTGATATTAATCTAAACAAGAAGACACTCTTGCCATCAACTACATTACACCAAACCAACTCCACATCTCTGTGAACTGACCAAGCAATGAACAACTATCTCCTCCTGATGTCCTTCAACAACTATGGCAACTTTACATCATCAATTAAACACACTTTTGACATCAATGACATCCTGTCACCATCAAAGCCTTCTTTGTCATCAGATTTATTCTAGCTAGAAAGAATCTCTCAAGTTTTATAGAAATTATCTTGAACTTTTCTTCATAGCTCTTTGCTTTCTCCAAATCTAACTTCAGGTTCCCAACTTCCTTTTCAAAATTTGTACATTCTTCTGATTTGCCTTTCACCTGTTGATTTAGATATTCTTCTTCTTTTGCCTTATCTTCAATTTGCACTTTCAGATCATCCAAGATTTTATTTGCTAATCTCAATTGTTCACTAAATTCCTTACGTTTTTCTTTGAACTTCTTGACTTGTTCCCTCAATTTTCCGATGCACTCATCTGTTTCTTTGACATTTTATTTCAGATCCCTATTTTCTTCTTCAATCCTTTCAAGATCTTCAAGAGAAGCTTTGAGTTATTCGTCACTGACAACCATGCATTCTTCTTCTATAGTTTCAGTTGAAACAATTTCTTCAGGAGTAGAATAGGTTTTACCTACCATGTGTTTAATCTCCAAGATCTTCCTCAAGTTGTTAGACTTATTCCAAGGAACCAGGCTCTGATACCAATTATTGAACACCTGGAATATTGAGAGGGGGTGAATCAGTATTCTCTTAAATCATTTACTTATTAAACCATTAATCCATTTGCCCTTTCAACAACATTAAATCAAGTTAAACATAGAATGAACAATCCAAAACATAACACATAGACACCAGAATTTTTACGTGGAAAACCCAAAATGGGGAAAACCACGGTGAGTGTTAGATCACAATATATTATGTAGTATCAATACCGAATTACAAGAGGCTCACTGCCCTTAAGGACTCACTATCCAAAGAAAGATGCTCACTGCATACAGGCTCACTACCATAATGAAAGAAAAAGAAGGATGGCGCACTGCCAAAATGAACTGCTAAAATTGCATCTGCAAATGCATGGATACAGTTTCAATTAAGCTCAAAAAATTGATTCAAAACTCTTCATCCTACTTTGCTCTGTCATGCTACTTTGCTTTTATAAGATCTCTCTTCTTCTACACTTGTCACCCTTACACAATCATAAGACTTTACATGCCGCGCACACACACATTCATATTTGCACTTTTTCATATTCTCAACACTCACACTTCAAATGCCAAAGTAAATCTCATATATATATCTGCATCACTTGCAATCTTCAAATTAGGTCGGCATATAAAGATGAAACATATAGTTGTGCCTTGTATAGCTTTTTGGCCTAATCCTTTCAACAAAATACTTGTGAACCAATTCAACAATTGAAACAAATTTTCACATGTTAGCCCAAACTGTATAACCACTTAGAACATGAATCTAATCAATGGATTTTACCACACTCAGATCAAAGTATCAGGTCAGCCTTAAACTCTAATTATCACTGGTTCAGTCCATCTGTTAGATTACAACTTTTAATGCAGACCACAAGACTTACTCAAATTCATATTGAAGACTCTTCAGGCATCTCATAACATAACTCTAGAACCACAGAACATAATATCATCTTGCAGCCAAATTTAGACCATTAGAACACATGCCCTATCATAGTTAAACACTGTCAAACCTTATAGTGATACTCAATAGCTCATAACTATCATTCTAGTGGACTCCAAGATCTAAAACTTTGGATTTGAGACCTTCCAACAAGTGTTTACAACACCTTAAAAAACTGCATAAGGAAATATCTATTACCGGAGGAATGCGAACCAAAATAATTAGGTGTTCTGCTTTATTCAGTACTGTATTCTGGTGCACGGGCACGCCTTCATCAAGTTAATTAGAAGCCTAAAGTCTTAATAGGTTGTTATGTATTTCCTATGTAATAAGGTCTATTTGACCAATGCTTGCTATTTTTATTTTGTTTCTGTTGTTGACACCTGTGGATCTGTAATGACAGGTTGTTAGTTAGTTATGAGTTTGTTAGTTAGTTGTGTCTCCCAACCACCTGGAATTGTTTCCCAGCCACTGGGAATCTAGTCAGTACTACTCTCTATGGGTTGTTAAACAGCCTAAGCTCTGATCGATTAAGATATATCGATAGAGAGAGATAGAAAGAGATCAAAAAGGAGAAGTTAGATAGAGCAGTGATCGTGAATTTGAATTCTACTATGAAAACAGATATCTGTATTCATCTTTAGAGCTATAAAGAAGATCCTATTTTACATTCGAATTACATTTGTGTAGTCGATTTCTAATTTACAATCGAGATGGGGTTTTAACCCATTCCACCGATTGATTACTCTGTAATTGGTGGAATGGCTGTACATATTAGCTTGGATTTTGTTTTTGCTTTTTCTGTTTATGTGAGTTTTGCAATTATAGGATCGATCGACATCATGCTATGGTGAATCCTAGCATCCTCATGTGCTAGGATATGAAAGGTTAAAATCTGTGGAAGTTTAACAGAGACAGCGCATAGTATCAGGTGAAATTCGTTATCGGGCGAAGGATATTAGATTTCCCTGATAAATTAAATCGGCCCGAAGTCTTTTGTTTGAACCGATTTTGAAAGTTTGAAAGTTCACTAATTCAATGGCATTTGAAGCTAAGTGATCAGCATGATAAGTTTGGCAGAGAAAACCTTTTGGTTGAACCTTTGAACCGGTTCAACGGTCCAAAGGTTCGACGGTTCAAATAGTGACAGTCTATCGGCAGTGGGAGGAAAAGAGGCCTTTGGTTGAACCTTTGAACTGGGTCAACGGTTCAAAGGGTTCAACGGTTCAACCATTTGTTGGTTCGGAGGCCCAGCGGAACGATGAAGATAATGAAGATTGTTAACGATCGTTGAACCACCCATTGAACCGGTTCAATGGTTCAATGGTTCAACAAGCCCGGCGGGTTCAACGACGGGCGTTGATTTAGCGGTTCAACAACTCACCAAGGCTCAAAGGGGTAGCGAGCTGATAGTTCAACAATTTAGAGGTAGTCGTGGGTTTGATAGCCCACCATGAGAGCCAATAGCATTTTACACAACAAAATATATGGTGCAGGGGTACAGTGACATAACTACAGTCACAGCCATTTTTTTAGACTGGTTCCACCAAATTCCGCTCCCCACTCTGCGTCATAGTGGTATTAGAGTGAAGAAGTATCTTCTAGGAAGATAAGAAGATAGAATGTCAAACAAAGAGGGATCATCAGAGCTCCCAGCAAGGATGACCAACGTTGAGTTGGCTATCCTGGTAAAGAAGCAAATTGCAGAGAGCAAAGCAGTGAAAGCTCAGAATCAGGCTTTGAAAGATGAGTTGGAGAAATTGAGGGACAGAGTAGGTTCTAGTAAAGAAGATGATAGGGATGAAGAGGAAATCCCTAGGCGGGAAGAGATAGAGGTTCCTACAGACCAGAGACCCTTATTGAATGCCCTCAAATCCATGGAGAGGAGAACCATGTATGTGAAACTGGATTTACCAGTGTTTACAAGAAAGATGGATCCTGATTCGGTGATGGAGTGGATAGACTCCTTGAACAATTTCTTCAAAACAGAAGAAATACCAGAGCATCAAAAGGTAAAGATGGCACAGTCCAAAATGAAAGAGGCTGCATTGACTTGGTGGAATTTCATCCAAGATGACAGAGTGAAGGAAGGAAAGAACAAAGTTGCTACTTGGAAGAAAATGGTGACTTTAGTGAAGGAAGCCTATGTTCCATTGGATTACAACATCCAATTGCATAAGAGGAGGCAAAGCTTGAAGCAAAAAGAGTTAGATGTCAGCTCATATACTGAAGAATTCATGAAACTCTGTGTCAAGACAAAGGTAAAGGAAAATGAGGAAGAAAGGGTAGCAAGATATCTCAATGGGTTGAGACTTGCCATCCAAGAAGATTTAAATCTATATAGTCCAGATACAGTTCAGAAGTGCTATCAATTGGCACTGAAGGTAGAAGAGAAGTTAAAGAGAAGGCAAGAGCAGAATAGTAGAGGAAGAGGAAGACAACAAAGAGGTGGAAGAAGTCCTTTCAGAGGCAGAGGCAATGGATTTGGATATCATAGAGAAACCAATCAAGAAAACAACAAAGGAGATAGCAGTCAAACTCAAAGAGGAAACTACAATCACCAAGGAAACTTTAGGGGTAGAAGACCACCATTCAGAGGAAGATCTTAGGGCAGAAGATCTATCAGATGTTACAATTACAATCAAGAAGGTCATATAGCTAGCAGATGTCCAAAAAAAGCATCGAGTTCAATAGGAGAAAGAAGAACAAATCTGATACAAGAATCTAATTGTCAAAGTGTGACAAGCTCAAACACTGGTCAAAGTGTAAGAGCTCCTAATAGTTATGGATATCCTGAGACAGGAGAATCTTTGATGATTAGGAGGGAAATGACCACCATGAAGGTACCTGACAAAGAACCCCCACAAAGAAAATCCCTTTTTCAAAACTACTTGCAAGGCAGGAGGAAAGGTATGTAGAGTTCGGATTGACTCTGGATCTACTAAAAATTTTCTGTCTGCTGAAATGGTAGAAAAGCTGAAGCTTAGAAGGCTGCCACATCCTTACCCATATAATATTTCATGGCTCACTCAAGGTCAACAAATAGTTGTAGAAGAGCAGTCTTGGGTAGAATTTCAAATTGGAACATATAAGGACAGATTATTGTTTGACATAGCTCATATGGATGCTTGTCATCTCCTATTTGGTAGACCATGGCAATATGATTTAGGAGCACAACATGATGGAGTTAGAAATACATATACAATCACCAAGGATGGTAAGGTGATAGAGTTACTACCATTGATGGAGAAGGAGGTAGGGTCAAAAGGGAAAGAAGCCAAGGTAATGCTGGTAGAAGGTAGACAGTTTGTGAAAGAAATAGTAGAAGAGGGTATAGTTGCATATGCCCTAATTCCATGCCTGAAAGTAAATAAAGAACAGCAGCAAGAAATCAAGGGAGAGAAGCGACAGAGGTTCATAGATCCTGCTGTCCAAGAGTTGTTGGATAAATATAAAGGCATCATCTCTAATGGAATGCCAAGATCCCTACCACCTGTAAGGGATATTAGTCATTGCATAGATATGATCCCAAGATCTACACTTCCAAACAAAGCAGCATACAAGCTTACTCTAGAATAGAATGCAGAAGTAGCAAGACAGATTGAAGAATTGAACACAGGCCTAACTGGCAAGAGTTTGAGTCCATGTGCAATACCAGTCGTACTAGCACCAAAGAAGGAAGGCACTTGGAGGCTTTGCACTGATTCAAGGGCTATTAACAAGATCACAATCAGGTATAGGTTCCCAATACCTAGGATAGAAGATTTGCTTGTTTAGGAGGTGCTAAGTATTTCACAAAAATAGATTTGAAGAGTGTTTATCATCAAATCAGGATTAGGCCAGGAGATGAGTGGAAAATAGCATTTAAAACAAATGAGGGGTTGTATGAATGGAAGGTCATGCCTTTTGGTTTGTCCAATGCCCCCATTACTTTTATGAGACTGATGAATGAGGTCTTGAGAGAATTCATAGGCAAGTTTGTCATAGTATATCTAGATGACATTCTGATTTTCAGTAATACAAGGGAAGAGCATCTCAGACATATAGACTTGGTCCTCAAAAGGTTACATGAAGAACAACTCATGATCAACTTGGAAAAGTGTTTGCTTATGCAAGAAGAGATCACCTATTTGGGTTTTGTCATTTCACAAGGTAAACTGAAAATGGATAAGGAGAAGGTAAGTGCCATATTGTCTTGGCCAACTCCTAGAACAAAGAATGATGTCAGAAGTTTCCATGGGTTAGCAACCTTCTATAGGAAGTTTATAAGAGGGTTTAGTCATGTCTGTGCACCCATGCTTGACACCATAAAAGGAGGATAGAAATGCAAATTCACTTGGACAAAAATAGCAAATGATTCATTTGAAACATTGAAGAAGAAGGTGGCACAGCAGCCAGTCCTTACCCTTCCTGATTTCAACAAAAAATTTTAGGTAGAATGTGATACCAGTCACATGGCAATTGGTGTAGTACTCAGTCAAGAAGGCAGACCTATTTTATTTTTTAGTGAGAAGTTAAATGATGCAAAGAAGAGGTATTCATCATATGATTTGGAGATATATGCTCTAGTCCAGTCACTCAAGAAGTGGAGGCACTACTTGATGCCAAAGGAATTCATAGTATTCACAGATAATCAGGCTCTTAGTTTTATTAACAGTCAAGAGAAGTTGAATCACAGACATATGAAATGGGTAGAAACTTTACAAGCTTTTACATTCACACTTAAGCACAAGAAAGGGGTAAAGAACAAGGTAGCAGATGCTTTGAGTAGGTGAGCTCTAACCATAACTCAGATTCAACTAGAAAGTGTTGGGATTGATTCCTTGAAGACTATGTATGATGTTGATGAATACTTTGGAGAGATATATCAAGTATGTATTTCTTTTGGAGATAAATATCATACTGAATTTTTTGAATTTCTGATCCAGGATGGATTGCTATTCAAAGGTGTACAATTGTGTATTCCAAGGTGTTCTATGAGGCTGGACATCATTAGGGAAAAGGATTGTGGAGCTATGGCAGGACATTTTGGTTTAGATAAGACTCTGGAACTAGTAAAGAGCATTACTATTAGCCTAAATTGCAATCAGATGTAAGAAAATTTGTGGAGACATGTGTGATATGTCAGAAAGCAAAAGGCAGATCAACTAATGCAGGTTTATATCAGCCACTGCCCATTCCCTCTAAGCCATGGGAAGGCATAAGTATGGATTTTGTGTTGGGTTTACCTAGAACAAGAAAAGGTTATGACAGTGTTTTTGTTGTAGTAGATAGATTCAGTAATATGGCACATTTCTTGCCATGCAAAACTACTTGTGATGCTTCATATGTTGCAGATTTGTTTTTCAAGGAAATAGTGCAGATACATGGATTGCCATTGAGTATAGTGTCAGATAGAGATGTGAAATTCATTGGTCATTTCTGGAGGACTCTTTGGAAGAAGCTTGGCACAAATTAGATCGATAGACTGGGGTGGTTAACCGTTCATTAGGAAATCTACTCAAATGTTTGACAAAACATCATGGAGAGAAGTGGGATAGCATCCTACCACAAGTAGAATTTTCTTATAATGATACCATCAATAGGAGTACATGGAAATCACCTTTTCAAGAGGTGTATGGTATGCATCCAAGAGGCATTTTGGAATTAAGGAATCTACCTACAAGAGACTCAATTAGTGCAGATGGAGAAGCTTTTGCAACAGCAATAAAAGAGGTCCATGATCAAGTAAAGAACCAACTCCAGCAAACTACTTTGAAGTATAAAGAATATGCTGATAAAAAGAAAAGAGATGTGCAATTTGATGTTGGAGATTTGATATGGGTTTATCTAAAAAAAGAATGACTCCACAAAGGAAAACATACTAAGCTCATGCAGAGGAAGATTGGACCATGTCAGATTTTGAAGAAATGTGGACAGAATGCTTATGAGATCCAACTTCCTTCTAATCTTGGATTGTCACCTATTTTTAATGTATGTGATTTAACTCCATACAAACATAATGCAGATATGGAACAGGAAACATTCCCGGATACAGCAGGTGATGAAATTCCTAAACATGATCCACCAAACCTGCAGAAGATTTTAGATTCCTGAACGGTAAAGAAGACCAGGAATAAAGAATATATCGAATATTTGGTCGCTTGGCAGGGGCACCCCTTCATCAAGTTAATTAGAAGCCTAAAGTCTTAATAGGTTGTTATGTATTTCCTATGTAATAAGGTCTATTTGACCAACACTTTCTATTTTTAGTTTATTTCTGTTGTTAGGACACCTATCGATCTATAATGACAGGTTGTTAGTTAGTTATGAGTTTGTCAGTTAGTTGTGTCTCCCAGTCACCTGGAATTGTCTCCCAGCCGCTGGGAATCCAGTCAATACTACTCTCTATGGGTTGTTAAATAACCTAAGCTCTAATCGATTAAGATATATCGATAGAGAGAGATAGAGAGAGATCAAAAAGGAGAAGTTAGACAAAATAGTGATCATGAATTTGAATTGTACTGTGAAAACAGATATCTGTATTCATCTTCAGAGCTATAAAGAAGATCCTATTTTGCATTTGAATTACATTTGTGTAGTCGATTTCTGATTTATAGTCGAGATGGGGTTTTAACCCATTCCATCAGTTGATTACTCTGTAATCAGTGGAATGGCTATACATATTAGCTTGGATTTTGTTTTTGCATTTTTTGTTTATGTGAGTTTTACAGTTACAGGATCAATCGACGTCATGCTGTGGTGAATCCTAGCATCCTCATGTGCTAGGATATGAAAGGTTAAAATCTGTGGAAGTTTAACAGAGACAACGCACAGTATCGAGTGAAATTTGTTATTGGGTGAAGGATATCGGGTTTTGTTGATAACTTAAATCAGTCCGAAGTCTTTTGTTTGAACCGATTTTGAAAGTTTGGGAGTTCACTAATTCAATGGCATTTGAAGCTAAGTGATCGACATGATAAGTTTGGTGGAGAAAACCTTTTGGTTGAACCTTTGAACTGGTTCAACAATCCAAAGGTTGGACAGTTCAAACAGTGACAATTTATTGGCAGTGGGAGGAAAAGAGGCCTTTGGTTGAACCTTTGAACTGGGTCGACGGTTCAAAGGGTTCAATGGTTCAACTGTGTGTTGGTTTGGAGGCCCAACGGAACGACGAAGATAATGAAGATTGTTAACGATTATTGAACCACCCATTGAACCGGTTCAATGGTTTAACGAACCCGGCGAGTTCAACGATGGGCACTGATTCAGCGGTTCAACGACTCACCAAGGCTCGAAGGGGTAGCGAGCTGATAGTTCAACAATTCAGAGGTAGTCGCGGGTTTGATAGCCCACCATGAGAGCTGATAGAATTTGACACAACAAAATATATGGTGCAGGGGTACAGTGACGCAACTACAGTCACAGCCATTTTTTTAGACTGGTTCCACCAAATTCCACTCCCCGCTCTGCATCATATTCTATCATACCAGACTTAGGCTACTTTAAGGTACACTTCTGGAGATGATCAAAATTTGAAACTATGTATTTAAGATCATCTAATGACTATAGACATCGTACCAGAACTGCAAGACTAGTTCTTCAACTGCGGACCAACGCTGATCAAAATACTCTCTCTGTCGCTATCTCTATACTCTACCAACACTTAACCAAAATTATTAAGTCTACTTTTCTAGACCAAAATCTTTGTTCCAACCATGTTGAATCTTTTTTCCTTTTCTTGGTGCCATCAATGACAACACTATCAAATATCATGCTAGGCCAAGTTGCCAACATGCATACCTATATCAGTATCATGAAAGAGAATCAAGTGACAACATTGAAGATAAATTTATTGGGAAATAAGGTGTCTCAATCTCTACAATTTCCTAGCATTGTTTATTTATTTATTATATTTATTTTTTGCCTAATGTTGTAATTACGTGCACATTCAATTTGGTCACATAGTTGAGGTGGCACGGTGACATGTCATCTTACTTGGAATGTGACTTGGATGGTCAAGTCAAACCTACATGGATTTGGGTATCCCATTTGAGGTGGCACTAATATGCCATGTGGCAGCATCTTGTGGTGTGTGGAAGACAATATTCCATATGACATAATCTATGACGCGTAAGAGCCAAGTTTGGAGATTCCTATGACAAGTGATGACAAGTGTCAGTGAGGATCTTTGCATGAGGGAAAGGAATATTTGGGCACCCAAGTTGGGCTATGACATGTTGTAAGAGGAATATGTTATATTTAGCATTGTATGACAGATTCTCTTACAACATTTAAGGTTGTTATGTTGGGAAAATCTATGACAACTGTAAGATGTGTAAGAGCATCTATCATAGTCTATTTTTAGCATGGAGCGCTCCTATGTTGGGAAAGTCAAATCTTCCATGTATGATAGATGTAAGGGATGTATTTGTAGAAAGGACAAGTGTCCTTTGATGTGGGATAATGGCCATGTGTCCAAGGTGGACACCTATCCCAAGGTGTTCTCAATATTTGCCTTATAATCTCTATATATTGCATGGTTTGGAGTTGTAGATGCATAGTATTTTTACAGGTACTATTATGCTACTAGAATAACTCTAGAATGGACATTTGAAGACTCTTGGAAGAACTTGCATTGCAAGTGTATTGTAAACTGTAACTATTTCAGATAATACATTGTGTAGGTTTTAGAGTGTGGGGTTTTTTACCTGAAAAGGTTTTTCCCACGTACTTTTTTGTCTACTTCTCTCTGTCTACATTCTTGTTTTGTGTTTACTGTTGTAATATCTCTTATATATGTTTCATATTGATGTAATTGCAAAGGTTGTAAATAATTGACATACCTCTCCCCTCATTAGATTAGTTTAGGAAGTGATTTCTGCACACCTAGCTTCCTTTCAGTTGGTATCAGAGCCTAGCCAGTTTTGGTCCTAGCTGCTAGGTAGGGGTTTTTTGTACTGATCTTAGTTGAGTGGGATTCTGTATAGAGTATTCTAAAATCTTGTTGCAAGAAGGAGATGGGAGGCACATCTGGAAGAATAGAGGTTGAAAATTTTAATGGCAGCAATTTCGAGTTGTGGAAACTCAAAATGGAAGACATGCTCATTGATAGAGACCTATGGGAAGCAATTTTTGGTGTAAAACCAAAGCAATGTCCCAAGATGATTGGGATCTCAAAGATCGTAAAGCCAAGTGTCTTGTGAGACTCTGTTTGGTTGATTCTATCCTGTTAAATGTTCATGAAGAGAAAACTGTGAAGGATCTGTGAAAGAAACTTGGTGATGTTTATCAGGCTAAATCCCTGGTAAACAAGTTGTTCCTATGGAAGAAGCTCTATTCTCTAAGGATGGAAGATGGAGGATCTGTTTCTGATCACATGAATGCCTTCAATATGTTGGTTGTACAATTAACATCTGTTGGTGTGAAGATGGAGGAGGAGGATTGGTGTAGGACCCTGCTATGTTCTTTACCGGATTCATGGGATCATCTTGTTATGGCCCTCAGGAGTACCACATCCACTTTCAAAATGGAAGATGTGGTGTCTTTGCTGTTATCTGAAGAGATGTGAAGAAAGTCATCTGAGTCAGCCAAAGAATCTCTTGTGGTTCATGGAATACCCAAGGAGAAAGGGAAAATGAAAGATAAGAAAGCTAAGAAGGGTAGACCCAAATCCTGTGGGAGATCCAAATCTCCTGGAAAGTCCAAAGTACTATGTTGGAACTGTGGGAAAACTGGGCATTTCTGAAAGGAATCCAAAGAGGAGAAAAAGAAGAAAAAGAAGAATGTCCCAGATTTAGACTCTGACAAGTCACAAGATGATGGTGATGCCTTCATTGCAACCTTGGCTACCCATGCATCTAATGATGTGTGGCTAATTGATTCTAGTGCCTCTTTCCACATGACCTCGCATCAAGACTGGTTTACAAAGTATGAAGAGTTTGATGGTGAAAGAGTGTACCTGGGTGACGATTCTCATGTGAAGATAGTTGGCCGTGGAAGAGTCACAATTTGATTCCCTAATGGATGAGTGAAGGGGATCTCTAGGGTTATGCACATCCCAAACTTGGCACGAAACCTACTTTTTGTAAGTAAATTGAATGATGCAGGTGTGCAAGTTGTCTTCTCGAAAGAAGGATGCAAGATGACTAGAGGAGCTATGGTGCTTGCGAAGGGTACTCAAAGAGGTACTCTATTTCAGCTCAAGGCATGCATTTCATAATGCAATAGTTCTTCTAATTCAAATAAAAGAGCTACAGTCACTTCATCCCTACCATTGGAACTAACAACTAGAAGATCTATTGTATCAAATTTTGATGGTAGTTTATTTTGGGTACCTAAGGGTGCTCATGCTTTGGAAGTTAAGCTTCCTACTGAGAAGACAATGTTATGGCATAAGAGACTTGGCCACATTGGTGAGAAGGGTCTTATAACCCTAAAAAATAAAAACCTCGTTGAGGGGTTAGATGATTAATCTCGATTTTAACTTTTGTGAACATTGTATATATGGAAAGCAAAACTATGTTTAGCTTTACTCGAGTTCTCATAAGTCTTTTGGTGTATTGGATCTTATTCATTCTAATGTGTTTGGTCCAGTTAATGTTCCTTCAATCTCTAAATCTATATATTTTGTATCTTTCATAGATGATTATAGTAGAAGGACATGAATTTATTTTCTCAAAAGCAAATCTAAAGTCTTTAGTCAGGTCAAAGAGTTTAAAGCTTTTGCTAAAAATTAGACTAGTAAAAAGATTAAGTGTTTGAGAACTGACAACAATGGTGAGTTTTATTCTATAGAATTTGATAAGTTCTACAAAGAACATGGGATTGAAAGACATAAGACAACTCCATACACCCCATAGCAAAATGGAGTTGCAGAGAGGATGAACAAGACATTGATGGAGAAGACTAGGAGTATGCTTAGTGGAGCTGGCCTTGAATAGAAGTTTTGGGCTGAAGTTGTTGCCACTACTTGCTACCTGGTAAACAGGTCTCCTACATCAGCTCTTGTTGGTAATACACCCATGGAAGTGTGGTCTGGTAAGAAGCCTTCAATAAGACATCTTCGTGTTTTTGGTTGTGATGCATATGCTCATGTGCCTAGGGAGAAAAGCTCAAAATTGGAGAACTATGGTGTCGGTGTGAAAGGATACAAGCTTTGGGATCCTATGGCTGAAAAAGTGTTGTACAGAAGAAGTGTTATTTCAGAGAGCTAACACCTTCTTCCACTATTCTATAGCTAGAAGAGAAAGAAAAGAAAGAGGATGCAGTTCAGTTTCATTCTACCCTTGAGAAGACTGAACTGAATGACCCTGTTGGACCTGATGATGAGGAGAGCTTTAGCAGCTCTGAAATTTTAGAAGATGGAGTAGAACCTCCACCTCAGCCTTTGAGGAGGTCCACAAAAATTAGGAAGCAACCTGAGAGGTGTGGTTATACATTACTTGATTCTAGTTGTGCTTTTGCTTTGCTTACTAATGTTGATGAGCCTAGAACTGTGACAGAGGCTATGGGCATGAAAGATGAGATGGCTTCTTTGGAAAAGAATAAAACTTGGGACTTGGTGCCTTTGCCTAATGGTCAGAAACCTGTTGGATGCAAATGGGTTTTCAAGAAGAAATTTGGTGCAGATGGTAGTGTTGAAAAGTATAAAGCCAAATTGGTTGCGAAGGGGTACTCACAAGTGGAGGGAATTGATTATGGTGAAATTTTCTCTCCCATTGCAAAGCTGACATCTATTTAGTTCCTATTATCTCTTGCAGTTGCTTATGATTTAGAAGTGGAAAAATGGATGTGAAGACAGCTTTCCTTCATGGTGACTTGGAGGAAAAGATTTATATGTCACAGCTAGAGCATTACATAGAAAAAGGTAAAGCAATTTTGGTCTACAAGTTAAAGAAGTCTTTGTATGGTTTGAAGCAATCTCCTAAGATGTGGTACTTGAAATTTGATGCCTTTGTGTTGTTGATTGGATATCTAAGATCGAAATTAGATCATTGTGTGTATTATAAGTTTGACAATGATCATATTCTCATTATTGCACCATATGTTGATGATATGTTGCTGATTGGGAATGGTAAGAATATGATTTTTGATTTGAAGTCTCAATTCTCAGCACAGTTTGAGATGAAAAACTTAGGGGCAGCCAAGTACATTATGGGAATGGAAATTAGAAGAGACAGATCAAACAAAAAACTTTGGTTAAGCTAGATTAAGTATACGAAGACTGTGTTGGATAGATTCAGCATGGCAGATTGCAAATCATTGTGTGTTCCAGTTTCATTAGGGACAAACTTATCTGTCAATGATTGTCTAAAGTCTCCTTCTGAGACAGAGGATATGAGTAGAGTACCTTATGCTAGTGTTGTTGGCAGCTTGATGTATGCTATGGTCTGTACAAGACTAGACATTGTCCAAGCAGTGGGAGTCCTTAGTCAGTTTATGGCTAATATTGGACAAGTACATTGGGATGCAGTAAAGTGAGTGTTCAGATATTTGTGGGGTACTTATGAGTTTTCCCTATGTTATCATGGTCATCCTTCAGGACCTTCACATTCTGTATGTATTCATGGATTTGTGGATTCTGATTGGGCAGGTTGCATTAACAGCAGGAGATCCACTTGTGCTTATGTGTTTATGTTCAGTGGTGCAATTAGTTGGATGAGTAAGCGACAACCTGTGATTGCATTGTCCACGACAGAAGCTGAGTATATGGCAGCAACTCATGCTTGTAAGGAAGCCATTTGGCTTAAGAGGTTGTGTTCAAATATTGGTGTTGATGCAGGACAGCTTACTATTTGTTGTGACAATCAAAGTGTGATTTGCTTAGCAAAGAATCTGACTTTCCATGCCAAAACAAAGCATATTGATGTACAGTTTCATTTTGTATGAGACATGGTAGAGGATGGGAAGGTGATATTAGAGAAAGTAGATACTTTGAAGAATGTTGCAAATGCATTGACGAAACCAGTGGGCATAGAGAAGTTTAGATGGTGTTCGAAGTCTATGGGCCTCTTGGCCCCTAATAGTTAAATGTTGTCATTTCTTTTGGCTCTTGCAAGGTGTTCGACAAGAGGGAGAATGTTGGGAAATAAGGTGTCTCAACCTTTGCAATTTCTTAGCATTATTTATTTGTATATTTATTTTTTTCCTAATGTTGTAATTACTTGCACATTCAGTTTGGTCACATAGTTGAGGTGGCACGGTGACATGTCATCTTACTTGGAATGTGACTTGGATGGTCAATTCAAACCTACATGGATTTGAGCATCCCATTTGAGGTGGCACTAATATGCCATGTGTTGGCATCTTGTGGTGTGTGGAAGACAATATTCCATATTCCATCTTGTTATGTTGGAAAAATCTATGACAACTGTAAGATGCATAATGGTGCAGGAGCACCTACCTGACAGCTGGCCTCCATGAGGCAGTTAGTTTGTTATAGGTCTTGTTAATGTTTCCAAGAAGGTCTTATAAGACCAATGCATGTAATAAGGTCCAAGTTGACCGTGCTTTTCTATTTTTAGGTAGTTTGTTATGACAGCTGTATAGTTTGTTAGTTCAGTTGGATCCTCCCAGCTGCTTGGAAGCTCCCAGCCGCCGGGAATCGAGTGGTAGTACTCGCAAGCAGTTCCTATTTATGTAGTAGGATCGGTTTGTCTTAGGACAGATAGACAGATAGACAGATTGAGATATAGATACATTGAGGAGCTAGGTTGCAGAGAGTGAGACAGAGAGAGAGACTGAGTATTGTACTTGCATCTTTTGAGATCAATAAAGAGATCCTGTTTGTGTCAATTCTCTGTTTTGAATTCCATTGTGTAATCAAGTTGCTGTTCTGGTGGTTGCATGGATTCGCTGATCCATTCCACCGGTTGATTCATCAAATCGGTGGAATGGCTATGTACAATAGTTTAGGATTTAGTTTGCATTTTCTGTTTGTTCACATGTATGTTTGCAGGATCGCAGTCGAGAGGTGTTGAGAACCCTAGCATGGGCATGTGCTAGGTCGTGCTAGTTGTTAGAGTCTGGAAAGTTGTCTAGGAAGCAGATTGGGTCACCTCAGGAGGTTCGGCGGATCAAAATTTGCTAAGGTTGGAAAATCCATCGCAACGGCATCATCAGGATATTTCTGTGTATATCCTGCAGTTACTTCGGGTGTCATCTGAGTAGATGGAGGTAAGCATGATGCAGTAGTTTGCATAAGGTGAATGTGCATTGGGGTGATGATTGCAAGGTGTTGCCGAGGAAGAGCATATCGGCATAAGGTAGAAGATCGGGTTGACAATTCCATTGCGGGCCAATAATGTTAAGTTTGGCCGACAGCAGGATATTGGAGGAGCTGCATATGACGTCATCGTCATCAGGATAATCGTCATTAGGACATTCTGAAATATCACCCGATAAAGGTTTATCCTGCTGACCCTAAGTGTTTTGGCATAGGCGTAAGGCATCGGGGAGTTAAGTGGATCGTGAGAGGAATATTCGGCAGAATATTCGTCATCAGTATAAAGTTGAGTATCATCATCAGGATGTTTCAATATGACCGGATAAGTCATATCCTGATGCTCTTGTTTAAGTAGTCGGATATCGGGGTGACGTAAGCATCGAAGGAAAGGTGCGTGAAGTGTCGTCATCAGGATATATGGAGGGAACCGGATATTTTATATCCTGCTGATGAAGATGATGTCGAACATCATGATGCTGCAGATAGAGGTTGGTGGTAAGATGAATAGTGATCGTCAGGAGGATGTTTGCGCTAGCCGAATATGATGATGCTGCTGACAGGTGAAAGGCGAAAGGCGATAAGGAAGTGAACAGTAGTTAGCAGGAGGATATTTCATGCCTCTTAGAAATATGATGATGCTGTCTGTGTTAGCAAGAAATATGATGATGATGATAAGCCGATAGGTATTACATACTGCATGTCCAGGATTTTAACATGCTAGTGGATTAATGGCTTTTCCATCCTATTTGTAAGCTTCTGTTGCATCCCCTCTACATCATAGTGGTATCAGAGCAAAGGAAGGATCTTCTGGAAAAGATCAGGATATAGCAGGATGTCAGATGAAGAAGGAACATCTGAGATTCTGGCAAGGATGACCAACATTGAGTTGGCAGTTCTGGTAAAGAAACAGATTGCAGAGAGCAAGGCCGTGAAGGCTCAGAATCAGGAATTGAAGGATGAGTTAGAGAAGTTGAGGAACAGAGTAGGTTCTGGTAGAGAAGAAGATAGGGAAGAAGAAGAGATCCCTAGTTGGAATGAGGAGGACGTTCCTGCAAACCAGAGAGCACTGTTGAATGCCCTCAAGGCCATGGAGAGGAGAACCATGGATGTGAAATTGGATTTGTCAGTGTTTACAGGAAAGATGGAACCTGATTCAGTGATGGAGTGGATAGACTCCTTGAACAATTTCTTTGAAACAGAGGAGATACCAGAACAACAGAGGGTGAAAATAGCCCAGTCAAAAATGAAAGAAGCTACCTTGACATGGTGGAATTTCGTCCAAGATGATAGAGTACAGGAAGGAAAGCGTAGAGTCACTACATGGAAGAAAATGATGGCATTAGTAAAGGAAGCTTATGTCCCATTGGATTACAGTATCCAATTACACAAGAGGAAGCAAAACCTGAAGCAGAAGGAGCTAGATGTCAGCTCATATACAGAAGAATTCATGAAACTTTGTGTGAAAACAAAGGTAAAGGAAAGTGAAGAAGAGAAGGTAGCCAGATACCTTAATGGATTGAGGTTCAATATTCAGGAAGATTTAAGTCTGCATAATCCAGATACAGTTCAGAAATGCTTTCAGTTGGCATTGAAAGTGGAAGAGAAGTTAAAGAGAAAACAAGAACAACATAATAGAGGAAGAGGAAACAATATGAGGGGAAGAGGATCAGCCCCTACAACAAGGCAAACCAATGAGGGTCAAGAAGACACTGGTAAAGGACAGGGACAGTCTGATTTCAGAGGTGGATGGAAAGGTAATAGAGGCAGATTTGGAAGTGGTAGAGGTTCTGCTACATTTTCAGGAAAGTGTTACACCTGTGGTGAGTTTGGTCATCCATTTTTCAAATGTCCAGAAAGCAAAGGTTCATCATCCAGAAATGACAGAACGAATGACAAGAGAGTACAACTTGTGCAAGAAGAGAAAGTAGAGCAAAGTGTGCAAAGTTTAAACACTTATCAAGATAGAGTTCTTGACAATTATGGATATCTTGAGGAGGGAGAAGCATTGATGCTTAGGAGAATTAGTTTGCAGGCATCAAAGGATATGATGCAAAGAAGAGCTCTTTTCAAGACCACATGCAAGAGCAAAGGTAAGGTATGTAAGGTTGTCATTGATACTAGTTCAACAGACAACATGGTATCTCAAGAAATGGTGAATAAACTAAATTTGGAAAGGATTCCACACCAACACCCTTACAAGACATCTTGGGTGAGTGATAGTCAATCACTTTTTGTATATGAACAGGCATATGTGGATTTTCAGATTGGAGCATATCAGGATAGAGTTTTGTGTGACATTTTGCCCATGGAATGTTGTCACCTACTGTTGGGTAGACCATGGCAATTTGACAGGAGGGTACTGTATGATGGGTATGCTAATACCTACACCATCAAGAAAGATGGGAAAACTATTATGTTGATGCCATTACAGGAAGAAGCTGTAGTACAAAAGGCAGCAAAAATCATTTTAGTGGGAAGGAAGGAATTTGTGCATATGCCTATAGGAGCAGGCATAAAGGCAGTTGAGGACACTGCAGGGAAAGGAGTTGTTAAGGACAACAGTTTGAAGACAGTTTCAGTTTTGACTGACAGAGGTCAGCAGCAGGTTCAGAAACAGGTTTGCAAACAGCAACCAGTTGAGAGGAATGACAAGGATGTTGTCATAGTTGGGACTATTGTTTGTCCTATAAAAGTTGAAAGGAAGACAGATTTGAACATTGCAGAAGTTCAAGAGGCAGTTCAGATAGAGGTTCTGGTAAAACAACCTGACAAACACAAGGTATGTGTGAGAAGGGCCTACATTGACAGGCATGAGGGTTTACGTGCAAGAAAGCAAGTTACAGTTCAGAAGTCTTGGAGCAGCCGAGAGCCAACAGAGGACAAAGCTGGAACAGGTCAGAACACTGACATGACAAAGTGTAAAGGTGGACTTCCACATCCTAACTCATGGGACATGAGTTCTTTTCTGTTGGGGAGTATGGTGCAGGAGCACCTACCTGACAGCTGGCCTCCATGAGGCAGTTAGTTTGTTATAGGTCTTGTTAATGTTTCCAAGAAGGTCTTATAAGACCAATGCATGTAATAAGGTCCAAGTTGACCGTGCTTTTCTATTTTTAGGTAGTTTGTTATGACAGCTGATGACAGCTGTATAGTTTGTTAGTTCAGTTGGATCCTCCCAGCCGCTTGGAAGCTCCCAGCCGCTGGGAATCGAGTGGTAGTACTCGCAAGCAGTTCCTATTTATGTAGTAGGATCGATTGGTCTTAGGACAGATAAACAGATAGACAGATTGAGATATAGATACATTGAGGAGCTAGGTTGCAGAGAGTGAGACAGAGAGAGAGACTGAGTATTGTACTTGCATCTTTTGAGATCAATAAAGAGATCCTGTTTGTGTCAATTCTCTGTTTTGAATTCCATTGTGTAATCGAGTTGCTGTTCTGGTGGTTGCATGGATTCGCTGATCCATTCCACCGGTTGATTCATCAAATCAGTGGAATGGCTATGTACAATAGTTTAGGATTTAGTTTGCATTTTCTGTTTGTTCACATGTATGTTTGCAGGATTGCAGTCGAGAGGTGTTGAGAACCCTAGCATGGGCATGTGCTAGGTCGTGCTGGTTGTTAGAGTCTAGAAAGTTGTCCAGGAAGCAGATCGGGTCACCTCAGGAGGTTCGGCGGATCAAAATTTGCTAAGGTTGGAAAATCCATCGCAACGGCATCATTAGGATATTTTTGTGTATATCTTGCAGTTACTTCGGGTGTCATCTGAGTAGATGGAGGTGAGCATGATGCAGTAGTTTGCATAAGGTGAATGCGCATTGGGGTGATGATCGCAAGGTGTTGTCGAGGAAGAGCATATCGGCATAAGGTAGAAGATCAGGTTGACAATTCCATCGCGGGCCGATAATGTTAAGTTTGGCTGACAGCAAGATATTGGAGGAGCTGCATATGACGTCATCATCATCAGGATAATCGTCATCAGGACATTCTGAAATATCACCTGATAAAGGTTTATCCTGCTGACCCTAAGTGTTTTGGCATAGGCGTAAGGCATTGGGGAGTTAAGTGGATCGTGAGAGGAATATTCGGTAGAATATTCGTCATCAGTATAAAGTTGAGTATCATCATTAGGATGTTTCAATATGACCGGATAAGTCATATCCTGATGCTCTTGTTTAAGTAGTCGAATATCGGGGTGACGTAAGCATCGAAGGAAAGGTGCATGAAGTGTCGTCATCAGGATATATGGAGGGAACCGGATATTTTATATCCTGCTGATGAAGATGATGTCGAACATCATGATGCTGCAGATAGAAGTTGGCGGTAAGATGAATAGTGATCGTCAGGAGGATGTTTGCGCTAGCCGAATATGATGATGCTGCTGACAGGCGAAAGGCGAAAGGCGATAAGGAAGTGAACAGTAGTTAGCAGGAGGATATTTCATGCCTCTTCGAAATATGATGATGCTGTCTGTGTTAGCAAGAAATATGATGATGATGATAAGCCGATAGGTATTACATACTGCATGTCCAGGATTTTAACATGCTAGTGGATTAATGGCTTTTCCATCCTATTTGTAAGCTTCTGTTGCGTCCCCTCTGCATCACATAAGAGCATCTGTCATAGTCTATTTTTAGCATGGAGCGCTCCTATGTTGGGAAAGTCAAATCTGTCGTGTATGATAGATGTAAGGGATGTATTTGTAGCAAGGACAAGTATCTTTTGATGCAGGATAATGGCCATGTGGCCAAGGTGGACGCCTATCCCAAGATACTCTCAATATTTGCCTTGTAATCCCTAGCTATTGCATAGTTTGGAGTTGTAGATGCATAGTGTTTTTACAGGTACTATTATGTTGCCCAAATAACTCTAGAATCAACATTTGAAGACTCTTGGAAGAACTTGCATTGTAAGTGTATTGTAAACTGTAACTGTTTCAGATAATACATTGTGCAGGTTTTAGAGTGTGGGGTTTTTTACTTGAAAAGGTTTTCCCCATGTACATCTTGTTTCTACTTCTCTCTATCTACATTCTTGTTTTGTGTTTGCTACTATAATATCTTTGATATATGTTTCATATTGCTACAATTGTAAAGGTTGTAAAGAACTTGCATACCTCTCCCCTCATTAGATTAGTTTAGGAAGTGATTTCTGCACATCTAGCTTCCTTTCAAAATTGAAGAATTAGTTACCACAACAAACAGAGAAGATAGAAGACATTCTGGACAACAAAATTGGGAACAGTACCAAAGCCAAGGAATATAAGGAATATTTGGTAAAGTGGAAAGGTAGACCGAAAGAAGACTCAACTTGGATTTCTCAGGCTGAGGTGGACTATCTTGGTTTTCCTCTAGCCCCAGCAAAGTGAAGGACTCACTTTCTCAAAAACCCTAGGTGTCTGATGCAAGAGCATCCCAGGTTGCAGAGAAATCTTGCATCAACCAAAAAAAATTGTATTCTTCTTTTGTTTTCTTTCATTTTCTAGTTTAGTCTAGTTCAATTTAGTCAGTAGTAGTTTCAACATTTGTACCACATTTTTCTGCATTATCATTTTAGAGCTTGTGGAGTAGGACTTAGCATCTAGACATAATCATGCACATCGTATCCAAAATTCAGATCATTTGCATCAATTTTCAAAAATTTATCGCTATCATAGGATTGCCTGTTTTCATAGATCAGAGCATACAGAACAGCCAACTGAAGGAGAAGGTTTCTATAGCACTTCGATGACCTGCAGAGCTAGATAGAGCATCATTCAAGACACATAAGGATCATATGGACCTTCCTTTGAGGTCTTCACCTTGATTCATTCATTTGCGGAGGAGTACTAGTTGTTTAGGGCCGACCTATTTGTTTCTATATGTTACATCTCTTTCATTGGAGTTTGTAACCTTCTTTGGCCAACGTAGAGGATTTATTAAGTTTGGAGATGATATATATAGATCTCTAGGATGTATTAGGAATTTAGTTAGCATGATTCATAACAAAGATAGTTTGGTTCTTTCTAGATAGGCACTTCATTTCCATATCTTGCATATCTTTTGTAACTAGAATTCAGACATGTGAGCCCTTGTTTTGTAGCCCACATGTTGTCGGCATATAAGAAATTTGAATCGATAATATATTGAGAATTGGAATCATTCTTTGCATTCTATATTTGAGTTGCTTTCGTTGTGTTTACTCTTGCTACATGGCTTGGACAGTTCATTTTGTGAACCCCCCCCCCCCCCCCCCGACCGTGACTGCACCACTTCTAGACTCTATCATTCAACAAGTATTTATTGGGAACCTTTTCAATCATATTCATGAAAAGATTATTTTAATGAAATGTGCATTCTTCCCTTATAAGCACTACCTTAAGGGACTATGAGTAGGCAATAAGTTAGTTTGAGGCACTTACTTCTTCTACCTTAGCTACTCCCTCTACCTTATTACCCCATGTTCTTGTACCCTTATAAATACACATCTAAGAAGATAACAATAATAACTTATTCACCCCAAAATATGACTCTAAACCCTTGGTAAACCAATTTTATATGATAGAATCACCCTCCTCTTTGGCATTGGTTGTATCTCCAATAACTTTGCATAATCATCTCTTCACTAAACTAGTTGATCCCCTTCACATAGTTCTGTTGCAAGTATGGGTCTAACCGGTGTTGTCATTGATGTCAACATACTCATGTTACATTGATGAGAAGGATTGGATGAGCAGAGACGAGCAATGGAGACAGTGAAGTGGAGATCTCAGCTAAGATGTAGATCAGAGGTTGCGGTTCAAAGGGTTTGTAGATATGAGTCTTGAGATGATCCAGTCAAGTTTTCAGAGGTCCGCATGAAGATATGAAGAAGTTATGGCCGATCAAGTAGAACTGGCTCCGGCAGGAGATCAGAGGTGACAGAGTGACACAGACAGGTCTGGTGAGATCTGGAAATGCATTATCCCATTCTGTGGATTTGAGGGAGTGTTGAGGATGTCCTTATGAAGTCTCAACTCTATTGGTTCATGGTTTGAAGGTCTGGAAGCACCTATTCCTTTGTGACAGTGATGACAGACTGTGTTCTTGAAGCTCCAGATGAAGGAGAGAAGAATTCCAGTAAGCAGATGAAGTGCGGATGTTCTTGGTGATTCAGGAAACCTTGTGAAGGACTTTGGATTGTGTCCAGCATGTGTTAGTGGCCCATATTAGAGTTGGAGCTCGCTATTAAAGATTAACCTCCGGATAATGATGTTCTTCCTGAGACTAGTTGACCAAATAAGTTACACTTCTTGTGGATGTTCTGGTAGATGCTTGCCGACTTAGATGATTATTCCTAAGTTGATGTCTTGTATAAATAAGGGGTTGTGAAGTCATTTCAAAGTTGTCCTTGTGGTGATGAGAGTGTTGTAGCAAGGAGGAGAGCAAAAGGCAAAGCAGAAGTATTGGGCTTAAATGGAACTGATTCAAGCATGGTGAAGATGCTATTTTCTAGTTCATGTATGTGATATTTATTTCTTTATAGACAGTGTGTCTCTTGTAGGTAGTGAGCCTCTTGTGAGCAGTGTGCTCGGGCACTGAGCCCTAATTGGCATGTGCCATTTGTTCTTTCTATTCTTCTAACAGAGAATACAATCTTGGGTTAATCACCCCATGGTTTTTCCCTTAACCAGGTTTTACACGTCAAAATCTTGGTGTCTTATGTGTTGATGTGTTTCTGCTCTTGATTTGAATGCATTATGGTTCATTATTAATATATTGCTAATCACTAAGAAGATTTAAATGTTTTACTGGAGAAAGTTTTGCACAACTGATTCACCCCCCCTCTCAGTTGTATGCCCTAAGTCTAACAATTGGTATCAGAGCTAAGTTCCTCTAAAAGAGCTTAACTGCTTGAGGAGATCCAGGATGTCGTCCTACAAGAAGGATAGCCCGAAGTTTGATGGAACAAATTTTAATCTATGGAAAGGTCGCATGAAGTGTCACTTGCAATGCATGGGTATGGCATACTGGACCATGGTTACAACACAGTATGTACCTCCACAGGGTGGTCCAAAAGCTCAAAATGAAATCACAGATGCTGAAAACAATCTGTGGACTATAGAAGCTCTTCTAAGCGCATTATCTGATTCAGAGCTCTCAAATGCTATTGACCTACCAAGTACTTTCGATATTTGGAAAAAAATGGAACTTTTGCATGAAGGAGACCAGTATGTTAAATGTGCAAGGTTACAGAGTCTGAAAGGGAAGTTTGAAAACCTGAAGATGAGAGATGATGAAAATATTACTACTTTTATGCCAAGAGTAAATGAGCTTGTTTGTGGAATTAGAAATGTTGGTGGAGTCTTGGATGAAAATGAGATTGTTGGCAAAACTCTCAGATCCCTTCCTGCTTCTTACAAAATTAAGGTTGCTTCCATTGATGAATTCAGAGCCCATACAACTGTCACAAGAGATCAATTGGCTGGCAAATTGGCTACATTTGAAATGACCAAGTTTGGAGATGATCCCCCCAAGACTAAATCTGCATTCAAAGCCAGTGCCTCTATAAAAGGTAAATAAAGGTTTGATCTGGGAGAGAACTCATCAAGCAAACTGTCATGGTATGAAAAAGCAAGAAAAGACCTGGAAGAAGAAGAAGTAGAAACTGCTCAACTTGAAGCCCTCATTGCAAAGAGATTGCCAAGAGGATCTGGTAAGTATGAAGGAAAATTTCCTTTTAAGTGTTTTAACTGCAATAAGATTGGTCATTTTGCCTCAAGATGTTCCGAAAGATTTTCAAGACAAAATCCTAATAGATCAAGGTTCCAAAAGAATTGTTACTATGTTCATGAAGAAGATGATAATGAAGGAGTAATAGATGATGAATCAAAGATAGGAAACAAATCCGGAAGTGAATGGGTGTTTATTGCCATCAAGGAAGAAGAACCAATATCCTCTGTATCTATCAATCAAGTTGTAGAAAGAGCTCTAGCTGCCCAAGTTGAAGAAAAGGATGATTGGGTCATTAACAGTGGTTGCTCTCACCATATGACAGGTGACAAAAATAAGTTCATAGATTTGGAAAGGTATGAAGGAGGAGTGATGAAGTTTGGTGATAATTCTGCTGGTAGAAACAGAGGAAGAGGAACTATTTCTTTTGATGGAAGGAACAAAGCCAGTAATGTTCTATATGTTAAAGGCTTGAAGCACAATCTTCTCAGTGTTGGATAGTTGGTGGACAAAGGCTATGATCTCCAGTTCAAGAATAGAAAATGCAAGATCTTTGAAAGCTCAGGAACAGAGATTGCATCTGGTACCCAAACTAAAGGTAATATCTTCCACTTGGTTGGCACTGGTAAAAGTTGCTTATTTGTACAAGTTGATCAGAGTTGGTTATGGCATAGGAGAATGTGTCATGTGAATTTTGATAATATCATCAAGATAAGAAATACTCGGGTTGTAAGAGATTTTCCAAAATT
Organism: Cunninghamia lanceolata; assembly: GCA_027924645.1. NCBI lineage: Eukaryota > Viridiplantae > Streptophyta > Pinopsida > Cupressales > Cupressaceae > Cunninghamia > Cunninghamia lanceolata. Next base: position 2,539,049 of record BSBN01000550.1, read on the forward strand.
GGTGAAACCTACTAATAGCTTGTGCAAAGAATGTCAGTTGGGTAAGCTGAGCAATATCACATTCAAGAGTAAGAAATTGTCTTCTACCAGATTATTGGACCTAGTTCATATTGACCTTTGTGGCCCAGCAAGAATCAGAAGTATGCAAGGTGATAGATACTTCATGTTACTAATTGATGACTATTCCTGAATGATGTGGGTAACTTTTTTGAAAGAGAAATCAGAAGCTTTTGAGAAATTCAAAATATTCAAGGCTATGGTAGAAAATGAAACTGGATTGAAATTGAAATGTTTGAGGTTTGATAGAGGTGGACAATTCACATCTGGTGAGTTCATAGAGTTCTATGAGAATCATGGAATAAAGAGACAGTTGTCTGCTCCTAGGACTCCACAGCAGAATGGAGTACTGGAAAGAAAGAACCAGACCATACAGGAAGCATCTAGGACCATGATGATGGAAGCAAATGTTCCTCACATCTATTGGAGAGAAGCTGTCAGCACTGCAATCTATACTCCCAATCGAGTTCAAATCAGAAGCAATACTGGTAAGACTCCTTATGAACTTTGGTTTGGCATCACTCCTACTGTGAGGTATTTTAGAGTTTTTGGTAGCAAATGTTACATTAAAAGAGATGAAGATCTAGGAAAGTTTGATGCTAGAAGTGATGAAGAAATATTCTTGGGTTACTCTACTCAAAGCAAAGCATACCGATGTTATAACAAAAGATTGAGAAAGATGATAGAAAGTACAAATGTGAAGGTTGATGAGGGAATTGAGAAACCCTAAAGGTTTTATGAATATGATGAAGATGATCAGAATGGTGCTCTGACTCAAGAAGCCCAAGCCTCATCTGTTAGTCAGATTCAAGCTAATCTAGTAAACCAAGAAGAAGAAATGAGTTTCAATGAGCCTGATCAAGAATCAGAAGTGTAAGAAATTCTTAAAGTTCCCAAGTATGTAAGACTGAACCACTCTGAAGATCAGATCATAGGTGATAAAAGCAAAGGAGTACTAACAAGAAGGAGAATTGCTCAAGATTCAGAAAAGTATTGTCTGATTTTAAAGATTAAACCTAAGACAGTGAATGAAGCTTGCAATGATGAAAACTGGACTAAAGTAATGGAGGAAGAGCTGGTGCAAATAGAGAAAAATCACACTTGGGATCTTGTTCCCAGACCTAGAAACAAGAATGTGATTGGAACCAAATGGGTCTTCCGGAACAAACTAAATGAAGTTGGTGAAGTAATCAGAAATAAAGCTAGATTGGTCTGCAAAGGCTACTCTCAAATAGAAGGGATTGATTTTGAAGAAACTTTTGCTCCGATGGCAAGAATTGAAGCAGTAAGATTATTTCTTGCCTTTGCTTCCTTCAAGGATTTCAAGGTATATCAGATGGATGTCAAGTCTACCTTTCTAAATGGTGACTTGGAAGAAGAAGTGTATATAGAGCAACCGGATGGATTTCAATTGTCTGATCATGGTGATATGGTCTGCAAGTTGAAGAAGGCACTGTATGGATTAAAGCAAGCCCCAAGAGCTTGGTATGAAAGATTGGATAAGCATCTTTTGAAGATTGGTTTCAACAAAGGTACTGCTGACAATAAATTATATTTCAAAATTGATCATGAAAACATCTTGATTGTTGAAGTATTTGTTGATGATATCATCTTTGGAGGAAGATATAGTATGTGTAAAACTTTTGCAAATCAAATGAAAAGTGAGTTTGAGATGTCTATGCTTGGTGAAATGAATTTCTTCTTGGGTTTGCAAATTACTTAAACAAAGAAAGGAATCTTCAGTTCTCAAACCAAATATGTGAAAGAATTATTGAGGAAATTTGGGATGGAAGATTCAAAGCCAATGAATACTCCCATGGCAACTAGATGTAAGTTGAGCAAAGACGATGACTCTCCTAAGGTAGACCAAACAAAGTATAGATCAATGATTGGAGGATTGGTGTATCTCACTCAAACTAGACCAGATATTATGCAAGTTGTTGATCTTGTTGCTAGATTCCAAGCTAATCTTAGAGAATCCCATGTCATGGCAATCAAGAGGATCTTTAGATATCTAAAAGGGACGGTTGAGTATGGTCCGTGGTATCCTAGAGATCATGATTTCTCTCTTCATGCATATATAGATGCTGATTGGGCAAGAGATATGGATGACTGGAAGAGTACCAGTGGTGGAGCATTCTTTTTGGGGAAGAGGTTGGTTTCTTGGCTAAGCAAGAAACAAGAGTCAATATCTCTGTCTACAACTGAAGCAGAATATATTGCAGCAGTAGGTAGTTGTACTCAAGTTTTGTGGATGAAGCAGATGCTAAGAGATATCAAAGTGGAGTATGAGGAACCTATCACAATCTTCTGTGATAATTCAAGTGCTATAAATATATCTAAGAATCCGGTGTTGCATTCAAAGACTAAACACATATCCATCAAGTTTCACTTTTTTAGAGAGAAAGTGAACAAGAATGAAGTCAAATTGGAGTTTTTGCCCTCCAAGGATCAGATTGCAGATATCTTTACTAAACCTCTACCTAAGGACTCTTTTGAGTATCTCAGGGAGAAGTTAGGGGTTATTGCCCCTCCGGTGATGAACTAAGGTGCACTGAGGTGCATCAGTCCGGTGGATATCACAGTCATATCTTGTGATCCAGATTGATGGGATTTGCTACTCAGGGGGAGCAGCAGGTATGATTCTAAAGTGTTGGAGTTGCAAGTATGAGCCCTTTGCCATTGATGTCAAAGGGGGAGAGAAGACATGTGAAAAACAAGTGGTTGATGATCAAAGGGGGAGCAGTAAAGGAAGAGAAGACATGTGAATGGTTGTTGCTGATAGGGGGAGTTGTGACAATAAGGAGAAGTTCTTGTCTTGATGGTGTTTCACATCATATGTTGCCATCAATGACAAAGGGGGAGATTGTTGCAAATATAGGTCTAACCGGTGTTGTCATTGATGTCAACATACTCATGTTGCATTGATGAGAAGGATTGGATGAGCAAAGAGGAGCAATGGAGACAGTGAAGTGGAGATCCCAGCTAAGATGTAGATCAGAGGTTGCAGTTCAAAGGGTTTGTAGATATGAGTCTTGAGATGATCCAGTCAAGTTTTCAGAGGTTCGCATGAAGATCTGAAGAAGTTATGGTCGCTCAAGTAGAACTAGCTCCGGTAGGTGTTCAGAGGTGACAAAGTGACACAAACAGGTCAGGTGAAATCCAGAAATGCATTATCCCATTCTATGGATTTGAGGGAGTGTTGAGAATGTCCTTGTGAAGTGTCAACTCTACTGGTTTGTGGTTTGAAGGTTCGGAAGCACCTATTCCTTTGTGACAATGATGACAGACTGTGTTCTTGAAGCTCTAGATGAAGGAGAGAAGAATTCCAGTAAGCAGATGAAGTATGGATGTTCTTGGTGATTCAGGAAACCTTGTGAAGGACTTTGGATTATGTCTAGCATGTGTTAATGGCTCGCATTAGAGTTGGATCTCACTATTAAAGATTAACCTCTAGAGAATGACGTTCTTCCTGAGACTGGTCGACCAGATAAGTTACACTTCTTGTGGATGTTCTGGTAGATGTTTGCCAACTTAGATGATTATTCTTAAGTTGATGTCTTGTATAAATAAGGGGTTGCAAAGTCATTTCAAAGTTGTCCTTGTGGTGATGAGAGTGTTGTAGCGAGGAGGAGAGTGAAAGGTAGAGCAGAAGTATTGGGCTTAAATGGAATGGATTCAAGCATGGTGAAGATGCTATTTTCCAGTTCATGTATGTGATATTTATTTCTTTATAAACAGTGTGTCTCTTGTAGGCAATGAGCCTCTTATGAGCAGTGTGCTCAGGCAGTGAGCCCTAATTGGCATGTGCCATTTGTTCTTTCTATTCTTCTAACAAAGAATACAATCTTGGGTTAATCACCCCATGGTTTTTCCCTTAACCGGGTTTTCCACGTCAAAATCTTAGTGTCTTATGTGTTGATATGTTTCTTCTCTTGATTTGAATGTATTATGGTTCATTATTAATATACTGCTAATCACTAAGAAGATTTAAGTATTTTACTGGAGAAAGTTTTACACAACTGATTCACCCCCCCTCTTAGTTGTATTCCCTAAGTCTAACAAGTTCTGCAATAACTTTTGACAAACAACCATATTTAGCTTCCTTATCTAACCTCTCAATACCAACCTTCACCTTCCAAAAACATATGACCCAAGGCACTTTTTAATACCATAGAGTTTTAACTAGAAACACAAAATTTGCATTCATTAAATGCAAAATCAACCTCAAAATTCTGGGTCTCAATGATTTAGACTTTAGATATGAGGTGGAAGAATGTTAAGAGAAACATTGTTGCAAGGTTTGACCTAAGTTCTTGAAACCCTGAGAGTTCAAACCTTCCAACCACCTAAACCTCTTAAAACCTATGTTTATACTTCAAGTCCAAATTTCAAGTTCTAAGTGAGCCAAGTTTTAGTCCTAAAGTCTAAAGTTTGAACCTCCACAACCCCAAGTTCAGGCCTCTAGGCTAAATTTAATTTTGACTACCAAATTACAAATGGGAATGTGAAACCTAAACCACATGAACGTTTGAACTCTAAGTTCTTAGAGTCTTCGATGTTAGGAAAGGTGTTTCAACCTTACAATGACAAAAAGTATAATTATACAGTTATAAAATTAAATAAACTCAATTTTTGGGCTATAGAGTTGATTTTTGGATAAAATAATTATTCGAGGTTGTTTAGCATCACTTAGTGGTGGTAAATGTGTATATCTCTTCATGCTCTACAATTTAAAAAAATGGGCCCAATCAGCCTCCCAGATCAAAAGTTATGGCCTCTGAAGTTTCGCCTCCCGTATTGGAATTGTAAAAATGTGTTGGACATAGAAAAGAGCTATAAGGGGAGTTACACATGTTGACCAACTTATGATGTGTGTTATAACACATCATAAGGCATATTTTATTAGAGATAATGGAACCCTAAGAATTTGGGCACCACTTTTGGGTGGTTTTGGCTCATGGTTTTCTAATTACCATTTGATGATTTTATGTATTGTATCTCCTATATATTAGGGTGTATGTTTGAGATTCTTATATATGTTTTTTAACTTTCCTCCAGATCTCTAGTTGGTGATACTCTTGTGAAATCTTGCTCTGCAAGTATATTGTAATCTTGTTAAGATTTATAAATAATATGTTGGGTTACTTTTGGAGTGTGGGGTTTTTCTCCTGAAAGGGTTTCCCCATGTAAATCATTGTGTTGTGGTATGGCTACTATTTATGTTTATTTATGTATAATTTCTATAACTAATGTAAATATTTGAAACTTTTTGCCTAATCCTCCTCTCAAGATTAGTGTAGGAAGTTGTTCTGCTATCTTATCTTCCTTATATTAGATCCCCAAAGTTAAATTTGAAGAAGCATGTCATTCTCAAGGTGTCTAACTCTAAACTCTTCAAAAGCCTCAAGTAGGCATTTTACCCGTGGATTGTAAACTCTAAATTTTTAGAATCTTGGACCTATGAAATGAAAAAATGTAACCTATTCATTTTGATAGTGGGATGTTGAAACTCTAATATTAAGAAGGCTAAAGTCTTTTTTCTTGTATTAAGCCTATAGCTAGGTATTTCAAGACCTCAAAACCCCAAACCAACTAAAAATAACTCTTTTAAAACCTATACCTCAGCCTTTAGAGTCTAAAACCTTGAATTCATCTTGGAACTTCATACTTGAACTTTTAATTTACATAATTAAGCCCTCAAAACCCTAATTTTTTTCATGAAAATTATTTATAATGGTTGGAATTGAATAATAAAATTCATTTAGTAGCATTAATGATGGAAAGTGATTGATCTCTTAAATATTTTCAAAAACTTGTACAAATTCCTTAAGATTTAATATTTAGACTTGTCTTAGCAAGACTCTTAAAAAAGAATGTCATCCCCATCCAAGATGAAGTATGAATTCAAAGGTATTATTCCCCCACCCAAGATAGTAACCAATCTCTCTAATATTACTGATATAGACATAGGTCATGTTGGGATAGAATAATTTTATAATATGATAAAGGAGGATGTTAGTACAAAACCTAGGTTACATAACCTAAAGATGAGTGGACTTATCCAAGCTACAACTTTCCTACTATCAATGTAATTCATTGATTTAGTGATAACTTGTGTAGAGTTTTAATAGTAAAATGGGTAGAGTGATCAAGAATATAAATTGTAAAATTGTACTAAAAATTCATTCCTAGTATATAAAAGAGATGCTAGAACTTCATGTAATAAAAGCATTTGTAAATCTCACCATGGGGTCTTCTAGGGAACACTTTTATGCTAATGTAACAAAATATATATGGACTTTGAACAAAAAATGGTTTACTAAGTTGAAGTCATCATCCTCTAAACTTCCCAAGAAGATGTTCCAAAGTGATTTTTGTGAAGTAGTTAATGAATTAATAACATTATTGAGTAGGGTTATTAGACAAGAGTTAACTAGGGAATTGTAACCATGGATGTTCAAATACACCCAAAATCCATGCAGGAAAGTAGTTCATTGGTTGGGCAACATTAATTTGTGATAGGCTACATGAGAAACTCAACTCTGTTATAGAGTCAATGTAGTTCTACATGACATCATACCTTGTACATTCTTCATCTAGACAACAATAGTTTAGTGGTATGAAGTTTGAAGGGTATATTGAAATAAGAAAGAAAAGGTATAAGAGTACTATGCTTGACTAGAACTCAAAAATATTGCACTAAATTTCTAGATTGTGAATGGTGCTTTCATTTTATACATTATTATAATGTTAGAAAATTATTTCTCAAAGAGAATGTCCATAGAAGCCATGTAAGAAATTAATAAGTGGAGAAACTGGAACATATAGTTTTCTACATTTACATATATTAGAGTAGGTGGTTTTGTAGGAGAACATTTCAAACTATCCAAGCATGTGAGTGATAAGATTTTCCTCCTCAAGATCTATAGATAATTGGTACAAGTTCAAAAGATGTGTTTAGAAAGAAATTAAATGGAGTCCAATTCCCTATTTCCATTGGTAGTTACTCTTGCCTTACTATTTAAGTTGTTAAAACTACACAAACTAAAACGGCCTAGGTGAGTTTGAATTTATATGAACTAAGGAGACATTCAATATGAGATCATGTATTAAAGGACTAAGGGAATCAGATAGAATAAGTTAGTATTGGAGGATAGGAAAATTATCCTGATAAATATGAAGTGTGAAGGATGGGTTATACAAGATATATTTCTAATTAGTTGAGGATGTACTAGATAGATGATTTTCCTGATGAAATTAATGATGAAGTAATTTCATAGATCATCACTATGAGTGAAAAAGGATATTTTCTACATGACTCCCAAGAACGAACTAGAGCATGAAAGAAGAAAAGAATATATAATATCAAACAACTATCATTATTAAAAGGATTAAAGAATGGTTGAATAAAGAGAAAAGGAGACTTAATTTTCCTAATGATAAATTAGATAAAGTAAAAGATAAATAAGGGGAAGAACAAATAGAGGTGGGTTTGGGAGAAGGAAGTGCACCCAAAGCCCTATTAAAAGTAGTAGGTATAGATGCAAAAGAGAAAGAATAGGAAGAGTGAGATTCCCACTTAAAGGGGAAAAAGAAAAACAAATATATGTTTGTGTGTAAGGGAGATGATTTATCACAACCATCTACAATCTCATTAGTGCATGCTTCACCTCCTATAACAAAGGTGGAACAAAGTCAAGATAAACTAGAAACACCTCCTCCTTCAAATCCTCCATCTCCGCCAACTAAGAAGTCTCCAAATCCATCACCTAAAAGGACTCCATCTCATAAAATGACTTCATCTCCACCACATGATAAGTCTCCAACTTGACCTCCTAAAAGGACTCCATCTCCTTCTAATGAAGGGGGTAAATCATAAAACACACAACAACAAAAATTGCACACAAAAAATAGAACTTTCTTTATTGATTTGGACAACTTATTACATTACAGAAGCTCAAATACAGTCAAAGGAATCAACCCTCCATAGGCTGCAACACATTACAGCTTCCTATTCCTAGACTCTAGAATCATCTACCTTCTGTAACCCCAAAACAACTAGGGTTTCTATTTTTCCCACCTATTTCTAACTCTACACTTCCCCCCTTAACTCTACTACTACCCAGGGTTCCCAAAAATGGTTATTAATAGCCTTTTTGGCAGTCAACAACCTAATTTCGAAATTTGCATCTCCCTCCAAAAATAGGTCAACTTCTGGGAGCCATAACTTTTGATCCAAGAGTTCAATTGATGAACCATTTTATGTGTCGAAAAGGTCACGGAGTGCTCTATGCGCTAAAAACCCACTTTGTTGGTTCTAGCCATTTTCGGGCCCATACGGGGCCGTTTAGTGGCTCAAACCTGAATTTGAATAATTTTTAGGCATTTTTCAGGAAATGAAAACTTTAATATCTTTTAGCTCGCAAATGATCTTTGTGTGATTCCTTTTCCAAAGGTCTTATATTTCTTTTATGTAACTTCCTGTAAATGTTCACTTCAATCCATGCCCAAATGTAGACTTTCTAAGAATAGCATGTTACTATTTTTAGTAGTTTGGAAAAACTGAAAGTTCTACATTATTATTCAAGTGATTATGGAACCATAACCACAAATTTTGAAAAGAAATGGAAAGAACATCATCAATTTTGAAACACATCTTTTTTTGGGTGATGCAAGATTGCCCTTACACCACTAGATGCTCCTGCATCAAACACCTAAGGTAATTTGAGAAGTGACCCTGTCACGTCTCAGGTGTTTGTGTGAGGAAAACCCAAATGGTCAACCTCTGCCTTAGACAACCAAGAAGAATCTTCAATGGGTCTTCCTTTCCATTTCACCAAATATTCTTCATATTGTTTGTTCCGAGTACTTCTTCCCACACGGCTATCCAAGGTCTCTTCTATCTCCTCCGTTGAAGTAGATGCCGGAATACTCCACTGTTCTTCTGTTGTTCCATCCTCCGTTCCACCTTCATGATATTCTAATAAATCAGTAATGTTGAAAATAGGGGAAATGTTGATCCCACTCGGCAGCTCTACCTCATATGCATTTCCTAAATCATGTTTCTTCAAAATTTTGCATGGTCCAAATTTCTTCATTTTCAACTTATACATGTTCCAATTGGGAACCTTTCTTTTCTCAAGTGAACCATGACTTCATCTCCTACCTGGAATTCCTTATATCTCCTCTTCTGATCTACCTTAGCCTTGTACTGAATATTCATCTTATTAATGTGTTTTTTCACCTCTCCATGCAAATTCTTCATGTGTTCTACAAAGTCTTCAGCCTCAGCACTTGTCTTTTCTCCTTTGTCCAGGTTCCTTAACTCTAAAGCATTTCTTGGACTATTCCCATATAAAATCTGGAATGTTGATTTACCAGTACTCCTATTGACAGAATTGTTGTAAGCAAATTCTGTCTATGGTAAAATCAAATCCCATCCCTTGGGCTTATCTCCTACTAAGCATCATAGCAGGTTACCCATACTCCTATTCACCACTTCAATCTATCCCTCAATCTATGGATGGTGTGCAGAACTAAACTTCAAATCTGTTTCCAACTTCTTCCACAATGTCCTCCAAAAATAACTAACAAACTTGGAATCTCGATCTGAAACTATGCTCTTTGGTAAACCATGTAGTCTCGCCACTTCCCTGAAAAATAACTCTGCAATATGAACAACATCATTAGTCTCCTTACAAGGAATAAAATGTGCCATCTTTGAGAATTTGTCCACCACCACAAAAATAGAATCATGCCCTCTCTATGTCCTTGGTAAACCAAGAACAAAATCCATACTAATATCATCCCATGGCTTCTCTGGTACAAGTAATGGTTGATACAACCCTGTATTCTGACTTGTTCCTTTTGCCATCTGACATACTCTACACAAACTTCCTCACATCCTGCTACAACTATGGCCAATAATAATTTTCACCAACAATAGAAATGGTCTTATCTCGACCAAAGTATCCAGCCAATCCTCCACTATGCTTCTCCTTAATCAGGTTCTCTCTCATGGAACTCCTCGAAATGCACAACTGGCTTCCTCTAAACAACATGCCATCTTGGATTATGAAATCCAACCATTTTGTCCTGTCCAAAGTAACATGCTCCAAACAAGCGTTCCAAGCCTCTGCAAAATCTGGATCTTCAAGATACAAACTTTTGAGCTCATCAAACCCAACAACCTCTATCTTCATTTCTGTCAACAAATTTTGCCTTCTACCCAAGGCATCTACAACTTTGTTGGACTTCCCACTCCTGTGCTTCAAAACAAAGGTATAACTCTGCAAAAACTCAACCCATTTTAAGTGCCTTTGGTTCAACTTCCCTTGACTATTAAGATACTGCAAAGCCTGATGATTAGTATATAAAACAAACTCTTTTGGCAACAAATAATGTCTCCATTTCTTTAAGGCCTGAACTATTCCATAAAATTCTTGATCATAAATAGAATACTTTTTCTTGGCATCATTAAGCTTCTCACTAAAATAGGCAATGGGCTTACCTTCTTGGCTCAAAACAACTCCTATACCATACCACTAGCATCACAATCTACCTAAAATACCTTATTGAAATCTGGAAGTGCCAAAATAGGTTGTTCTACGACTTTCTACTTCAATGTATCAAAGCTCTTGTTTGCTCCTTTAGTCCATCTAAACTCTTTTCTATCCCCTCTCATTATCTTAGTTAGGGGTGAACAAATGCTACTAAAATTCCTGATAAACTTTCTGTAAAAACTTGCCAAACCATGAAAAGATCTTACCTCCATTGCACTCCTTGGCGTAGGCCATTCAATGATAGCCATTACTTTTTCTGGGTCCATCTTAAGACTTTCCTCTGAGACAACAAATCCCAGGTATACCAACTCCTTTGCAAAAGTACATTTCTTCAGATTAATCAGCAACTTCTCCTCCCTCAGCTTCTCTAGAACTCTTCTGATATGCATCAAATGCTCATCCCAAGTCTTACTAAAAATCAAAATATCATCCAAATAAATAATAACAAAACTTCCCAAAAATTCTTTTAGTACCTCGTTCATGAGCTGCATGAATGTGCTTGGTGCATTGGTTAGCCCAAATGGCATTACTAACCACTCATACAAACCTTCCTTTGTCTTGAAGACTGTCTTCCATTCATCTCCTTCTCTGATACGGATCTGGTGATACCCACTCTTCAAGTCAATTTTCATGAAGTACTTGGCTCCACTCAAACAATCCATGATGTCTTCCATTCTTGGCAATGGAAATTTATACTTGATCGTTATCTTATTGATGGCTCGAGAGTCTGTACACATCCTCCATTCTCCATCCTTCTTTGGTGCTAGTACTACAGGTACCACACATGGACTTAGGCTCTCCCTTATCAGTCCCTTCCTCAACAACTCCTGAACTTGTCTGTTCAGCTCTTCATTCTCTACAGGGATCATTCTGTGGGCTGCCTTGTTTGGCAAACTAGCTCCTAGTATCAAATCCATTTGATGACTTATCTTCCTTACTAGTGGTAAACCTTCTGGTACATTATCAAAGATAATGTCCTGGAACTCTTCCAACATATCTAAAACTTTTTCTGGTACATCTTCACAGTTCTCTTGACTAATCTTAGGAATCAATGCAAAGCAATGACGCTCATGCTTCATACCCTCCAAAAATTTCCTACCATCTACCAAGCAAATTTTGGCAGTACTACAACCTTTTCTTCCACCTCCTTCAAGGGCTTCAACTTATGACGAACTCCATTCTTTGTTAGGGAATATGTGTTTGCATGGCCATCATGGATAGCGCTCCTATTATACTTCCACGGCCTCCCCAACAGCATATGACATGCATCCATCGGTATGATATCACACAGCACCTCATCATGGTAGTCACCAATCTTGAACTTCACTAAACACTGCTCATTGAACAAAGCTCTATGGTCCTTCTGCAACCATGCAATCTGATATGGATGTGGATGCTTTCTTATTGTCAACTTCAACTTGTCAACCATCTCCTCTGAAACAAGATTATCAGTGCTTCCACTGTCAATAATAATATGACAACACTTACCTTCACATTTACACCTTGTGCGCCGATGATGGCATGGTTCGGTGGTTAAGTCACTCAGGATGTAGTGGCGGCCACCAGAGTTCAAACCCCCGCTGGGCCAACGAGCTCGCAAGGCTTTACGCCTTCGCTGGGCCAATGAGCTCGCGGGTTTGAAGTGTTCTTTCTAGGGGATGAGGTCCCCCAGTTGTGGCCTCACCGGTTCATTGCTCCAGGCAAAAGCATTCGCGTGGAGCCGGAGGGCGTGTCGCACCAGCGTCGCCGGTCACGTTAAAAAGTTTACCAGGCGCATTAAAAAAAAAAAAAAAAAAACATTTACACCTTGTACGGAATAAACTCTTCCTCTAATTGGGTTCTTTCTCCTCATTCAGCAAGGTTCTTCTGACAACTAGGGTTTCTCCCCTTTCAGCATCTTCAAAATGCTCAGAATGTACATCTTCATCTACATGTACAACTTGTGCATTGCCTTCAAGTCTTCTATTTGTCCTTCCTTGATGTTGCAGACACTTGTATGCTTGATGCCCTTCTCCACATTGAAAACAAGTTCCTATGAAACCTCCTCTTCCTAGTCCTTGCCCAGGTCAGCCTCTTCCTCTTCCTTTTCTCACCATTGTTCTAGTCACGAGGGTGGTAGGTATTATCTCCTCTCTGATTTCAACTGGTATCAGCTTCTTCACTTTTCTTTGAATCTTCATTTCGCCCCTCATAGGGTCTTCCACTAGTCCTTCTGCCTTGACCTCTTCCCCTATACTTGCTGTCAAATCTTTTATTCAGCTTCTCTTCCACCTTCAGAGAAAACCGATACACATCTTCTAGGTTGGTCATTCTGACCAGGCTCAGCTCCTCTTGAATACTCGACCTCAACCCATTAATGTAATGGGCTAACTTCTCCTTGTTGGGCTCTGCATGGCCTATCCTAATAGTCATTTTGTAAAACTCTTCTATATACTCCTTAACAGACTTGTTACCTTGCTTCAATCCTTGCAGCTTCTTCAGCAACTCCATCTCATAGTCCACAGGAATGAACTGCTTCTTCAGTTTCTCCACCATCCAATCCCATATGGTGATCTTTCCTTTTCCTCTTCTGTTCCTCTCTAATTGGACCTCCTTCCACCAAATATTGGCATGGCCCTTCAACTTTATTTTTACAAACTTAACCCGATCTGGGTCCTCCACATCTTCATACTCAAAATACTCCTCCATGTCATTGATCCAATCAATAAGCTGTTCTGGATTCAAATCTCCAGAATATGTAGAAACTTTGATCCTGGGCCTCTTTCTGATCTTTGAAATGGCCCTCAATAACCTAACTTCTACAGGATCTCTGACAACTTCTTGTTCTTCTTCAAATAGCTCTTCTTCAGCTTCATCTTCACTTTCTTCTCTTGTCCTCAGCTCAAACCCTCTTCCTAGCTCCTCTTGCAATGCATTGATTTGCCTTTGTAGGGCTCTAAAACCCTCTTCTCTCAAAGCATTCCTCCCAACATGATTTCTTTGTGGAGGTATCCTTGTCTCCACATCAAACCCACAACCTCAGGTCCTGGTGCAAACTGCCTCATGGTCGGTGATATGTCTACACACTCAGGAACCCTTGCTCTAATACCACTTAATGAAGGGGGTAAATCAGAAAACACACAACAAAAAAAATTACACAGAAAATAGAACTTTCTTTATTGATTTGGACAACTCATTACATTATAGAAGCTCAAATATAGTCAGAGGAATCAACCCTCCATAGGCTGCAACACATTATAGTTTCCTATTCCCAGACTCTAGAATCATGTGCCTTCTATAACCCCAAAACAGCTAGCGTTTCTATTTTTCCCACCTATTCTTGACTCTACACTTTCCCCTTGACTCTAGTACTGCCCAGGGTTCCCAAAAATGGTTATTAATAGCCTTTTTGGCGGCCAACAACCTAATTTTGAAATTTGCATCTCCCTCCAAAAATAGGTCAACTTTTGGGAGCCATAACTTTTGATCTGGGAGTTCAATTGATGAATCATTTTATGCGTCAGAAAGCTCACGGAGTGCTCTACATGCTAAAAACCTACTCTACTAGTTCTAGCCATTTTTAGGCCCATACAGGGCCATTTAGTGGCTCAAACCTGAGTTTGAATAATTTTCACGCATTTTTCAGGAAACGAAAAATTTAATATCTTTTAGCTCACAAATGATCTTTGCATGATTCCTTCACCAAAGGTCTTATATTTTTGTTATGTAACTTCCTATAAATTTTCACTTCAATCCGTGCCCAAATGCAGACTATCTAAAAATAGTAGGTTACTATTTTTAGCAGTTTGGAAAAACTGAAAGTTCTACATTATTATTCAAGCAATTATGGAACCAAAACCACAAATTTTGAAAAGAAATGGAAAGAACATCAACAATTTTGAAACACATATTTTTTTGGGTGATGCAAGATTGCCCTTACACCATTGGATGCTCCTGTATCACCTTCTAGAAGAAAACCCACTCCCCTTCCACCAAGTCCTCAAAAAGATAAAAGTGAGTAGTAGCATCACAACAACAAGAAAGCTCATCCTCTTAGAGTGTACTAGTGTGGTTTCATTAGATCATACAAAAGAGGAAAAGAGTAGTTAAGCCTCCTTTGGATGATTTTGCTCAACTAGCTGCCTTGTTTAAATAACTACAATCTCACTTGGGTAGTGTTGGGTCCCAAAAATGTAGGCCCTTTCCTCTAACACCACCTAAAAGAGTGACACAAAGGGGAAACAAATATCACTAGCATAGAGAATGATATATAAACAAAGGTTGGTTCTGGTCCAATGGATAGGATAGGGCAATTCCTCTTCTTCAGGCTCTGCAAACCTAGGGGGTATTTTCTTGAGGTCTAAATACATGAAAGCAATCTGAAATAGGGATTTGACCACCACACCCTCATGGTAGTCAGGAACAAACCTATGAGACCTCACTAATAGAAGTTAACACACAATCATATAAGTGTACCTAAAGATAAAATCAATTTTAATCACTAAAGATGAATCCCCTTAACATTACATACACACTCATATCCTGAATCCACATTATTACAACCCTATGAGTATTTATCTAACATGATCTTGCCTAATATATTCATTTACAACAATGGATTACAATAATGAGTTGAACTCCTATAAGCACAAACCTCTGAATATTTATTTGACAGCAACTCTCTTTGATACAGAAAAGGTAAAGATGATTGGTTTGTGGGTGCAGGCAGAACCTAAACTAATCTACCAATTTACTCCTAAGCTATAGGTGAATGATGTTTTCATTTGAAGGCTTATGATTGACCCTAAGCTTCCAAGACTAGTTCTAATCCAATGGGTAACAAAGTTCAAGATTACCAATAGGAAAGAACAAATTGAAATCAACGCAATATGAGCTATGCATGAAAACTACATCAGAGATATGACACCAAATAATAGACCATACTTATTTATCCATTCCCATACAACAAGAATCCATATGCAAATGCGGAAATGACCATTACAAAATTTGTAATGAATAAAAATGCTACAACATTTATCAAATCAACATTACAATCATGCAAGCATGGCAAGAGGAAACACATAACTGTGATTTAGGGCTTCTCGAGTCACAAACAGGCATGGAGACATTCTATTAAAAAACACCATCTTCATTATAAATCCCCTATGATTCACAAATGTGTTGCATCAACTGGACTGGACTGGCATGATTAGTGACCCTAGAAGATCATTGGCATCTGTAGGCATCTAAAAAGATGGCTCAATGACCAACTATTTTAATGTCTTTCATTCACACCTATATAGCATTTCATTTCCATTGTTCTAGCATTTGGGTGGAAAAATAAAGTAAGAAAATAGATTAGGGCACCCACCTACCGCTCCAACAACAACATTTAATTCTTCATCTACCTTCATTCAAGTCAACTTGGATATTCATGGTGGCCTAAGAGTAGCTATAGAAGTCAAAATAGAAAAACCTTGTGAACTCACGCTTCAAAAATGTGTTTTGAACATTTTAAAACCATTAAAATATTACTCATTATTTGGTTTATTTCTTTAGACCTTCTCTATCATTTTACCCTCCTTTATGATTTTCATTGATTAAATCCTTATAGGAACTTTTGAACTATTCTTACTTCTCTATTTTTATTTCTTTCTCCTTATTTCTCCTTCTTCAGCAACTTTAGCAAATTGTACAACTCATGAACCATTCTCTTGCTCCTTTTATTTACCTTTTCCTATTTCGGCAATTTAGAGAAATCATGAACTTTGGAACTCTCATTTCTTTGTCTCTATTTCTTTCTCTTCTCTTGGCTTTCTTTCTTTCAACATTTTTGAGCCATCATGAACCCCTTTCGGTGCTTTGACAGTTCCGTGAACTTAGGAACTACCAAAACTTATCTCTTCTCTCTCCCTCACCTTTGCCCTTTACACCTTTTTGCTTTTTCAGTATTTTCTCATTTCAATGATTTTGATGGTTCATGTACTCATCAAACTGCCAACACAAGGCAAACATAAGGCTACTTTTGACCTTTTAGCAGGCTTTATACTTAGTACTTTGCACTTCGGAGAACAATAGAGTTTTAGGGGATTTTCAATTAGAGGATTTTAGGAATGGGGGCCCATTAAACATATCTCAGGTTGAGTATCAACAATGGGAAAATAAGGATAATACAACAGAGGGGTAAAACAACATAGGATTTTTAGTGTATTTGAGGCAAAAATTAGGACTGGAAATGGGAATCCCAACAGTGGCTCTAGTTGGAGACGTGTGCCTTTTGTAAGCACAATGAGAACCAATTATCTCTGGGTAGATCAAAATGTAAAACACAAGGGGAAACAAAACAGATAGACGTATTTACAATGAAGGGTGACCCAACGGGAATGTATATACAAAACAACAATACAATCATTGACGTGAAAGCACAAACATTGAAATTATGGTTGTAAATCAAAAATTTAACATATTGTAGGTCAAACATGCACAAGATGGGAGAAATTACTTGCCTCTGTCAAAGACAAGTTGAATAAAGGAATTGATCCGTCCAAACCAAATTTGTGCTCTTCACCCAGCTACAAAAAATGACATCTTTCATCTGCATGCACTAAGATGTAACCATTGTTCATGAAGTGAAGATCCACTCCACCACAAACACCACCATAGGGAAGCCACAAATGATAAGTGCTTGGCTTATTCCATTCCATACCACACATTTTCATAGTAGCAGAAAGTGAAATACTAAAGCTCGTGTCAGCATTAAAGCATATGAATGAAGATAACCCTCCATCATTAACTGCCATGTTGCCACACTTGCTAACCTCTAAGTGTGAATTAAGGAAAAAAGAAAATGCCTCCAATTCACAAGGCAAAGGAAAGTATACCTGGTTGCATTGCTAATCCACAAAAGAAGAAAATTCTTCATGCAAATCAAACTGAAAAAAATCTAACTCTAGTATACCTTCAAACTGAACTGCAACATGCTGATCTTCAACTTGGAACTCACATTGCTGCTCAATATCATTTTCAACTATATGCTAGGCCCATATAAATGATTCAAATTCAGGCACAAGACCATCATCCACAACATTCAAAGCACACCCTTCAAAAAGGAAAGCCTCACGGTGAATCAAGTCCTCATCAAATTTTTGGATGATGGGTGGCCAACATACACAACTTTCCTTTTGCTACTACAATCAACAATATATGAATCACAAGCATGATCCAGGATGCAATTTGAATCCTTAGAACAACTATCAACATGAGATATCTTATGTGAAGAACCAAGTTCTTCAGATTGTCCCACTATTTCTTGCTCAATATGGCAACCAATTATGTCACATATATTGCTACAACAAGACTAGTGACACACTTCTTCCTCATTCATTTTTATATCATTTCTATGTAGCCTATATGAAGCATAGTCATCATGGGGAAGACAACAAACTTTGAACCAAATAAAAAGTATTTCATATGCATCCACATGATCATTGTCTTCACACTATTCAAGGGAAAAATTTTCAAATTGAAATTCCATGGCTGAACCAACATCTATCTCAGATCAGTTATCATTAGGTGTAGCCACATCCACATCAACCTCATGCAAGCAAATACTAATTTCTTCCTTATCACAAATAGGAACAAAGGAGAGCAATGTGTCAAACAAGAAATAATTTTCTTGTTCACTTTGAATATCATTTGCATGTGCACACATAACATGATCAACTTCCAAAATTGATTCATCTAGTTTCTCATACCTGCACACACCTTCCTCACTATCCATTGAACCACATACTTCAACACCAAGTTGGAGGTCATCATGGATGCTATCATTTTCATCTTCAATAGATGAATTGTCTAGCTAAAGGTAAGTGCATATGCTATCCTCATCATCTATATTATTGTCATATGATGCACCATCTTCATCTTTCACCTTTCTGACTACACAATCATCATAATTTGATGTTGCACTCAACTTATTAGTTGTATCCACATGACTTTTGTTCACATTAGCATGTTCATTACCAGCAGTGCCAACATTTTTGGATAGAAACCCTGCAACGTATTCATTTCTCATTCTTTCCATGGTGTCCAGAGTAAGGTATGCCTGCTACAAACTAACAAGATTCAAGTTCTCCTATACCAAACTCAACCCTACCTCATATGATTCAAAAAACTTGTCAATACAGGCTAGGACAAAAGGTCTGAAAACATTTCAAATTTTTGACCATGCAATAGAAAATTGATGATCGTAATCCATGTTGGATTCACCCTTATAGAGCTTCTAATTTTTTTAGTTTCTAGACAAGAATAGCAGGGTCTAGGCTACCTACAAACTTCTCAAATGTAGCCACCAAGTCATTCCAAAAAGAAAAGTGATGCTCAGGAGGTACTTCTGTGCTAATCCATATAATGATCTAACAAAGAACCTCATCCACATGTCCTCATCTTCAAGTTGGAATTTTCCATGAATTCTGAAAATGCAACATGTGCCTCCCCATCAAAGATAGGCATCTGATAATAGACCTTGGTGGGAATGGACTATGTTTCATAATTAACCCATGAGAGGTTAATTTGTTTGTATGTGGCACCATTGGGGATAGGATGAGGCTGAAAATATGAACCTTTAGTGACAGTAGGAAGAGCGTTGGATTGAACTTTGGATTCAAGAAGCCAAATATGATTTTTTTCTTCTTTTTCTTGTTGCGACAAGGACCCAATCAACTGATTATTTTTATCAATTTCATATCACAACCTAGCTAATTCATTTTGATTTTACATGGGTGCATATAGGTTTTGGCTTGTAAAAAATGCAAGGCCATGACTAGAAAAGGCATCACTAGAAAGGTCATGGACATCTAACCCAATGCAGTTTCTAGGGTCTGAAATATAAGAAGATGCATATGAAGGAGCATCCCTAGAGTCATCATATTCATACCTAGAGACCATGACTAAAACATTCTATAATGCTAGGTAGAAAACTAAGAAATTACAAATTAGTTTCTTTGCCAGGAAAGAAACTCAATCTCAAAGATGGGAAGAAGGAACCATGTACCTTTATTTCACCAGTCACTACATACTTGGATTGGGGCATTTAAATCACCAACATCACATGAAGGAACAACAATAAACAAACTTTGTTCTTTGATAGTAGAGTCACCACCTCATTGGATGAGGAAATATTTGGAGAAAATAGAACCACCAAGGCTAAAAATATTTTGGTTCATCTAACCAGTAGAGTCATCAATTTCTTCATGCTCAGGATAAATCAAAACTTTGAGTTCCCTAGTAGAGTTGCCAATCTATTGGGTCCCAAAAATGCAGGCCCTTTCCTCTAACACCACCACCAAAAATGACACAAAGGGGGAAAAATATCACTAGCATGGAGAATGATATATCAACAAAGAAAAGGTGGTTCTAGTCCAACACATAGGATAGGGAAATTCCTCTTCTTCTTCAGGATCTGTAAAACTTGGGGGTATTCCCTTGAGGTCTAAATATATGAAAGAAATTTCTAAAGTAGGATTTTGACCACTATGCCCTCATGGAAGTTAGAAACAAGCCTATGAGAGCTCACTAATAGCAGATAACACACAAGCATATAAGTGCACCTAAGGATAAAATCAGTCTCAATCACTAAAGATGAATCCCCTTTACATACACACACATATCTTGAATCTGCATTATTACAGCCCTCGGGGTATTTATCAAACATGATCTCTCATAATATATTCATTTGCAACAATGGACTACAATAATGGGCTAAACTCCTATAAGCACAAACCTCTAAATATTTATTTGACAACAACTCTCTTTTGATACAACAAAGGTAATGATGCTGATTTGTGGGTACAGGAAGAACCTAAACTAATCTACCAATTTTCTCCTAAGCTATAGGTGAATGATGTTTTTGTTTGAAGACTTATGATTGGCTGTGAACTTCCAAGACTGGTGCCAATCCAATGGGTAATAGAGTCCAAGATTTCCAAAAGGAAACAACAAATTGAAATCAACATAATATGATCTATGCATGAAAAATGCATCACATATATGGCACCAAATAATAGAGCATACTTATTTATCCATTCCCATGCAAAAAGAAGCCATATGCAAATGTAGAAATGACCATTTAAAAAAAATTAATGAATTAAAATATTGTGACATTTATTCAAATCAACATTACAATCATTCCACCAAGTGTGGCAAGAGGAAACACATAACTACAATTTAGGGCTTCCCTAAAAACTCACAAATAGGCATGGAGATATTCTGTTACAAAACACCATTTACATTATAAATCCCCTATGATTCACAAATGTGCTACTTCAACTAGATTGGATTGGCATGATTAGTGACCCTAGAAGTTCATTAGCATCTATAGGCATATGGAAAGATGGCTCAATGATCAGTCATTTGAATGTCTTTCATTCACACCTATATAGAGTTTCATTTTAATTGCTCTAGAATTTGGGCAGAAAAACAAAGTAGGAAAATAAATTAGGGCACCCACCTAATGCACCAACAATGGCATTCAATTCTTCATCTACCTCCATTCTAGCTGACTTGGGCATTCATGGTAGCTTGGGAGTAGTTGCAAAAGTCAAACTGGAAAAAATCCCTAAACTCGTGCTTCAAAAATGTCTTTTGAACATTTTAAAACCATTTAAAATATTACTCATTATTTAGTTTATTTCTTTTGACTTTCTCTATCATTTTAATCTCCTTTGTGATTATTGGTGATTCAATCCTTTTAGGAGCTTTTGAACTATTCTTTCTTCTCTATTTTTATTTCTTTCTCCTTCTTCAACAACTTCGGCAAATTGTGCAACTCACGAACCATTCTCTCTTGCTCCTTTTCTTCGCATTTCCCTATTTCAACAATTCAAAGAAATTGTGAACTTTGGAACTCTCTTTGCTTTGTGTATGTTTCTTTATGTTCACTTGGCTTCCCTTCTTTTGGCATTTTTGATCCATCACAAACCCCTGTCGTCACTTTGGTAGTTCCATGAACTTAGGAACTGTAGAAACTTATCTCTTGTCTCTCCCTCACCTTGGCCCTTTGCACCTTCTTTTCAATTTGTTATAATTTTCTCATTTCATCGAGTTCATCGATTCATGTACTCGTCAAACCTCTGACACAAGGAAATAAGGCTACTTTTGACCTTTTAGTAGGTTGTATACTTAGCACTTTACACTTAGAAGAACACTAGGGTTTTAGGGGATTTTCACTTAGTGGAATTTTAGGAATGGCCCATTAAACATATCTCAAGTCAAGTATCAATGATGGGAAAAGTAGGGTAATACAATAGAGGGGTAAAACAACAGGATTTCTAGTGTATTTGGGGCAAAAATTAGGACTAGAAAATGGGAGTCCCAATAGGAATAAATCCATAGATGATGTGAAACATGCCGCCAAGTCATCAATGGACTTGATGATTCAAAACATTGATAAGGATAGGAATACAAAGAATAATTGAGGGATAAAGTATCATATCTTACCTCATTTATTGAATATCTATTAGGGTCTATCACATCATCAAATTTGACACCACCTCCTCAATTTGTGTAAATAACAGAGAAAGATCTTCCAGATATTGGTGAAGTAATGTGATGATAGAAACAAAGGCATAGGATACAAAACTCCTATCAATGGGTAAATGAGTCATGAAAGACATATCTAGGGTGTGTGATACAAAAGAGAAGGATGCTATTCAAATGTTAGAGATGGAAATTGCTAAAGAATTGGAAACAATGCAAGATCTTTATCTATGGGTTGTAGAACTTACTAAAATCAATTTTTAGACTTTGGTGGATTACATTGTGCTTGATGGGAAAGAACTTTGTTTGAATAAGAAGTGGAGAGGAGCATACAACTTCAGGATGGGTATTTTGAAGAGTTTTAAAAGAAGTTTCGAAGAAACCTATGATACAGTGTAGGATATTTTTGATGATATTCCAAATTTTATTAAAAAAGTTAGATGTTTTCTATATGAAAAGGAATCTATATTCTATTCTAAATAGGATTTAAAAGATCAATTTTAACAAAGGGTTAAAAGAGAATTTTCAAAAGAGGCTAACTTTGATGCAGCTTATATCTCTAAACTCGTAAAATTGTAGATCTCATGTGCAAAGTTTGAGAATGAAAGGAAGAAAGGTATGTGGAAATGATTCCTACATTAAAGTTTTGAAGAAAGTGTTGTGTAAATTTTAATCTTTTAACCAATTATAGAAAGTAGAAACACATAATGTATAAAATAAAAAATAAGCCATAACACAGGTGTGTGTGGGGAAAACCCCACAGTCCAAAGCAACTTGATGTGTTATTCAGTAAACAACACGATTACAATACACTTGCAAGAAATCTTTCACAAGAGTATCACCAACTAGAGATCTAGAGGAATTCTGATAGCATAACAATACCTACAAAAATTGCTATTAGACCTCCATCTCAAGCACCCAATAAATAAGAGATACAATACATAAAACCATCAAATGGTAATTAGAAAACCATGCACTAAAACTAACCAAAATAGTGGCACCCAAATCCTTACTTAGAAATTCAACACCCAAATTTGAAGATGAGTCTATAGGCTAAAAATAGCATATTCCTTCCACTTATCATGACCTCATTATAACCCACTCACCAAATATTTTGGCTCCATTATCCCCATCTAAAGATGCCTTGTGACATATTGGTCAACAAGTGTAACACCCCTTTACAGCTCTTTTATGTGTTCATGTTTTTACATTTCCAATGCAAGAGGCCATAACTTTTGATCTGAGATGCCAGTGGGGCCACCCTTCTATAAAATCATAGATCTTGAAGAGTTTCACATGACAAGAACCCAAGAATTGGTGCCAAACAACCAAAAAACATTATTTTGGCTAAAAACCAACTCTATAGTCTAGAAATTGAGTTTTTTAATTTTTCAACTAGAAAATCATACTATTTGTAATCTTAAAATTAGGTGTAAGGTTTAGAAACCTTTGTTAATAGAGAATAAATTAATTAGATACAAAAGGGTGCATAAGGAGTTGCTAGATACTTTAATTGACATCAACATAAAGTTTCTCTATAGATAGCCCAAATCTTGACCATATTAGATCAATCTTAGATAAATTTGATGAATATTAGTAGAAGTTATAGAAGGATGTCAAAGATATCTAGGAGTGTTCACTAGCTTGGTGATACTCATCCACAAGTTAATTTTTTCTCACATTTAATGAGAGAATAGGACAAAACTGTAAAAGTACAGTGTCATTTCCCATTTCATGTTTTTATCTCTTTTGGGTTTTTTGGAGGGAATGGCTTTTCACATTCCCATTCCATAAAATCTATAAATATGTATGTGAAACTCATTAAAAGGGTTTTAAACTCATTCATTAAATATAATTGAAATATTTTGGTTTCAATTTTGAAGTTTTCCATTTTGTTTTATAGGTTTTCAAACTCTAGCTATGTTTCCTATTATATCACACATTTAGTTTAACAAATATTTATTGAATTTGATGTGTTTCATATCACTAATGTCTTGTTGATAGTGAGGTGTTATATGTGATCAACCTAAATACATTTGTTTCATGTGAAATTATAACGTCTTTCAGGCACGTTCATTATTTCATTTGAAGATTGCACCTTCCTACATTGTGATTGTAGGAACGAGTCAAGTGAGGAATGGTTATCATCAAAGTTGTCTATTTACCAAATGATGTGTGGATTAAAGGGGTAGTAGGCTTAGATTTTTCTTACATTTTCTCTTTTCCCTATCTCTTTTTCATTTTTTATAATTTTTGGTAGCTTAGGGTTAGATTAGAAAATTTGGGTTTTGTTCATTGTTTTAAATTAGATTTCATCTGTGCAAAGTTTGATGAACTTTTTGAACAATTGGGTGAAGGAATTAAAGTGTTTTCATTGTTGTTCATGTTAATCAAATTTTGATTTTTTAGATTTATGATAAAATTTGTATGATAAAATTTGTATGCAAAAGTAAAATTTAAAATTCTTGTAGTTTGTTTACCATTGAATTCTTTCACATTGTTGGAAATTTATTTTGTGACTTTTCATATTTTGTGTATTTATAGCATTATCTTTGAATTTTACATGTGCTAATTCATTGTATTTGAGCATAAAATTGAAAAAAAAAAAATCAACTTTCATTTAATTGTGTCACCATTTTTCATGATTTTAAGAGCTATTATAAATGTTATAAAGATAATTTTGTTTCATATTAGGTAGAAACTTACAAGATTCCTTACATTCTTAATGTTACTACTTGGTCAAGTAAATTGTGTATGTCATTGCAATATTTAGGAACTTTGTGTCCTTTGTAATAAGGTCAAGGTTCAAAATTGTTCATAATTTACGTATCTTACAAGCATGGGTATTTTTTTACATGTTTTAAGAGTTAAATTGTTCAAAATAGTGGGTCATGTGAATTTTTTATTTCAAACAATTTGTTATTCCAAGTGTTTGAAAAGTCTAAAATCAAGGAAATTTATAAAAACTCATTTGTAAGATGAAATTTAAAATACAATTAGACTTTGGTGTCACTCATGGGTATTCAAACACTCTATGTTGTTAAAATAAATCTATCTCTTAAAGTTCCACTGGAGCCCCTTGAACATGACTATCAATGAGATCACCTATTGAGGTATATTAGAAAACCTTTCAAGTAGGGGAACTAACATGTTTCCAATATGTTGGAGTGCTAAAACACACATCAATAGATTTGGTGCTAGAAGGAGGATCAAAACTAGAGCCAAAGGGTATGCAAACTAGGCCAATGTTGGGTCAATCTAAATAAGAGTGGCACATATTACTTGACAAAAAAAGAATAGGAGTTGAAAAACCAAAAAAAACCACAATTTTATCTACAACAAGTATTACAAGATTTGACATTCCACCCTACAACCCTCAATACTTATTGACACCTTCTACCCCATTGAACATTAGCATTCATCAAGGTAGTCCACAACTATCAAGTGTTGAAATCTCACCTCTACCATCTCCCACTATGTCTACAACATCTGCATCAACTAACACTATTCCTCCAAGAATAATGGTAGCATATGCTTGGTTAGGAGGGGGAATTGTCCCTTGCCATTAGTGGGTGGTCTTCACAATTTACCCAAGAATTATGAAAGATTTTTCTTAAAATATGTTCATTCCAGAGGTATTAGAAAAATGGAAGAACATATAGGGGCATTCAAAGATGTGATAGTAGGAGCCCAAATGTAATATGAGGATGTAGCATTCCATCTCTTTCTATATATGCTTGATGAGGTACTATATGGGTGGTATCTAGGTCTCCTAAGAAGATCTATTGATAGCTGGAATTAGTTGGAAAATGTATTTATTGTTCATTTTAGAATTCTAATTGACTCAATAGTCATGTAACACTAATTTTCCATATCTTGGAGAGATGAAATTGAGCTAGTTAGTTAATTTAATGTGAGGTTTCACAAATTGTATACTATCCTAAAACGTCTATATAATGTACTGGAAAATATGGCAATTGAAACTTACTTGAAAGCATTGGATCGATTGACCTCACTATTCATGAGGCAAAATTTACCTAATCTAGCACTAGAAAATAATCCAATAACATTGTCCCAATTTTATTTATAGGCTATTAAGATTGGTAAATGCATGATGCCTCAAAATTACAACCTTTTCCCATTACTATCATTTGGATAGCCTACTATGAAAAACCAAATCCCACTCATAAACTAGGCTCTTATGCAAGGAACTCCCTTATATTGAAATATTGAATTCTATTCCTAACACTTATAACCCAAGCAACAAATGAATATGGTGCCTATGGTAAAATGTACTAGCAATTAAGCAACCAACAAATATCCACATACTATAGTAATGTGGCCTCCAATAACCCATAAAATACCAAATTCTCCTCCACCAACCAATAGACCAATTATGCCTACTTCAACAACCCTGTGATAGGCAATAACTTTTAATTAATTTCAATATATTGATGGGAAATCAAAAAGGAAGACCATGTTTTTTTAATAACAATTTGGCAACTAACAAGACATAAAACTCAACTACCCATGCAAACAACAATATGATAGCTAACAACACATAAAACACAATAACCATATAGGTAACCAATAAGTTTGTCCTTCCTTCTTCAATAATGCTACATTTGAAACTAATGCTCAAGGACAAGGATCATTCATGAATGCCATTATAGGACAATAAGGACATTAAGTTCAATCTCAACCAATAAATAATAATGTTGAACTTAAAGGTTTGGTAAAGAATCTTGCTAACGAAATGATCAAAACACTTTGCAAGAAAATACTTCAAAATCAGCCCATGAATAGCAATAGTTAGGGTAGGGGTTTCAATTTACAAATGTCAAACAAAACATGGAATACATGCCCAAACAATGGAGATGTTCCTACCCCAATGGACAACATGAATAAGTCTAACATCAATTAGGCAAACATAGTCAATCTCACAGAGATAGTACTTCCAAATTGGTGTATAATACTTGACACTACTAATCATGGAAAGCTAGTTTATCCAAATTTTTTGAAAGAACTCAAATTGGTTTGAAAGGAAAAAAACAATAGAGAGGTGGTGTCTGTAGACACCTAAAAATGGTCACACCACTTCCTAACTTCATCTGTATAATTGCTCAACCTAAATTGAACAATTATCCATTTCACTCAACACATATATTAATTAATTAAATTTTTCATTTTAATTAATATTTTCCTCATCCCATCATGTCACCAAAAATCACTAATCATCTATTCTTCCTCTACTATAGTCCAAAAATCAAATCTTTATCTTAAAAGACTATAGTTTCTATCTATCCCAAAAAATTAAATAAATATACCTATTTATTTAATTCCTCATTTTATCCACTTTTGATTACTTTTAGTAATCATCATTAATTTCCTCCTAATCATGTGCACATGGGTTAATTAAGATTAACCTAGGATTGCATCTCCCCATGTTTATATATGTCCACTTGCCATTCCATGTACATGCATTTACATGACAAGTGGTACTTTGGAAGCATGGGAAAATCTTCCAAATAATCCATGTGTCCTCTCACCCACTCCATGTGTCACTATTGACAAAATAAAAAAATTCATGTGGAACTATTCCTCCAATTTTAAATTCTACATGTCCTCTCATCTTAATTTTAAATTCTCCACAAAATTCAAGCCTTACCTTTTCATAAATGAGTCCTTACACATCATCGACATACTCAATCTTGGCCATCCATCCATTCAACCCTTTATTCTCCACTATTAATCTCCCCTTGAATATTGGAGCTCCACTCTCATGCAATATCCTTTTGACACTTGTCCATCTCTCCTTTCTTGAGAGCTCTCAAGCAATGTGAGCCCTTGATCTCCACAATCAATCCTAGCCCTCCATCTTGACCTCTAGAAATCTATAAATTCCCCTCTCATTTTCACAACACTTTTGAATGAAAAGAAATTATGCCTCTTTGAACACTTAAAATTACATATCTATTAGCATAAATTATAGTCAATTAGGACATATCGAGAGCTTTGCATGATCATTTAGGGTGCAATTAGGATAGTTTATGTGCATTGTTCTTTAGTCTAATCTTGAGGTTGTAGTTGCTTGTGAATTGAATAGATTATATTTAATCTAGCTTTTTTAGCATAGTTTAAATTCAATTGCATACATTTTGGCATGCCCAGTGGGACCCCACCACCTAATCTAACTTTTGTTTTATAAGTTTCTTTTTCATTGTTGTCGTGCAGGTTACAGTCACACATATGCCTATGGATCAACGCATGTGTCCTACTTCAGCACCCACGCTTCCTACTTCAATGCCTACATCTACATTAGTGACCACATCATTTCTATTAGCACCTACATTTGATAGTTGTTTATTTTGTAGGTTTTCTTCAAAGTAGTACCTACGTTCTGTCAATTAGCACCCACATTTGAGAAGCCTTCTAATTGCTTTATGCTTTGAATTTTTATGTCTAAAGGTTCTAATTGATCTAATTTTCATTTCTAATAGCTCATAACAGGATATTTTGCAAGATTGACATTCTGTTTTATAGGTTTAGCATCTAATTGTAGGTCATCCTTTTCCATAGCATCCAATTAGTGTCTATCCAGTTGGGTTCAACACCCCTGCACTCAGGTATAATTTATGTTTTTAGCACATATTTCCTATATCAGCATATGTAACTCATATTTTAGCATTTGTGTTCTAATTTAGCACTTGTACATTTCTATTTTAGCACCTATTTCTACATTAGCGCCTACATCTATTAGTTTAGTGCATGTGTTAGAAATATTAGCGCATCTATCTTCTGTTAGTGCCTATATTTTCTAGTCCGGCACCTATGCTCTTTGTCAGCACCTGTGTCTATTTCAATTCTATTTTTGGGCCAACATATTTTTCTTAGGATAACCTCTTATGATCGCAGCATCCTTTGATCGTCCAAGACAATCATAAGACTACTAATCTTGTGGTTTTACAACCCCACAAGTCAAAGTCTTGTTTTTTATCACTAGTTTAGGCACTAAATTAGAGTAGAAGGGAATTAACTTGTGTGCTTTGTCTTAGGGTGCTAGAAGGTGTATGCTCTCCTCTCACACCTTAGGGTGATCTTGGGGATCAAAAGCCTTCTTTCACTCTCTTTGTTTATTGTCAATTCCTAGGGTGTTACTTTGCATATGCTCTCCCCTTGCGCTTCGTACAATCTTGGGGATCAAAAGTGAGTAACAATCCTTCCCTTTAGGAGGCCTGCTAGGGGATTTCATCACCCCTAGGGACAACCTCAACCATGCATACCAATGGGATATACAAAGGGGGAAAAGCGAAAGTTGTACCTCAATGGTGAACATAACAAGTCTAAATTGATCGATGTTTACAGCTTGACGCTTGGAATCATTTTCACGGTTTGGGCCCCACATAACTTGCATATATAGGGGACTCCTTCGAAGCCCTGCCAAACCTATATTGAGACCCTTAGTCGTCATATATTGTGGTGCACCAATATTGTAGTAGGAGTGGAAGACACTCACACATACTGTTATACTTGAGATAGGGGCTACTTTGGGCAAGACAAAAGACTCCAAGGTAAGGGGTATATGGTGGTACATGACCATATATTCCCTATCTATCAAAGCTATAGCATTATGGTATTAATAGGGGTGGGAATCGTTTCTCTATTTTGAGTTGGGATTAGCCCATGGCCATTTCGTGAGATCCACAAGATATGTCGCACCTACTTGACTAATTTTAGGATTGTGATCAAGTGTTTGGTGTGTCTTTTTTATGTGATTAAAGCAGGCAAAGCCATATAAGCCTTATTCCCAAAGTGTCAAAACAACCATTATGTTTGATTGTTTATTTCTTGCCAAGGAAATCCATCCATCAAACACCTCAAGAATATAAAATAGACCCTATCAATGCCTATGCCTATCTTGCAACGCTTATGATCTAAGTTTTAATTTTATGCTTCATGTTTCCACATCCTAATTTGATCCTTCACACTAACACAGATACTTATGTGCACCTATAGCTAGGTTTAGTTTTTGAGACCTCTATCGATGCCTATGATAAATCTCCTAGCACCTGTGCAAAAAAATCAAACATTTACATCATGTCCTTCAATGTCCATAATATCAATTAGTGCCCATGTTCTATCTTTTAGCATCCCTGACGCTTCTGTCAATGCCCACAATACCAAACCACACCTATGTTCTATCTTGTGGCACCCCTGGTGCTTCTGTCAGCGCTTGTGATCCCTATCTTAGCACCTATGTCTATAACTATAGGCAGCCAAAAGTAGCCACTTTCAAAGTCAAAATCAAACTTGTGACTAGCCTTAGACACATCATATACCCATCCACCTCACCCTCAAAATCATATAATCACCTTTACAATCATCCCTCTTGGCATTGAAACATTACACCCCCATTAGATCATCTCCACAATATCTATTTAGAATTTGGCCTTGTGATCAATACACCTTAATCCATTCTCATCATTTCCAAACCTCCTTCACCAATTCTAATTAATCAAACCAATCCTCTCATTTCCCCATCAAAATAAATCATCCAAATCATATCCTACCATCCATCCTTACCAAATTTGCTAAAATTAGGATCTAGATCTTTTATTTATCATCCTTTAGTTTGCATTAGGCTTAAGAACTTGTCTATCTTGATTATGGTAGAAGCATTTGAAATTTTTATTCTTCCCTGTTGAATTTCTAGACTTCTTTATAAATAAAGTAGTTTCTTTAGTAATTGAGTGATTTTTAGTGACTATGCTCTCTTCATTAATCAAGAAAGATATCACATTTTCTAATCTTGGATTGAGTTTGTTGAAAGTAAATACAATAGTGTCAAATCTTGAAGGCATACTACTTAATAAAATAGATTTGGCATCATCATCATCAATAGTAGATTTTATGCCAACAAGTTGATTAAGAATGAAACGAAATGTACTAATATGCTAAATAATACTATCATCCTCTTTCATCTTCAAGCCAAGAATATTTTTCTTAATTGACATATTGGCACTTGAAGCTTGTGAACCAAATAAAGAATTAAGACTATCCCATATTTTCTTTGAAGCTTTTGTTAGATCAATATGATATAAATACACATCAGATAATCCAAGACCAATCAATGATGTTGCTTTTTAGTCTTTTGTTACCCATTTTATAACATCATCTACATCTTGTGGTGTTTTAACAATTTCATTAACAATATCCCAAAGATATTTTTTGATTAAAATGAACTGCACCATAACTTGCCATGTATGAAAGTCATGCCCCTCAAATTTAGCAACATATGATTTTTCCATTCAAACAAAATCAATCTTATCACTCCACTTTTCAAAATAAAATGTCCCATATAAAATCTGAACCTTTCTATGTATACTTATTGCTTATAGAAACCTAATCCAAACTTTTAACTTTCACATTCAAAATTAAACTAACTTAGATCACCTTAAACTCATATTTTAACATGCTATCATTTAAAGTGATTTTTGAAAGATAAACAAAAATATAAAAATATAAATTAGCAGTCTAAAAACTCTCCTCACAAAAAAATCTTAATGCAATTGGCAATGGCATAAATGAAGACTAGTATTGCAGGTCTGCACACCTTTCAAAATCACCATATCAATAAAAGTTAGTCTGTAGAATAGATTTTTGGCAATGCATTTGGCACTTATTTCTTATAGAAACCTAATTCAAACTTTTAACTTTCACATTCAAAATTAAACTAAATTAGATCACCTTAAACTCATATTTTAACATACTATCATTTAAAGTGATTTTTGAAAGATAAACATAAATATAAAAATATAAATTACTAGTCTAAAATCTCTCCTCACAAAAAATCTTAGTGCAATTGGCAATGGCATAAATGAAGACTAGTATTGCAGGTCTGCACATCTTTCAAAATCACCATATCAATAAAAGTTAGTCTGTAGAATACATTTTTGGCAATGTATTTGGCATTGGCGAAACCAATCATATACTATCTCTTAATGTTAGGTGTCAATCTCCAGTCTCCAAAATAAACCTCATGCCTTTTGCAACTACCTTATAAACTAGCAAGGCTCCTAATGTTGATCAATTAAAACAATTTAATGTAGCATATATTTCATTCTCATACATCGTACTCAAGATATTACAAGGAAATTAAACTAGAATGAATCTACATCTCTCACACTTGATTGGATCTAATCTATTCCACGTGATTTAGTGAATAACTTTATGGTCTCAGCATTTCCTCTTATTACAACATATGGTTTGTAAATATATTTAATGACTTCTTATTTTCTTCTACAAATCTTCTTCAGATTCAAACATACTTGATGCTAATAATCAACTAATGTAAGCTCTTCTTCAAAGGTATTTACAAAATCTCACTTCCTCTACAAACTTTCATTTCCATGACAGAGATCTCTATAACAAATTCTAACTACCACTCACAAAAGACTCTCAATAGCATAGTTGGGATATGAGATATAAGAGACACAATGAAAGTGTCATGCCCACATTTCCCATGCAGTCACAACACGCATCACACGTGTCATGTCCACATGTGTCATGTGGTCATGACACGAAATATCAAAAATTTTCCCATGCTTCCCTAGAAACCCCCTCACACACGTAAGCGTGCTTGGTGGCGTACACTTAAGGCGTAAACAATACAATTGTTAGCAGGGTAATACACACACGTGCGCACACCCAAACACAAGAAGGCAAACAAGGGGGTCTTCACAATGCGGTTGACGTCGCTACAAGGGTTGAACTTACTAAGCTTCTAAACCCTAGATTCCAAAAAAATCTGGCAGCATAACGCCTCACGGGCGTGAGGGGGATTTATTACACTAACACTACTCTGAACATGGGGTTTCCTGATAGGGTTAACAAATTTCCTATGACTCCCTAATTATAATGAATTTACAATTGATCTCATTAATGGATCATTTTTCAACAAAGCCCGGTCATCTGTTCTCTTTCCCATTTTCTGAAATTTAATATTAATTTCTCCTCTTTCTGATCTTAGCATTTTCAACAAAGCCTGTTCATTTGCCCTCTCTTCCGTTTCTTTGAAATTTAATTTTGATTGTATTTCTATCACATTCTCTTTCTTGTTTTGTAAGGTTTCTTTATGTTTATCCTACTTTTCTTCACGTTCTCTATCAATCAGAGTTATCACTGCATCCTTTACATAATTCCTAATTTCTTGCTAGAGCTGATCACTTAACAGGGTTTACTAACTTCGCTTGACACAGTCTCCTAGGTTTCCGCTTTGGTTTAATTTAACGTTCGAATTAATTTTGATAATTAACTTGTCCCTAATCAGGATTATCAGTAGGTCAAACTTACTTAGTTCTCTTAGCCCATTTCAGAAATGCCTCACATTTTCTCCTCTTTATTTTTCAAGGTTAACTTTTCTTTCTCTTTGTCTCTCATTTTTCTCAATTAGACATTTACTCAAACTGACGTTTTCTCAATCTTTAGGTTTGGTTTTCAATGACCTCATATGAAATGCATATGATGGCTTAATTGCATTTATAGAGATACGCATATCTATATAAATGCAAATAAGCATATAATATATATATATATATATATATATATGCTTATTTGCATTTTATAAAGATAGGTATATTTTTCTTTTCATTTTCTTGGTATTTAATTGTGACAATTATTTAAATTCTAAAAACGCAATTCCCCTATAGTTTGAATTAATATAAATATATATATTATTGTCAACATATAAGCCCTATTTTATTTATTCTTTTTAAAAAATTACCCATAGATAATATATATATACCTATATATATAATATTATTTAAATTACAAAATTACTAGCAAACCATTAATATATATATATATTAACCATTTATTTTAATCTTATATTTTATGTTCATTCATTATATAACATTAAAAATTGTTATATTTCCATTCATGCTTTTCTTTTGAAAGCCATCGGAGAAACCCTAATTTTTTTGTGTGATTGTATTGGCTTTGCAGGGTCCAATGGATGGCGGCGGCGGTGGCGCTTAGGGCAGAGGTCGGCTCTGCGGGTGTTTGGAGGAATAGAAGTGCACAGGCCGCAGACTATGGGGGAAGCCACAGTGGTGGACGGGCGGAGGTGGAGTTCGCAGGTCGCAGGGGAGTTAACAAGGGTTGTGGTGGTTCGCAGGTGAAGTGTATGGAGATAGAGGTCTGCGGTGGCGGGGGTGTGGAGAGTCTGGGGTCCGCAGTTTCATTGGGGCTGTGAGGGGTAGCAAAGATAGCGGGGGTGTGGGGAGGGGGTGGAGCCCCTACCCACATCCCATGACGTGGGGTGTGGGTGGGGGCTCCACCCCCTCCCCACACCCAAATACTTTGGTGGCGGCGGTGGTGGGGAGGGTTCAAACCCCCTCCCCAACCACCATTCCTTCTCAAATACTGTAATTTCATAAAAAAAAACTACGAAAATATTATTTAATTTCCCATTTTAATTTAGTTTACCAATATATATAATATATATTTATAAATATATATACATATATATACATATATAAAACTACTTCACAATTTTCTCACAGTGATAAAATTCACAGTTTCATAAGTAACACATATCACTGTAAAATAAAGAATATATATATATATATATATATATATATATATATATATATATATAATTATTAAATAATTCCTATCAATTAACTTGTAGGACAGATTATTGAATGAATTTAAAATGAGTTTTCTTACAATTATATTTCCAAATGTAACTCAACATAAAAATGATAATTAGAAGTATTATACAAGGATATTCAATTCAAATTTTCTCTTAATTTAATTTCAAATTCCAATTCAAATGATTCAATTTAACTATAGTAAGCTTTTGATTTAAAGGAAAAAGGAATTAATTTTATTTGCATTCCTTCACAACAAATCAAATGAATGATTATAACAAAAGTTCATTTATTATCATAATGACAAAACTACAACTTCAAGCAACTCATTAAAATTATCATTTTCACAAGTCACGTAATGAGATAAATATTAACAAACTTATTTATAACAACAACTAATTCACAACTTTTCAAAATAGGAGTATAAGGAAATAAACAATTCTAATGTCCTTTAAAAACAATTTTCTTTTCTTAATCATTTCATAAATGGCAACAAAATGTAATAAACTCTACAAATAAAACTATAATTACAATGAAGAGGATTTCTTCATAACTCAAAAATACCAAAATTACAACAATAGAAAGAGAAATCTCTCCTCTTGGGAATCAACAAGGATGTAGACAATAACAAGCCCAAGCTCTTCTATAGAGCCTTAAGAGTGAAGGAAAATAAAATATTTTCCAAGTTTCAACTAATCTTCTTCAAGCTTCACAATAAACTCCAAGAACTTGCATATCACACAAGGGAAGAAAACACCACTCAACTTGCTCTCCTCCCTACCGTAGACCCGCAAGAGGGTCACCCCCAAGCTAGGGAGATCATCCACACACCTAGGGTATTCCAAAATCCACTTCACAACAAAGCAATACAACATCCCAAAAACACAATTACACCCTTGGATAATTACACAATACAAACTCAACTAAAGTGAGTCAAAGAGGGGTAGGAGAGTGGACACACTCAACTCTAGAGTGCCACCCTTCAAAAATATATCAACACAAATTTCTCATGGCCTCAAGCCAAACTGGTTAACAAAAATTCTAGGGAGTTCATATTTTGGCTCTCAAGCCATGTGACAAATTTACTCATAATTACTCAAATGCCCTCAAGGCTTTCAACATCCCAAAACAAGGCAATTACCTCGAGGAGGATCACTCCTCCCCTACCCCACACTTGATGAGCATTTCTCCCAAGTGGAAGAAGCTCTGTCAACACCCCAATAAAAATTCCCCACAATAACAAAATTTACAACACAAGCAAAATAAACATTTTCACACATCCTTCATGCAACAAATAGAAAATACAAAGGAAGGGCCTTGAAATCCAACCTTAAAAATCCATTTAATAGATGAAGTTGATGTAGAGCTCCACTAAAATCTCCTCCAACCTAAGTCACCAAACTCCCTCTATTCTTTTCTCCAAAAACAATTTCCAATAAACCAAAAATCCTCAAAAATTCAACAACCTTTCTCCCTATCCCAAGTGGGATTAAAATAACCCATTCCATGAGTTTAGAGGAATGGGGAGGTGACACTTGTCACCTCCTCACTCTTCCTCTCAAACACTATTGTGTCCCAAGGGATGGGTGTTGACACGTGTCACTCACCCATCCCCAAAGTCTTCCTTATCCCTTACCACATGTCATCTCTCTTACACATGGGAGAGAAAAGGGGAGTTAAAGAGGGAAAGGGTGACACATGTCTCCCCTTCCTTCCTTCTCATGAAGGACCACAAAACTTCATGGGGACTCTCACCAATAGTGAAGGAGACTTGAAGTCAAGTCCTCCACAATTGGTGGATCTTGGAGTCATCCTTAACCTTGGGAATGGAAAAAGGATGGGCTTGAGTGTTGGTACCACTCATCCTATCCCTCCCATACCTCCAAATTCGTCACTTAACTTCACTGTGAAGTGAAGGTGACCATACGGAGGTTGACCAAGGGTTACCCAAGTCAAAAGGGACCCTAGACCCATGGGGTATAACCCAGGGTCAATTTTAACCTAGTTAGGACACCCAGGGTTAAGTTAAGACACAAGAAAAGGGTCTCAAGAATTTAAAATTTAAAAAATAAAATTCAAATACATTTCTTACAACACAAATCATAATTCAAATTTACAAGAGGGTAGACCTAACCCATTCAACCTCATGCAAGACAACATTACAACATTAAATCAAACACATAGTTGATCTCAATTCCTCGTGGAACTAGGTCGGCTTTACAAGGGATTACAACATAAGGTGTGGAATAATCTACAGTATCTGTGGTTTTGTTAGAAATACCTGCACACTCAATTTCAAAGTTAATTCCACATATAAATATCATAGCTGAAGCAAATTTAAAACATGCATTCCTATAACATACCACAGTTCTCATAAGCATAATGAAATCACATTACAATTTTCTTTCTAACATCACCCAATTAGTTTTCTTGTAATGTAAACATCTATCTAACATCACCCAATTAGTTTTTCCTATAAAATAATAAAGTCTAACAGTTCGGAATCTGAGATCAACAGTCCCACACATATAAAAGTATCAGCAATAGTAAGGTAAATAGTCACATGAACAGAATGAAAAAGGGTAGGCCTCACATCCTCTCCCCCTAAGACTATACTTCCTCCTAGAAGTCGTCAAAGAGATGAGGATAAAGATTCCTAAGTCTCGCTGCATCCTCCCATGTCGTAGTGACCTCGTCATACATGTCCCACTAGACCCTAACCTGCTCCAACTCTCGACCTCAAAGGCCTAGCGTCTGACGAGCCAATATGCGAATTGGCTCCAAAGCCAGCTATCCATCTACCTCTATTTGAAGAGCACTCCAATCTAATATGTGAGATAAGTCAGAGATATAGCGACGTAAAATTGAAATATGAAAGACATCGTGGATACATGACAAGCTAGGTGGCAAGGCTAGATAATAGGCTACAGGTCCTATCCGCTCCAAAATCTCAAAAGGTCTTACAAACTGAGGTGCGAGCTTAGAGCCCTTTCCGTAATGGATTGGACTCTTGTGCGGTTACACTCTCAAAAATACCCTATCACCCAGTGAGAAGCTCCAATCATTTCTCTTAGCATCGGCATACTTCTTCTGTCTATTCTGTGCCTCCTGTAGTCTATGTCTAATCAGTGTGACCTGCTGCTCCATATCCTGAACTATTTCTGGACCAATAGCGACCCTGCCCTCTAACTGATCCCAACTCAAAGGTGTCCTGCATGGTCTTCCATATAAAGCCTGGAAAGGAGGCATACCCAATGAGTTCTGATGCCCATTATTGTAGGCAAACTCAACTAGATACAGATACTCCTCCCATCTAGACTGATGGTCCATAACATACATACGAAGCATATCTTCTAACACCTGTTTAACTCTCTCTGTCTGTCCGTCGATCTTAGGATGGTAAGCTTAACTGAAGTTAAGCTATGTGCCCAACGCCTGATGTAAGGCTCTCCAAAATGATGAAGTGAATACGGAGTCTCTGTCAAAAATGATGTGGCGAGGTACTCCATGAAGTCTAACAATCTGATCTAGAAACACTCTCGCCACTGATGGTACATTGTACGTCATGCGTATAGGTGAGAAATGCGCCACCTTGGTCAACTTGTCAACTGTCACCATGATGGCATCATGGCGACTTGATGACATAGGTAGACCAATGATAAAGTCCATGGAAATGGTGTCCCATTTCCACTCAGGTATCTCGTGAGGGTACAATAGTCTTGCTAGATGCTGATGCTCAGCCTTGACCTTCTGACACTCAAGGCAACGAGCAACATATTCTGCAATGTCGCATCTCATCCTAGCCCAATAATATAGCTGTCGCAAATCAGCATGCATCTTCTTCACTCCTAGATGTGCTGCATAAGGTGCCCGATGAGCCTCTGAAAGAATCACTGTATGTAGATCACTCGCACGGGGTACATAGATGCGCTATCGATGTCTAAGCAAACCATCAGACTCAAGGGAATATCCTGCGAATTTGCCCTTAAGGGCCCTCTAATTCTAAATTTCCTACTACACCTCGAGAAACCACTCGTCCTCAGGCAGATGCTGTAAGATACGCTCTCTCAAGTCCACCCTCAAAGTCAAGGTCAGGATCTCATGGCGCCTTCGACTCAAAGCATCAGTGACCACGTTCTCCTTCCCTTTGATGTAGTGGACACCAAAGTCATACTTGCGTAAGAACTCCATCCAACGCCACTGGCAAGCGTTCAAATTTGGCTATGTGAAAATGTATTGTAAGCTATGGTGATCTGAATGGAGCTCAAAGCGTCGACCTAAGAGGAAGTGTCTCCAATGAACAAGAGCATGAATAACTGCTGCGAGCTCTAAATCATAAGTAGGGTAGTTTAGCTCATGTGTTTTGAGCTTACGCGATTCGTATGCAATCGCTCTACCACCCTGCATAAACACGGCTCCCAAACCCTCTAATGATGTATCTGAGCAAACAACAAAATTCTCTGCAGGATCTGGAACCGCTAAAATGGGAGCAGTGGTAAGACGCTCCTTAAGGACCCCAAAGGCCCTTTCACACTACTCGGTCCAAGTGAAACCTTTCCCTTTCCACTAAAGGGAAGTGATGGGATGTGCTACCCTGGAAAAGCCCTTGACAAACCTATGGTAATATCTGGCTAATCCCAAAAAGCTCCTGACTTCTGTCACACTGGTGGGTGCTAGCCAGTCCTGAATTGCT
This sequence comes from Cunninghamia lanceolata, assembly GCA_027924645.1. Classification (NCBI taxonomy): domain Eukaryota; kingdom Viridiplantae; phylum Streptophyta; class Pinopsida; order Cupressales; family Cupressaceae; genus Cunninghamia; species Cunninghamia lanceolata. Next base: position 2,578,531 of record BSBN01000550.1, read on the forward strand.
CTAATCTTCGATGGATCTATGGAGATGCCATCGCCTGATAAGATGTGCCCCAAATACAGTACCTATGTCCTAAAGAAGGCACACTTCTCTAGGTTTCCATAAAGTTGTTGCTCTCGTAATTACTACAACACCTGACGTAGATGGTCCACATGTTCCCCCTCGGTTCACGAATAGATCAAAATATCATCAAGAAATATGATCACGAACTAATCCAAGTAAGTGCGGAACACCCTGTTCATGAGACTCATGAACACTATAGGGGCGTTCATCAAACTGAAGGGTACCATGGTAAACTCATAATGGCCATATCTAGTTCGAAAAGTAGTCTTATGAATGTCTACCTCTGTGATGCGCAATTGGTGATACCCAGATTTTAGATCAATTTTTGAGAACACTCTGGCTCCCTGCATCTGATCAAAGAGGTCATCAATCCTAGGTAGAGGATAACGGTTCTTCACCGTCACCTTGTTCAGCTACCTTTAATCCATGCATAATTGAAGAGATCCATCCTTCTTCACGAAGATAACCAGTGCGGCCCCATGGTGAAACGCTAGGTTAGATGTGTCCCTTCTCAAGTAACTCCTCTAACTACAGTTGAAGTTCTGTAATCTCATGTGTAGTCATCCTGTAGGGTGCACGAGACACTGGTTCTGCACCTAACACCAAGTCAATGTGGAAATCAACCTCTCTGCGTGGAGGTATACCTGGTAATTCTGGTGGAAATACGTTGGAAAAGACTCTCAGGATAGGGTGATCATCTAAGGTAGTCTCAGGCTCATCCTCTGATCTGTCACTAACTGTAATAGCAAACATCTGACATCCTTTCCACATGCAGCACTTAAGCTGCTGAGCAGATATCATACAAACAGCCGTGGGCTTCTAAATACCCACTATCTCTACCTGTGTGCCATGATCGTCTAAGCAGCTAATCGTCCTCTAGTGACAATCTAGCTTGACTCTATGAGCCGCAAGCTAGTCCATACCCAAAACTACACCGTGGGATCTAATGGCATAACCCTAAGGTCACATGATGTAGTGAAGGAACCCAAGGTGATCTCGTAATCTCTAACCAAGGTATCTACTGACATCCTGGCCCCAGAGCCCAACTCAACCTCCCACCTAATGTCCTACCTAGAAGCCACTAGTCTGCAACATTCCACTAACGATGTAGACAAAAAAAAATTGGTAGCTCCAGAGTCAAAAAGAATAGAGATGGGGAAATCCCCAATCATACCTGCTGTCTCAATGACTGAAGCCTAAAAATTGGCCTAGTGGTTGTCAACCGCTACAAACATGTGGTGGGACCTGCCCACATCACCTACAGTCTGCTCAGAACCTCCTGAACGAGGTTGTCCCCCTACTGTAAATCCCTGTGGACACTCTCTGGCCAAATGCCCTACCCCACCACATACATAACACGGGCCCCTAGCCTATAACTGTACTAACTGAGTTCTGCTTGACTGCTGCTGTCTAGTCCATCCAGTGGACCCCTATGAACCTCTGTATGATTGTTGAGACCTCGCGGGTCCCGCAGATGATCCCTATTGTCTCTTATCTCTACGCGGGCCCTGCTACTGCCACCCACGGTTATATCCTCCCTGAACCCTCTGCTGGGGTCTAGATCTCTGCAAATGCTGCTGCTACGGCTACTGTGGAGGCCTAGGAGGTTATGATGAAGAATTATATCCTCCTCTCTATGGTGTGTTTTGAGGCCTACGAAAGTTTTGCTGTTGTTGGGGATTACGATCTTGATACTGCGGGCATGAATTCTACCCTCGTCCCTAAACTTTCTCTGCAATAAGATCCTTTTCAAGAGCCTCGCTCATAGTCTGGGGATCTGCCATACGTACTGGTCCTGCTATCCCATGATTCAGGCCTCTAATGAATTTGTGTACTAGGAGTTTATCGTCATGGAGGTACTCCGCGTAATGAGAAAGCTCAATGAACCGGCTCTCATACTGAACAACTGTGAGTCCTCTCTGCTGTAAATCATGGAACTCATCTATCCTGCGCTGTCTGTAATGCTCTAACAAATATCGTGCATTAAAGCGCTCTATGAAGATGTCCCAAATGAGTGTATTTAAGGACAGTCGGTGCTTGTACTCCTCAGTGCGCCACTAGGTAGCTGTTGCATCTCTCAGAAGATGTACTACCACTCATGCTTTCATGTTGCTCCTATAAGGTCGCAACGTGAAACACCTATCTAGACTAATCAGCCAAGCCTCAACCATAGCTCCCTTTGTGGCTCCTGCGAAGGTAGGTGGGTTGAGCCTAAGCAGGTCTCTGATGGGGTCTCCTCTGTCTCTAAGTCCCACCACTGGCTCATCCAACCCATACTCATACGGTCCATGATATATCTGCTCTACTCTCATGGTCTCATCTCATCTCAAAAGTCTTGGAGGACTCCTACTCCGTGCATGGTAGGCTGACCCTACCTCCTCTACTGTAGTGTCTGGGATCTCCACGAAAGGCTTCGTGCATGGCACCTCTCGCGGATCGACGTGAGGCTCCACATATGGCTCAACACGTGACTCAGCACGCAACTCCTTATGTGGCTCCTCTCGCGGATCAACGTGAGGCTCATCACGTGGTCCTGGAATCACTGGTGGTAATCTTTCTAACATGGCCTGTAGTGTCTGTAGAATCTGTGGACCTATGTCAAATATTGGTGGTGCCTGTGGTACTGGTGGGTCTACTATAACTGCGGGTCCCTGTCCCTCAACTGAGGAATCACTATGCACCTCAATGGATGCCGTGTTGCGTGATCACACTCATCGAACACGTCGGGGAGGCATCCTACAAAACAAGGTAGACATTAATTAATCAAAGTTACAGAAAAAAATGTGCCCAAATATGCCCAGTGTTTAAACTTGGGCTCTGATAGCAAATGCCATGCCCACATTTCCCATGCGGTCACAACACGCATCACACGTGTCATGTCCACGTGTGTTATGTGGTCATGACGCGAAATATCAAAAAAATTTCCATTGCTTCCCTATAAACCCCCTCACACGCATAAGCGTGCTCGGTGGCGTACGCTTAAGGCGTAAACAATACAGTTGTTAGCAGGGTAATACACACACGTGCGCACACCCAAACACAAGAAGGCCAACAAGGGGGTCTTCATGATGTGGTTGATGTCACTACAAGGGTTGAACTTACTAAGCTTCTAAACCCTAGATTCTGGAAAAATCTGGCAGCATAACGCCTCACAGGCGTGAGGGGGATTTATTACTCTAACACTACTCTTAACACGGGGTTTCCTGATAGGGTTAACAAATTTCCTGTGACTCCCTAATTATAATGAATTTACAATTGATCTCATTAATGGATCATTTTTCAACAAAGCCCGATCATCTGTTCTCTTTCCCATTTTCTAAAATTTAATATTAATTTCTCCTCCTTCTGATCTTAGCATTTTCAACAAAGCCTGTTCATTTGCCCTCTCTTCTGTTTCTCTAAAATTTAATTTTGATTGTATTTCTATCACATTCTCTTTCCTGTTTTGTAAGGTTTCTTTATGTTTATCCTACTTTTCTTCACGTTCTCTATCAATCAAAGTTATCACTGCATCCTTTACATTATTCCTAATTTCTTGGTAGACCTGATCACCTAACAGGGTTTACTAACTTCACTTGACACAGTCTCCTAGGTTCCCGCTCTGGTTTAATTCAACGTTTGAATTAATTTTGATAATTAACTTGTCCATAATCAGTATTATCGATAGGTCAAACTTACTTAGTTCTCTTAGCCCATTTCAGAAATGCCTCACATTTTCTCCTCTTTTTTTTCAAGGTTAACTTTTCTTTCTCTTTCTCTCTCATTTTTCTCAATTGGATGTTTACTCAAACTGACATTTTCTCAATCTTCAGGGTTGTTTTTTAACCTCATATGAAATGCATATGATGGCTTAATTGCATTTATAGAGATACGCATATCTATATAAATGCAAATAAGCATATAATATATATAAATATATATGCTTATTTGCATGTTATAAAGATAGGTATATTTTTCTTTTCATTTTCTTGGTATTTAATTGTGACAATTATTTAAATTCCAAAAATGCAATTCCCCTACAGTTTGAATTAATATAAATATATATATATATATATATATATATATATTATTGTCAAAATATAAGCCCTATTTTATTTATTCTTTTTAAAAAATTACCCATAGATAATATATATATACCTATATATATAATATTATTTAAAATAAATTACAAAATTAGTAGCAAACCATTAAAATATATATATATATATATAAACCATTTATTTTAATCTTATATTTTATGTTCATTCATTATATAACATTGAAAATTGTTATATTTCCATTCATGCTTTTCTTTTGAAAGCCATTGGAGAAACCCTAATTTTTTTGTGTGATTATATTGGCTTTGCAGGGTCCAATGGATGGCGGCGGCGGCACTTAGGGCAGAGGTCAGATCTGCGAGTGTTTGGAGGCACAGAGGTGCACGAGCTGTAGACTGTGGGGGAAGCCACAGTGGTGGACAGGTGGAGGTGGAGTTCGCAGGTCGCAGGGGAGTTAACGGGGGTTGTGGTGGTTTGTGGGCGGAGTGTATGGAGATGAAGGTCTCCGATGGCGGGGGCGTGGAGAGTCCAGGGTCCACGATTTCATTGGGGCCGCGAGGGTAGCAGAGATAGTGGGGGTGTGGGGAGGAGGCGGAGCGTGGGATGTGGGTGGGGGCTTGTTGGTCATGATGTTAGTCATTCGCAAACATAGAATAAAAGTTACACAACAACCTTTACTCATCTTGAAAGATACGATGAATTCAAAGAATTCATGATCCCAAGTCTCCGTTGATTAGGTCTTAATCTACTGACGTTACTCAGTGGTTGATGTGTGTTGCTGTTTTCCATTCAGGGGCCTTACGTGTTTCTGCACTGTTCATCATCATCATCTTCAAATATCCTGCTCTGGATGTTTGCTCTGCATAAGTCTCCAACAATTCTACCTCTGCACTGTAAATTTAGTCAAATAATGTGCATACAGGCTGATATTTGCATGATATTTTCAATACTACATGCATTTAACCAAATATGCTAAGGATCTTCAGTTACCTACGAGATTTCAGCATATTTCACTGTTTCTGCTTGTTATTTATCATGATTTGCAGTTATGGTGATGAATTAATGAAATTAAAAAAAGGAAAAGGGTTAGAGAGTGAGATTCCTAAAATTACTGGACTTAGATCACTGATTCACATACAAGCTCCCATACTTGCAATGAAAAGAAGGAAAACTAGAAATCATACTTCACCAGGACATTCCACAAATCCGCATGATCTAGTGCAAAGCTTCAAAGGAAAGTTGACAACAACATGTAATGAAATGAAAGCGCTTCCAGTTGAACACAGCATTCACCAGTACATATCCAGAAATCAACAAGAAGATTACGTAAAATTTACCATCAGGATGTAATCTGGAACTTCATATTCATTCAGTATGCTCAAGAACAGGTACATTTACAGTGATCTGAAGAAAGAACCTTGACATTTCAACAATTCTATCCTCATTAGTCTCAGTAATCCGATCTCCTAATCTATTCTACAGTAATTGACTTTTTGCGCCAGATGCGTCTGTGTATTCTAATGTATTTCTTTTTTTTCTAATGCTTCAGGCTCTGGCCTTTATATAGAGCAAATGCCAGAAACGGTTACAATGATCCAAGGATCAGCATCGCCTCATAGCAATTAGCGATCCAGATGAAAAGCACATGTTTCGCCAGTTGGAAAATGCACAGCTGGCACATAATATTCCAGTATCTTCAACTTGATTCGGTCTCCAGCTGGCGAACAGCATATTTGACAATACCCTCTTCATTTCTGGCTCATGCTGACTCCATGCGCAACCTTGTAATCATCAGCTTCAGCAGCAGCTCTAACCGCATCATGACTTCAATGTTCAGCTTCAGCAGCATCATCATTTCTTCCTGCAAGTAAACAGACAAACATTAAGTTCATCATCATGATGATAAACAACAGGAAGTAAAACGCTTAATTAAACAAACCCCCAAAAATGCGCAGCAACAGGCAATCGGGTCTTCAAAATTTCATCGCTTCATGCTTTCCCGCCCATTTTCATGTGTATCGGGTTCGAAATATGATCATGATGACCTCAAATTATACAAGGAAATAATCGCCCTTCAACCATCCTTTGAAACCGGTTCGCATGCCCTGCATGTATGTTTCGGGTCATCATCATCATGTTCGCACTGGGTGCGAACACATATGATCAGGTTGACAAATTTACCTTAGGCCGACGGCAACAGTTATACCGACGCCAAACATCATGAGGATGACCAACTATATGCCTTCTGTCTGTCCGCAGGATATTTGAAATATGATGATCCTCCTTTCCTAATGCTCTGATGAAAAGCACATCAGGATGTTCACTTCTGCATACTGGGAAAGAAAGACATCGTCATCATCATCATGATATTGACAAACAGGAGGACCCGGAAAATGATCCTGCCGTTGGGGAAAATCATGATGACGTCATCGTCATCATCAGGCTTCAATAAAATGCAAAGGGATGACGTCACCGTCATGTTTCGTTAAGAGCAGGAGATAAATGGAATATCGGGTCACCTCCAAGGAAGATGACCGCGTGGATGAATTGCAATATGACCCTTTTCGGCCAAGGCTATCCGCTCGAAAGATCAGGATGATGAACATCATCATCATCATGTCCGCACTGGGTAATCCAAAATATGATCCTGCCTTGAAAGATCCTGATGATGATGATCACCAGGATATCCGTGGCTTGTGTTAATCTTCGAAGATGACGTTATCGTCATCATCATATTGGCGAACAGGATCATACCCTGGAAAATATCCTGCCGAAGGAGAAGGTGATGATGACGTCATCGTCATCATCATATCCGCAAAAGTTTATGCATCTCGGCAGGAGGATATTGCGAAATGTCGGGTAGAGAAAGATCATGATGATGATGATCTTGTTAACAAGGCAGGAATGAAATAACACCCTCCGCTTCGGAAGATAAGGTGATCATCATGATCACGCAAAAGGAGATCAGGAGGATGTTTCGGAATGCGATCCTGCCTTGAAAGATCCTGATGATGATGATCACCAGGACTTGGTCGTGCGCGCGCAAATTATGCAGATGGCGGGTTTCTTAAGCAAGGTGATGATGATTCATCAGCATGATATTATAATATGCTCGCGATGTTGGAATATCATGATGCTCGCGATGTGAGAATATCATGATGAAGATGATGTTAGAATATCATGATGCTCGCTTGACGGGTAAAACACACTAGCATTTAAGATTGACGTCCGGATGTTTCGGGACTGCATGATTTTTATCAGGTGATAGAGTAAGATCATGATGATGACCTTTGGCGATACAAAAGACCGCCTGACGGGAAAGGATACTACGACTTAAACTTGACGTCCGGATGTTTCAACCTCAGGATATTATCGGAGAGCTTTTCAAATATCATGATGATGATGTTCATCATACAGCAATTATCAGGTTTGACCAAAACTTTGACTGCTCATAACTCTCTCATATGGACGAATTTTCAAGTGATGTAAAAGGCAAACCTGCATGGAATTTCAAGCTCTTTCTAACTATGAAGTCATAGAAACAAAATATGAACTTTGAGAAACTAACCTCATGATGATGACCTACCTCATCCTGACCTTCATGATGATGATGCACCTGACCTATTTTTGCCAAACCGCCAGAAACAGACAACACAAGCCAAAACAAAAGTTGGGTCCCTGTTTTGCCAAGTCAAAATGGGGCGTGTTGTGTAACCACACAACAACTTGCCACCAAAGAAAACAACAAAATTCAAATAATTCAAGTGATATGATCATATTCATCTATAGTATTCTAATTCTGTCTAAGTAAATCATCATGATCTTTGAATGATAAAATTTCATTATGGTGATAAAGCTAACAAAGGATCAGGTGTGTGCAGATGATTAATTATCCTCATCTTGAAAGCAAGTTGAAGACATAAGTAACTGGTGTTAAACTACATAGTTGGAGATCATCCCTCATAGCCAACCTGGATAGAGCCTTGCTGCCAGCAGGTGTCTATAACCCCGGCAAGGTTATCTATACAATCTCCCTAAGTAGGGCTCCACTGCCAGCAGGCGTCCATAGCCCCGGTAGAGTTACTTAGATGGCCTAATTTTATTTCATTTCTGATTTTCCTTTAAAAATTTAAATTTGATATCATCATGTCTGCTCATTTGTACAAGGTGTAGTCACTTGCAGCTTTAGGTTGGAGATTGTATTGGTAGCAAGGGAGTCCCTTTAGATTTTTCACTTAACACCTATACTCATATCTTCAACAAGCCCAAGGCTGTTAGGTGTTTCATTGTGTTTGATTCACTTTGGACAAGAAAAGGCACCTTGATGAAAAGACATCATAAACCTGATCATGAACACTTCTTAGAATGAATCATAACCTATCTTTAAATCTGATCTCATCACTTGAATCCTAACAATTTAACTATTTTCTTAAGGTGATGAAGTGCATCATCCTGACTTACCAGAACAAGGTCCCAACCAAAACAACACAAAACAGAAACAACACCATACAAACAACTAACCTACAAAAAGGAAACAACAGGAACAGAACAAGAAAGCAAAACAAGCAGACTGTACAAACAACTAATCTACAAAATTATATACAACACACTACTAGGCAAACAAAAACCAGAAAAAGACCTAAGGACACCTGCATTTGCATACTTCTTTTGATTGTGCAGGAGCATCAGGGTATTAGTTATGGTTCTCAACCTAGCAAATTTATCTTTATATTCTGAAGAATATTCTGATATTCTGAATTCACTGTATTCAACAGAACAACTCTTGATGATCAGCAACTGAGGAAGCTCACCATGTTCATGATTAATCCATATGCATGTCTTATCTTCTGAATTTCCATAATCAAAATAGTATTCAACATCATTTACTGTGGAAAGGAGAAATACAACCTGGTGTATTTCTGGCTTTGCTGGACATGCTTCTTCATTGGCAGTTGGTCTTCCATTTGTCATTATATTTTCACTGCTTGGCTCAGTGCCTGGTCCCTCTTCAAATTGAAGGATGTATGACTTTTGATGTACTAATTCTTCATCTTTATCCAGCCTTATCCCTTCATTCTGGATGTTCAGATTATCCTCCAGTTTAGGAAACTTCTCAATATTTTCTTCAGTTTCCTGCACATCAGCATCTAAATAAGTATCTTTATTATCACAACCTGATATACAGAAATTTATCATTTCTAAATCATTTGACTGTAAAGGAGAAACAACTTTCACTTGATGAGGACACTCCCCTGTTTCATTTTCTAAATATTTCTGGAGTGACATCTGATTATGCACAACAACTCCAAAGTCTTCTACGTCTTCATCTTTCAGGAATTGTTCATTGAATAATTCACATCTTCTATCTAGTAAAGGATCTGATTCCATTAACCTGCAACATTCTTGCATTTGATCATTTAATTCAAAGAAGTCAGGTAATAAATCAGCATTTATTTTCTTCTCTATGACTCCCTGAGTTACCATCATAGGAACTTCATCATTAGGAGTGCATTTAAATTGTTCTACTATCTGTTTACACTTCTCTTTACCATAGAATGACTCCAGGAAAGATGTTTCATCTTCTTTATCAAAAGTATTAGGATCAGAATCAAAAATATTATCCTGATGAGTGATTTCTTCTCTAAAATTTTCACAAGATTCATACCTGCATACTGACTGATCCTTACTTGTATTAGGAAGTAGAGAACTCCTATCAATCCCACCATAAAATGAATCCAGGAAAGATGTTTCCTCTTCATTACCTTCTGGAACTGACTCAGCTATTGTATTTTCTAGAATCTTTTTCAACATGACCAAGCAAGGGTAGCAATCTCTCTCTGAATGCTCTTCATCATGTAATCTGCACCAGCTTTCAATCAAGACATCATCAATGGGCAAACCTAATATTTGACTACACTGTATATTTCTAGACAAGTATAATTCAAAATCTTCAGAATGATCTACTTCAGTGTCTGGACAATTAATAACTTCTGGTGCTGCATCTGCTTGTTGCTCCAGAATTTCTTCATTTTCCTGGCGGATTTCTTTATTTTCCTGGCAAACTTCTTCATTTTCTTGGCAAATTTCAACCCTGAACACGTCCAGAAAGAATATTAGTCCTTTCAAGTATAAATCCAACCTTGTGAGGAAAGTTAAACAATTTATTTCACTGTGTTCTGTAGTCTGGTGTATCCTGCAACAGGTAGATAAACCAAAGTTAGACAAATTGTGAGGGTAAATCTGCCCATTCAGAGTTTCCTGAAATAAAGGAATGTTAATTTGACAATTATTTTCATATGCATCCATCAAAATGAGACTCTATTCTTCAAATTTTTTTTTTATTTTGCAATTTTAAGGAGATCTATCATATCTCAGACTAAAACTTTGAAAGTCCAGAAAATCAAACAAATTTTTGATGCTTTGGGCTAGATCTTTGCAAAGGTGCAACCAAAACATCTCAGGTAAGAGATATTTGCAGACATTTAGCTCAAATGCTGAAATATTTATGCAATATTTGCAGAAAATCCAAAAATTCGCAGCTCACGCCCTGCCTTCTCGAAAATTGATGTTGCGTTAAAAGCGAGGGGCCTGCACATATGAATGATGACTGAAGCAGCGATGTCTTTTCCAGTTCTGCCCTCCTTCTAGCGCCAATTTATGTTGGTCATGATGTTAGTCATTCGCAAACATAGAATAAAAGTTACACAACAACCTTTACTCATCTTGAAAGATACGATGAATTCAAAGAATTCATGATCCCAAGTCTCCGTTGATTAGGTCTTAATCTACTGACGTTACTCAGTGGTTGATGTGTGTTGCTGTTTTCCATTCAGGGGCCTTACGTGTTTCTGCACTGTTCATCATCATCATCTTCAAATATCCTGCTCTGGATGTTCGCTCTGCATAAGTCTCCAACAATTCTACCTCTGCACTGTAAATTTAGTCAAATAATGTGCATACAGGCTGATATTTGCATGATTTCTACCATTATTTATGATTCTTTGCATGATATTTTCAATACTACATGCATTTAACCAAATATGCTAAGGATCTTCAGTTACCTACGAGATTTCAGCATATTTCACTGTTTCTGCTTGTTATTTATCATGATTTGCAGTTATGGTGATGAATTAATGAAATTAAAAAAAGGAAAAGGGTTAGAGAGTGAGATTCCTAAAATTACTGGACTTAGATCACTGATTCACATACAAGCTCCCATACTTGCAATGAAAAGAAGGAAAACTAGAAATCATACTTCACCAGGACATTCCACAAATCCGCATGATCTAGTGCAAAGCTTCAAAGGAAAGTTGACAACAACATGTAATGAAATGAAAGCGCTTCCAGTTGAACACAGCATTCACCAGTACATATCCAGAAATCAACAAGAAGATTACGTAAAATTTACCATCAGGATGTAATCTGGAACTTCATATTCATTCAGTATGCTCAAGAACAGGTACATTTACAGTGATCTGAAGAAAGAACCTTGACATTTCAACAATTCTATCCTCATTAGTCTCAGTAATCCGATCTCCTAATCTATTCTACAGTAATTGACTTTTTGCGCCAGATGCGTCTGTGTATTCTAATGTATTTCTTTTTTTTCTAATGCTTCAGGCTCTGGCCTTTATATAGAGCAAAATGCCAGAAACGGTTACAATGATCCAAGGATCAGGATCGCCTCATAGCAATTAGCGATCCAGATGAAAAGCACATGTTTCGCCAGTTGGCAAATGCACAGCTGGCACATAATATTCTAGTATCTTCAACTTGATTCGGTCTCCAGCTGGCGAACAGCATATTTGACAATACCCTCTTCATTTCTGGCTCATGCTGACTCCATGCGCAACCTTGTAATCATCAGCTTCAGCAGCAGCTCTAACCGCATCATGACTTCAATGTTCAGCTTCAGCAGCATCATCATTTCTTCCTGCAAGTAAACAGACAAACATTAAGTTCATCATCATGATGATAAACAACAGGAAGTAAAACGCTTAATTAAACAAACCCCCAAAAATGCGCAGCAACAGGCAATCGGGTCTTCAAAATTTCATCGCTTCATGCTTTCCCGCCCATTTTCATGTGTATCGGGTTCGAAATATGATCATGATGACCTCAAATTATACAAGGAAATAATCGCCCTTCAACCATCCTTTGAAACCGGTTCGCATGCCCTGCATGTATGTTTCGGGTCATCATCATCATGTTCGCACTGGGTGCGAACACATATGATCAGGTTGACAAATTTACCTTAGGCCGACGGCAACAGTTATACCGACGCCAAACATCATGAGGATGACCAACTATATGCCTTCTGTCTGTCCGCAGGATATTTGAAATATGATGATCCTCCTTTCCTAATGCTCTGATGAAAAGCACATCAGGATGTTCACTTCTGCATACTGGGAAAGAAAGACATCGTCATCATCATCATGATATTGACAAACAGGAGGACCCGGAAAATGATCCTGCCGTTGGGGAAAATCATGATGACGTCATCGTCATCATCAGGCTTCAATAAAATGCAAAGGGATGACGTCACCGTCATGTTTCGTTAAGAGCAGGAGATAAATGGAATATCGGGTCACCTCCAAGGAAGATGACCGCGTGGATGAATTGCAATATGACCCTTTTCGGCCAAGGCTATCCGCTCGAAAGATCAGGATGATGAACATCATCATCATCATGTCCGCACTGGGTAATCCAAAATATGATCCTGCCTTGAAAGATCCTGATGATGATGATCACCAGGATATCCGTGGCTTGTGTTAATCTTCGAAGATGACGTTATCGTCATCATCATATTGGCGAACAGGATCATACCCTGGAAAATATCCTGCCGAAGGAGAAGGTGATGATGACGTCATCGTCATCATCATATCCGCAAAAGTTTATGCATCTCGGCAGGAGGATATTGCGAAATGTCGGGTAGAGAAAGATCATGATGATGATGATCTTGTTAACAAGGCAGGAATGAAATAACACCCTCCGCTTCGGAAGATAAGGTGATCATCATGATCACGCAAAAGGAGATCAGGAGGATGTTTCGGAATGCGATCCTGCCTTGAAAGATCCTGATGATGATGATCACCAGGACTTGGTCGTGCGCGCGCAAATTATGCAGATGGCGGGTTTCTTAAGCAAGGTGATGATGATTCATCAGCATGATATTATAATATGCTCGCGATGTTGGAATATCATGATGCTCGCGATGTGAGAATATCATGATGAAGATGATGTTAGAATATCATGATGCTCGCTTGACGGGTAAAACACACTAGCATTTAAGATTGACGTCCGGATGTTTCGGGACTGCATGATTTTTATCAGGTGATAGAGTAAGATCATGATGATGACCTTTGGCGATACAAAAGACCGCCTGACGGGAAAGGATACTACGACTTAAACTTGACGTCCGGATGTTTCAACCTCAGGATATTATCGGAGAGCTTTTCAAATATCATGATGATGATGTTCATCATACAGCAATTATCAGGTTTGACCAAAACTTTGACTGCTCATAACTCTCTCATATGGACAAATTTTCAAGTGATGTAAAAGGCAAACCTGCATGGAATTTCAAGCTCTTTCTAACTATGAAGTCATAGAAACAAAATATGAACTTTGAGAAACTAACCTCATGATGATGACCTACCTCATCCTGACCTTCATGATGATGATGCACCTGACCTATTTTTACCAAACCGCCAGAAACAGACAACACAAGCCAAAACAAAAGTTGGGTCCCTGTTTTGCCAAGTCAAAATGGGGCGTGTTGTGTAACCACACAACAGGGCTCCGCCCCCTCCCCACACCCAAATACTTCGGCTGCAGCGGTGGTGGGGAGGGTTCAAACCCCCTCCACAACCACCATTCCTTCTTCTCAAAGACTGTAATTTCATTAAAAAAACTACAAAAATATTATTTAATTTCCCATTTAAATTTCGTTTATCATTATATATAATATCTATTTATAAATATATATATATACATATATATATATAACTACTTCACAATTTTCTCACAGTGATAAAATTCATAGTTTCATAAGTAACACATATCATTGTAAAATATAGAATATTTATTTAATATATATATATATAATTATTAAATTATTCCTATCAATTAACTTGTAGGATAGATTATTGAATGAATTTAAAATGAGTTTTCTTACAATTATATTTTCAAATGCAACTCAACATAAAAATGATAATTAGAAGTATTATACAAGGATATTCAATTCAAATTTTCTCTTAATTTAATTTCAAATTCTGATTCAAATGATTCAACTTAACTATAGTAAGCTTTTGATTTAAAGGAAAAAGGAATTAATTTTATTTGCATTCCTTCACAACAAATCAAATGCATGATTATAACAAAAGTTCATTTATTTTCATAATGACAAAACTACAACTTCAAGCAACTCATTAAAATTATCATTTTCACAAGTCATGTAATGAGATAAATATTAACAAACTTATTTATAACAACAACTAATTCACAACTTTTCAAAATAGGAGTATAAGGAAATAGACAATTCTAATGTCCTTTAAAAACAATTTTCTTTTCTTAATCATTTCATAGATGGCAACAAAATGTAATAAACACTACAAATAAAACTATAATTATAATGAAGAGGATTTCCTCATAACTCAAAAATACCAAAATTACAACAATAGAAGGAGAAATCTCTCCTCTTGGGAATCAACAAGGATGTAGACAATAACAAGCCCAAGCTCTTCTATAGAGCCTTAAGAGTAAAGGAAAATAAAATATTTTCCAAGTTTCAACTAATCTTCTTCAAGATTCACAATAAACTCCAAGAACTTGCATATCACACAAGGGAAGAAAACACCACTCAACTTGCTCTCCCCCCTACCGTAGACCCGCAAGAGGGTCACCCCCAAGCTAGGGAGATCATCCACACACCTAGGGTATTCCAAAATCCACTTCACAACAATGCAATACAACATCCCAAAAACACAATTACACCCTTGGATAATTACACAACACAAACTCAACTAAAGTGAGTCAAAGAAGGGTAGGAGAGTGGACACACTCAACTCTAGAGTGCCACCCTTCAAAAATATATCAACACAAATTTCTCATGGCCTCAAGCCAAACTGGTTAACAAAAATTCCAAGGAGTTCATACTTTGGCTCTCAAGCCATGTGACAAATTTACTCATAATTACTCAAATGCCCTCAAGGCTTTCAACATCCCAAACCAAGGCAATGACCTCGAGGAGGATCACTCCTCCCCTACCCCACACTTGATGAGCATTTCTCCCAGGTGGAAGAAGCTCTGTCAACACCCCAATAAAAATTCCCCACAATAACAAAATTTACAACACAAGCAAAATAAACATTTTCACACATTCTTCATGCAAAAAATAGAAAATACAAAGGAAGGGCCTTAAAATACAACCTTAAAAATCCCTTTAATGGATGAAATTGATGTAGAGCTCCATTAAAATCTCCTCCAACCTAAGTCACCAAACTCCCTCTATTCTTTTTTCCAAAAACAATTTCCAATAAACCAAAAATCCTCAAAAATTCAACAACCTTTCTCCCTATCCCAAGTGGGATTAAAATAACCCATTCCATGAGTTTAGAGTAATGGGGAGATGACACGTGTCACCTCCTCACTCTTCCTCTCAAACACTATTGTGTCCCAAGGGATGGGTGTTGACACGTGTCACTCACTCATCCCAAAGTCTTCCTTATCCCTTACCACATGTCATCTCTCTTACACATGGGAGAGAAAAGGGGAGTTAAAGAGGGAAAGGGTGACACATGTCTCCCCTTCCTTCCTTCTCATGAAGGACCACAAAACTTCATGGGGACTCTCACCAATAGTGAAGGAGACTTGAAGTCAAGTCCTCCACAATTGGTGGATCTTGGAGTCATCCTTAACCTTGGGAATGGAAAAGGGATGGGCTTGAGTGTTGGTACCACTCATCCTATCCCTCCCATACCTCCAAATTCGTCACTTAACTTCATTGTGAAGTTAAGGTGACCATACGGAGGTTAACCAAGGGTTACCCAAGTCAAAAGGGACCCTAGACCCATGGGGTATGACCAAGGGTCAATTTTAACCTAGTTAGGACACCCAGGGTTAAGTTAAGACACAAGAAAAGGGTCTCAAAAATTTAAAATTTAAAAAATAAAATTCAAATACATTTCTTATAACACAAATCATAATTCAAATTTACAAGAGGGTAGACCTAACCCATTCAACCTCATGCAAGACAACATTACAACATTAAATCAAACACAAAGTCAATCTCGGTTCCTCGTGGAACCAGATCAGCTTTACAAGGGATTACAACATAGGTGTGGAATAATCTCCAGTATCTGTGGTTTTGTTAGAAATACCTGCACACTCAATTTCAAAGTTAATTCCACATAAATATCATAGCCGAAGCAAATTTAAAGCATGCATTCCTAAAACATACCACAGTTCTCATAAGCATAATGAAATCACATTACAATTTTCTTTCTAACATCACCCAATTAGTTTTCCTGTAATGTAAACATCTAACATCACCCAATTAGTTTTTCCTATAAAATAATAAAGTCTAACAGTTCGGAATCTGGGATCAACAGTCCCACACATATAAAAGTATCAGCAACAGTAAGGTAAATGGTCACATGAATAGAATGAAAAAGGGTAGGCCTCACAGAAAGTTAGACTTCCACAATAACTCACACCTAGTCATAGCAATAGAACCATTACATGCTCTAATACCATATTTAAATACTTTATTTAAAAATGTTATTCACAAATATCACAAAATTAAGCTATTGCTACTCAGACAATATTAATATTTGCAGGTTTTCATTCATTCAATCAGATGATTTACATTGATACAATATGGCTTTATAAAGCATTTTGTCTTTCTTGTGCACTAACCACCCAAATACCTACCTTCATATGGGAAAGTAACTCTCGAATATTAATTTATTACTAAAATATAATTTATTTATAAGTTAACATGAACATACTAACTTGTTAATTTATTATTTACTTATCTAACCTATATACTATAGATGTAATATATTTCCAACAATATCTTGGGCTCATGACCTTATTTTGAGAAAAAAAAATTTATTTGGGCTAATTTTTTGTGCTCTACGCATTGGTGTAGATGGTTTTTTATTTTGATGTATAGATTTTCCAAGTTTTGTAATTTATCACAAATTTTTCTACACAGTTCTCATTTTGAGAACTTCTGGGGCTCCATTTAGGCTCATATGAGATCCTTTTCAGGTGCATTTTTTTAAAGTGCATAATTTTTTTTGTACTTTGTAGTAGTGTTATTAGATTATACTTATTTCAATAAAAATTGTACTTTTATCATAATAGCATCTTTTTGGCAATTGTGAAGCATTGAAATCAAAGACCACTTTGCATTTTAAACAAGTGGCAATTCTAACTGCACTAATTATAAAGTGTCAACTCATATTTTCTTTGGGGTTATTTGATTGAGTGAACTTAGGGGGTGTTCATGTAGTTTTGCATCTCTTTTATTGGATTAGTCTATTTTGAGGAGAATATTCATGGGTATATCAGATCATCCTTCAGTTATTGATTTGAAAAAAAGGAACTATAATGCTTGGCCAGATGGTATGTTAA
Source organism: Cunninghamia lanceolata (assembly GCA_027924645.1). Taxonomy (NCBI): domain Eukaryota; kingdom Viridiplantae; phylum Streptophyta; class Pinopsida; order Cupressales; family Cupressaceae; genus Cunninghamia; species Cunninghamia lanceolata. The sequence goes on from BSBN01000550.1 coordinate 2,596,269, forward strand.
AGCATTTAAAATGGCTTAACCTCTTGCCCTATCTTTATGAACTTGTTCCTCAACCACCACTAGATTGGCAAAATTGAGTGTGGTACCTCAAGACTTGTCATGTTTTTGGTCTTAAGGGTTTTCATGTTGACATTAACACACTATTTACCCTATTAGGAATTGAGACCCCTCATGCTCATTGGACCAAAATTTGGGAAATGTATGGAGATCCAGCTGAGACTCCATTCCTAGATGATCTTACCTTGGATTGCCTTGTTCCCCTAGATGATTGTGATAATGTTCCATATGATTATGATACAACAATAGTGCTACATTAGTGAGAAATTCTTGAACATCAAATGACCATTAAAACTTCTCCTACTTCTCCTCCTTCAAAGACTCCAATTGATTCTTCAACTTCTATGAATCTTATTTTATATACAGAGGCTTCACCTCCTACATATTTGAGTAAGAATCCAAATGTTGAGGACTCTTCACGTCTAACACTTGCAGATTCTATAGTTGTCCATTCTTAGACTTCTTTTGTGGACACCAAGTCATTGGATTCTTCATCTCTTCTTGATGACTGCTTATAGGAATACATTGTTTGTTTGTCGAATCCCACATACATGATCATGATGATAGCATTGAGGATATATGTCTTCTCTTTGATGACAACTTCTATGGAGTTGGTTCTTTTTCTTCGAATGTTATGAGGGAACATTCAAACCCTCATATTCTTTCTCTGCCTACACATGCTTCCACAGTGACAAATTCTATAGATACTCATGAGTTGATAGTTTCAATATAACCACCATTCATGTTGACACCTTCTATAGGAGTACTAGATTTTCTTTAGTCCAATTGTCTTACCTATGGTGAGAAACATACATCCATGGTTACTACATTGAAATCTTCAATGGTAACTGATTCATCTTATCAAAATAGGTTAGATCTTGGCATTAGCTTGGAGTGGCATTCAAAGGATTCATCTTCATCTTTGGATCATGTTTTACATTAGTTTCTACTAGGTTCTGAATTGTCACTTTCTTCATTTTAGTTTGGGACTCCTGATTTGATTGTGGCACCTTTCAGCACCAACATGGAAACACTTGAACAAAGTTCAAATAAATCATACATCTTGTATTTTCTTCCCTTCCCTCATATTCCTTTCAAGAATGGGAAGACACCCCACATACATCCTTGGTTTTGTTTCTTCCTAAGGGGAGGAATGTTGTTCAATGATTTTGGGTCATCTTTAGCATTCATTGTCAATCATCTACCATTAGTACAGGAGATTCTACATTGAAGGGGGGCTACATGGTCTCTCTTCTTCTCTCTTATGGTGGGGAGGGGGGGATTTCACATGGAATTTTCTACTTCTCATACATTTGGAGAGCATATTTTGTTTTCTATCTTTTGGAGAGGGTGTTTTTTACCATGGGCTTTTCTCCTTTTATCCATTTGTGAGAGATTTGTTTGTACGTGGGTACCTAACAAGGCCTTGTAGCTAGGACACATATTAGCACCTTTTCATTTGTTTTTTCCTCCCTAAATTTCACTTAAGGGGTGTTGATGTGAACAGGGTATATTACCTAACTAGTTCCACATTAGGTCATATTCACACTTGTCTAGTTAAGTTTACTTAGGGCATACTTGGGGCGCACTAAGGATATGTATCTCTTTGTGTCTCAAGTCATAAAGATAACACACTTTTCATAATCTTATGTTGTCTGATGTCTCACCTTAGCCTAAATAACTAAGGGTTTTGTTACAAGTATGTGCTAATTGGTATTGTCATTGATGTCAACATGTTTGTGTTGTCACTGGTGCCAACTGTGTCTTCTGATATTATTGTTTGTTGAGTGATTAAGTTGTCATGTTAAGGACATTGTCTAAGTTTTTACTCCGCATTTCCTTAGTATTGAAGATCAAAGTATGAGATTTGGATATGATTTAAAGAAGTGTTTGAAGATGCTAAATCAAGAATTTGGTGGTCCAGATCATTGTGCAGCAAAAGTTCTATCTAGCAGTTTGAAGATTGTGTCTGACAGCATTTGCAGAGTGACAAGAAGAAAGTATTTTGCTCCGTAGTTTGGATTTTGGTATTGCAGTTCTAGACTTAAGTTTATAAAGTCCTTAGCTATCTTCATTCCAAAGGATTTGTGATTTAGTGCTCCGAAAAGCAAGTTACTTGATGCAGAGGCACCCACACTATAACCTTAACATACAGCATGGATGTCTGCAACCCTTCATCATCATCATCATCATATTTCGCTTAACACTGTCAGCATCATCATATTTACTCTCGCCGACCGATATCCTCCTGCAGACAAGTCTTCGCCCTTTCGCATGTCAGCAGCATCATCATATTCGACTATCGGCAGCATCATCACATTCGGCAAGCGCGAACATCCTTTTGACGTTCACTGTTCATCTCACCGGCAAACGCTTTCTCTAGCATCATGATGTTCAACATCATGTTAGTGAGCAGGATATGGAACATCCAGTTCCTCCCATATATCCTGATGATGACACTCTACTTCACGCACCTTTCCTCCGATGCTTACGTCACCCTGATATCCTGATGACGATTATCCTGATGATGATGACGTCTATTACCGCTCCCTCAATATCCTGCTGCTCCGCAATATCCTGATGACGTATATCCTGATGATGATGACGTCATATGCAACTCCTCAATATCCTGCTGTTGGCCAAACTTAGCTTTTTCGGCCCGCGATCAACCTGATCTTCTACCTTATGCCGATACGCTCCTCCTCGGCAACTCCTGATGATGATCACCCCGACGCACATTCACTTTATGCAACCAACCACATCATACTCATCTCCATCGACCCGGATGACGATGCCCGAAGGGACTGTAGGATATACACCGAAATATCTTGATGATGCCGTTTTAACGAACTTCCAGCCATAGCAAATTTTCAACTCGCCGATCCTCCTGGGATGACCCGATCCACTTTCAGGGTGATCTTCCAGACTCTAATCTATCAGCTCGACCTAGCACATACCCATGCTAGGGTTCTCAACATCTCTCGACGGCGATCCTGCACACCTGCATGCAAACAGAAAGCAAACTAAAACCTAACCTACTGTACATAACCATTCCACCGATTCAACGAATCAACCGGTGGAATGGATCAGCGCATCCATGAAACCACCAAAACAGCAAATTGATTAAACGATGGAATTCAACAGAGGATGAACACAAACAGGATCAGTTTATTTGATTTCAAAAGATGCAAATACAATGATCAGTCTCTCTCTCTCTGTCTCACTCTGTGCAATCTAGCTCGATGCAATATATTATATCTAAAACCAACTGATCCTCATGCATATATAGGATCTCCTGCGAGTACTACCACTCGACTCCAAGCGGCTGGGAGATCCAACCGATCCTACAGCATACAGCTGTCCTAACAAACTAACTAAAAATAGTAAAGCATGGTCAGCATGACCTTATTACATGCATTGGTCTTATCAGACCTTCTTGGAAACATTAACAAGACTCAAAACTAACTAACTGCCTCATGGAGGCCAGCTGTCAAGTAGGTGCTCTTGCACCACTTACCTCTATTGTTAAGTGCCTTGATCCCGTGGATATAGGGTATGTACGTAATTTGGGATATGAAGGAAGTACTTAGATTCAGGCACACACGATACCCCTCTTTCATCATTCTTATAATCTTCATCAATCATCATCTTCTTCCATCTCTCATCTTATTCTATCATATATCTTCATCAATTCACCAATCTTTCAAAACAATTCTTCCAATCAACCACTTCTTCAAATCATCAATCCATCACTGCTTCCAATCAATCTCAATCCAAGCAATGATCCATATGCAAGTCATCCTCAATCCATACCAATCAAGTTAACCAATCTTGTCAAATTATCCAATCACATTCTTGGTCTTGATCCTAATCTTGTCATAAACCAAATCAATCAATCATCATCATCAATGGGATATATATCATTCCCACATCCTTGTGTTGATCTAGGGATATATAAATCCTTGCCATGACAACACTATCATCATCAATTAACCAACAATTAATCATTGTTTTACAGCTTAATAGGGGCAATACCTTGTTTGTTTTTGTATCATTTGCGCATGCTTGCTTGCTTGTGTGTGTTATCTTTTATCTTGCATTTGTATCAAATCTGTATCATTCCAGCTAATATTCATATCTTGTGTATGTTGGAATAGATTTTTACATTATCCTTTACATCTAAGGTCACATCATACCTTTTGTGCGCTAAGACTTTAATGCTCTAAGTTTTCTTCCTCATATGTCTAGACAAGGTTGTATTACACTGGGACACGAGACACATTGTCTCCTTGGTCCTCATACCCTAGTGCATAACATCTAGTGCTATATCAAATATCTTGATTGCTCACCTTCATTGGAGCATAATGCATCATCTTTTCTTCTATCTATTTCCTTATCTTTCTTCCTTGACCAATCCATTTCATGTCAAGAGCCTACCCATGTTTGTCCGACCCGCCTATCCTCTCGAGGGGGCATCCTTATCCTATATTTCCATTACCATCTTTTTCTTCTATCCATGCCTTAGCTTCTTTGAAATGATGTTACTCGACACAAATCTCATCATCTCAAACATCATCTGAAAGAGGGGCAAAATGTAGACACCTAAAAATGTCCAACACCTTGTCATTAGTATGATTTGCCCTAGGTACCCATGTCATCACCTAATTAGTTAAATAAATCTTATTTATTTGACTAATTTATTTTATCCCCTTTCAATCCCATAATCCTATCTTCTATAATTAAATAAATTAAGATTTATTTAATTATTCATGGTCATTTATCCCCTCTAATTAAATAATTATTTTAAATTATTTAATTAGTCATTTTTCTATTTTCTATAATATCTTTCCACATCATCTCTCATCATAAATCTAAATTAATTAAATAAATTAAATATTTATTTAATTAATAAAATCCTAAAATATCTTCTTGCTTTCTTTCCAAAATTAAAACTTATGTGTATCTAATTAATTTATTTAATTAGATATTTCATCAATTATCCTCCCATCTTTTTCAAAGATTTATTTCCTTTTTAGGATTTAAAACAAAAAAGCAATATCTTTCTATCTTTTAAAAATCCTATCTTATCTTGTTTTATTTCCTCTTTTGTCTAATAAAGCAAAAATCTAATCCTTATCTTATCTTATCAAATCTTTTCCCCTCCACATCAAAAATTAGTCCTTGCCTATAAATATGGCCTCTCATAAGCCATTTGTAGGCATTGAGTTTCATATCCTTATGCTATCAAAATCATATCAGAACTTTTGCATCAATCTTCTTCCAATCCTCTCATCCATGTCTATCTATCATTTTCATCTAATCATTATGCTGCGAATGTGAGCGATCAACAATACAATAAATCAAACAATCAATCATGTATTCATCATTCAAGGTATTCAGAAAGATTTGGGTAAAAAGGTAATTTGCATTGTATTGTTTTTATCTTGTATTTATCTAAATTTTCTCATTTACACCTGTCAACTGGATTCCGTTGTCTTGTGGATCTCCTCAAGGGTGGAGTAAGGGTCTCAACTTATTCTTCTGCATGATCATTTGTACCAACTTATTCTGTAACAACAGACTCATCTTCATCAGAACTACTTGAATCTTCTTCTTGTTCTTCACCCCTCCAATCCATCATTCTGTTCTTCCTAAGGTGCATCTTGCTGCTCTAACTCAAAGTGCACTCTCTTTACCTTTTGATCTTTTTCTTTTGGCTGCTTGGGTTCAGAAATAGCTCTAAGTTCCCTAAAAATAACATCTTTAGAATAGATAATCTTACGGGTTAGTGGATTCCAAAGCTTATAACCTTTGACATTATCACCATATCCAATGAATGTACAATTTTTAGCTTTTGGATCCAACTTATATCACTTTTCCTTAGGCACATGAACAAAAGCCTCATAGCCAAAAACCCTTAAATGTGAAATAGAAGGTTTCTTACCTGTCCACACTTCATAAGGTGTCGAATCAAGAGCCTTACAAGGAGTTCTGTTTAACAAGTAGCAAGCAGTACACACAGCCTCTGTCCAAAAGCATTTATCCAACTGTGCATCACTCAGCATACTTCTGGCCCTTGCCATGATTGTTCAGTTCATCCTTTCTACAACACCATTCTGCTGTGGTGTATATGGAGTTGTCTTTTGTCTGATAATACTTGTATGCTTTCAAAACTCATTAAATTCCTTAGAGAAATATTCCCCTCCATTGTTAGATCTTAATATTTTTATCTTCAACCCTGATTGGTTTTCTATTAAGACTTTAAATTCCTTAAGCTTAGTGAAAACTTTAGATTTGTGTTTCATAAAATAAATCCATGTAAATCTAGACATATCATCAATGAAGGTAACAAAATAATGAGATTTTATGATAGAATCACTATCCACAAGTCCAAACACATTCATATGAATATGTTCTAACTTCTCTTTTACTCTATAGCTTCCTAAAGGAAATGATTTTTTGTTTTGTTTACCAAACACACAATGCTCACAGAAATCAAAGTGCTCATTAGAATAAGAGAAACTATCCAACAAATCTTTATTTTTAATAGTTTTCAAAATATTATTGTTAGTGTGGCCCAATTAATGGTGCCACAACATACATGTATTTTCAGTACTGGCCTTAGATACATAGGAGGGATTACAAACTATAGTGACTTCAAGCTTGAACAGGTTTCCCAATCTCTTCCCCTTCGCTACCACCAAGTTCCCACTCACCAATCTGCAACCATGCTTATCAAATGTCACATGCATTCCCAAATCATTCAGTTTTGAAATAGAAATCAAATTTCTAGCTAAACTAGGAACATGATAAACATCAGGGAGGGTTTTAATCCTCCCATCACTGAAACACAATAGTACCTTACCTTTACCAACTATCAGATATGTAGAGTTGTCTCCAAGGTAGATATTACCTCCATCATATTCTTCATATGTGGAGAACCATTCCTTATGTGGGGTCATATGAAATGAGCATCCTGAGTCAACCAACTAGTTTTCATTAGAAGCAACATTACATGCAGAAAGTAAAACATCTTCACTTGCATTTAAGAACTTATCAGAAGCACTCTCCCACTGTTTCTTTGGGTTCTTGCACTCCTTCACATGTCCCCTTTTATCGCAGTTCCAACACTTAACTCTATTCTTCTTCCCAAGACTCTTAGATCAGCCCTTGGACTTGTCCTTAGCTCCTTTCTAATCTCCTTTTGGTCCTCTTTCCATAGACCTTCCCCTGACACTTAGAGCATCCCCTGAACTATCTGAACTTTTCTTCTTCAATTCATGTGACAATAAAACTGAAACAAGAGCATCCAACTTCAGATCTGTGAGGTTAGCAGTGATAGCCAAAATGGCATTCTCCCATGACTCAGGCAAAGAACAGAGAAGCAATATACATTTATCTTCCTCATTCACCTTCATATCTATAGATGCTAACTGACTCAATAAAAAATTAAACGAATTCAAATGCTTTGCAACTGATTCACCCTCTTTCATTTTCATGGAAAATAACTTACGCTTTAAATAAAGTTTATTTACCATACTATTGGCTTGGTAGATCTCACCTAGACGTTTCCACAAGCTATGTGTGGACTTATCACTCACAACATTCAGTAGAACAGAATCTGCAAGACACAGTCAGATTGTACCTCATGCCTTTTTATCCAGTCTTTCCCACTTATCAAGAGCAACATCATCAGGTTTCTTTTCTTTCATAACAGCCAACCACTGGTTTCTTTCTTCCAACAAATCCTCTATTTTTAGCTTCCATAATTCGCACCCCATGCCATTGAACTTTTAAATGTCTCACCGAGAGGTAGAAGCAATAGTGGATGAAGCCATGATATTTACACAAGATCTGCAAACACAAAACAACCAAATCGCCCACTGCAGCTAAAAAACCTTCACACTGCCACCCAAGAATAAAAAATAGCCGGTCTTAGATACCAAATGTTAGAAATGAAGGTGTAAACCACACAACAAAAATTTGATTCAAACTTTATTATCCTCTAAACAATGTAGAATCAATGGAGATTGCAGTAGAAATTAAACCCACTACACAGAAATAACAAGCATTAAGAATAGAACACATAACACAGTATGTAATGTGGAGAAAACCCTTTCAGGTAAAAAACTCTATCAAGAAAAAAGGCTCTAAGTTGTATTATTTTCAAATATATGAGATTACAATACATGCACTTCCTCTCTCCTTCAGTCTTCAATCTAGCAGCGCCTATTACTCTTAACTCTGATAAAAACATAGTACAAATATCCTTATAAAAGGGGGTTGCCTTCTAGGGCAAGATAACCAGCAAAATATCGACTGTTAGATCTGTGACTTATTGATGAATAGTCTAGATTCACAATAATAAAATATAAAATAAAATGTGGTTTTGGGGGTGTTGCCCCCGAATGCCCATCGGGGCATGTGGTCCCCAGACCCTTCGCAGGGGAGAAACCCCCTGAGACCCCTGTCATGGACGAATGAGCGTTGAAGACCGGATATAATCATGTAGCTAAAACAAGGCTGTTGCTAGTGGAACCTTTCATCCCTTATGGGTGATTTACAGACAATATTAGGAGTAATTAATTACATAGGATTTACAAGGTTGATGGCATCTTAATCCTAACAATGTGTGGCAGTACACGTCACTAATGAATTGTAGTAATCAACTAATGAGATGTGTCCATTTGAGTACTTGAAATCATTCCCATTCAATGCATATCACTTGAAAATAGGTCACAGACTACTCTCAACAAACACTGCTAATCAGTAATGGTGCAGGAGCACCTACCTGACAGCTGGCCTCCATGAGGCAGTTAGTTAGTTTTGAGTCTTGTTAATGTTTCCAAGAAGGTCTGATAAGACCAATGCATGTAATAAGGTCATGCTGACCATGCTTTACTATTTTTAGTTAGTTTGTTAGGACAGCTGTATGCTGTAGGATCGGTTGGATCTCCCAGCTGCCTGGAGAGATTTCCCAGCCGCTTGGAGTCGAGTGGTAGTACTCGCAGGAGATCCTATATATGCATGAGGATCAGTTGGTTTTAGATATAATATATTGCATCGAGCTAGGTTGCACAGAGTGAGACAGAGAGAGAGACTGATCATTGTATTTGCATCTTTTGAAATCAAATAAACTGATCCTGTTTGTGTTCATCCTCTGTTGAATTCCATCATTTAATCGATTTGCTGTTTTGGTGGTTTCATGGATGCACTGATCCATTCCACCGGTTGATTCGTCGAATCGGTGGAATGGTTATGTACAGTAGGTTAGGTTTTAGTTTGCTTTCTGTTTGCATGCAGGTGTGCAGGATCACCGTCGAGAGATGTTGAGAACCCTAGCATGGGTATGTGCTAGGTCAAGTTGATTGATTAGAGTCTGGAAGATCACCCTGAAAGTGGATCGGGTCATCCCAAGAGGATCGGCGAGTTGAAAATTCACTAAGGATGGAAGTTCGTTAAAACAGCATCATCAGGATATTTCGGTGTATATCCTGCAGTCGCTTCGGGCATCGTCATCCGGGTCGATGGAGATGAGTATGATGCGGTTGGTTGCATAAAGTGAATGTGCGTCGGGGTGATCATCATCAGGAGTTGCCGAGGAGGAGCGTATCGGCATAAGGTAGAAGATCAGGTTGATCGCGGGCCGAAAAAGCTAAGTTTGGCCAACAGCAGGATATTGAGGAGTTGCATATGACGTCATCATCATCAGGATATACGTCATCAGGATATTGCGGAGCAGCAGGATATTGAGGGACCGGTAATAGACGTCATCGTCATCAGGATAATCGTCATCAGGATATCGGGGTGACGTAAGCATCGGAGGAAAGGTGCGTGAAGTAGAGTGTCATCATCAGGATATATGGGAGGAACCGGATGTTCCATATCCTGCTGACTAACATGATGTTGAACATCATGATGCTGGAGAAAGCGTTTGCCGGTGAGATGAGCAGTGAACGTCAGGAGGATGTTCACACTTGCCGAATGTGATGATGCTGCCGATAGTCGAATATGATGATGTTGCTGACATGCGAAAGGGCGAAGACTTGTCTGCAGGAGGATATCGGTCGGCGAGAGTAAATATGATGATGCTGACAGTGTTAAGCGAAATATGATGATGATGATGAAGGGTTGCGGACATCCATGCTGTATGTTAAGGTTATAGTGTGGATGCCTCTGCATCATAGTGGTATCAGAGCTCAGCAAAAGGTCTGGGCTGTTGTGTGTTGATTCTGTCACCGAAAGGGCAGAGGTAGAGGAGTGAGAGGTTGACAAAATGCCTCCGAAAGGTAGTGGTACTGCAAGGGAACTGCAGGAGATGAAGGAAAAACATGCCAGAGAGATGAGGAAGATGAAGGAGCTTGCTGAAGCACTTCAAGCCAGGCTTGTAGCCCTGGAAAAGAACAAAAAGAGGGAAGTGGAAGACAGTGAGTCTGAAGAAGATGAAGATGCTGTTGAAGAGTATGAAGAGGTAGTTGAAGATCTGGATGCTGAAGACCAGAGATTTACAAAACTGTTAAAGGCAGTGCAGAGTGATAAACCTAAGGTAAAGGTTGATGTTTCCAAGTATAATGGAAGTTTGAATGAAGATGAATTACTGGATTGGATTGCTGCACTTGATAATCACTTTGAATGTGAAGATGTTGCTAAGGATCAGAAGGTAAAGATTGCAAAGACCAAGTTAGGAGGTCATGCTTTGGTATGGTGGGATTATGTACAATCTGAGAGAAGGAAACAAGGGAAGTCAAAGATCACTTCATGGGATAAGATGGTAGCAAGGATAAAAGGTAAATTCTTGCCAAGGGATTATGAAATCCAGATGTTTAAGAAGCTGCAATTTTTAAGGCAGAAGGAAATGGATGTGAAGGCATATACTGAGGAGTTTTATAAATTGAGTATGAGATCTGGTCATCATGAGAATGAGGTAGAAAAGGTGGCTAGGTACTTGACTGGTTTGAGATTGAACATACAGGATGAGTTAGTTTTAGCTAACCCTAAGAATGTGGAGGATTGTTATCAAATGGCAATCAGGATTGAAGAAAAGATGAATAGAGGACAAGATAAGTCCATGAGGGGAAGAGGATCAGCCCCTACACAAAGGCAAACCAATGAGGGTCAAGAAGACACTGGTAAAGGACAGGGACAGTCTGATTTCAGAGGTGGATGGAAAGGTAATAGAGGCAGATTTGGAGGTGGTAGAGGTTCTACTACATTTTCAGGAAAATGTTACACCTGTGGTGAATTTGGTCATCCATCTTTCAAATGTCCAGAAAACAAAGGTTCATCATCCAGAAATGATAGAACTAATGACAAGAGAGTACAACTTGTGCAAGAAGAGAAAGTAGAGCAAAGTGTGCAGAGTTCAAACACTTATCAAAGAGATAGGGATCCTGACAATTATGCATATCCTGAGGATGGAGAAGCATTGATGCTCAGGAGAATTAGTTTGCAGGCATCAAAGGATATGATGCAAAGAAGAGCTCTTTTCAAGACCACATGCAAGAGCAAAGGTAAAGTATGTAAGGTTGTCATTGATACTGGTTCAACAGACAACATGGTATCTCAGGAAATGGTGGATAAACTGAATTTGGAAAGGATTCCACACCATCACCCTTACAAGGCATCTTGGGTGAGTGATAGGCAATCACTTTTTGTCTATGAACAGGCATATGTGGATTTTCAGATTGGAGCATATCATGATAGAGTTTTGTGTGACATCTTGCCCATGGAATGTTGTCACCTACTGTTGGGTAGACCATGGCAATTTGATAGAAGGGTACTGTATGATGGGTATGCTAATACCTACACCATCAAGAAAGATGGGAAGACTATTAAGTTGATGCCATTGTAGGCAGATGCTGCAGCACAGGGGGCAGCCAAAATCATTTTAATGGGAAAGAAGGAATTTGTGCGGATACCTATAGGAGCAGGCATAAAGGCAGTTGAGGATACTGCAGGGAAAGAAGTTGTTAAGGACAACAGGTTGAAGAAAGTTACAGTTTTGACTGACAAAGGTCAGCAGCAGGTGCAGAAACAGGTTTGCAAACAGCAACCAGTTGAGAGGAATGACAAGGATGTTGTCATAGTTGGGACTATTGCTTGTCCTATAAAGGTTGAAAGGAAGATAGAGTTGAACAGTACAGAAGTTCAAGAGGCAGTTCAGACAGAGGTTCTGGTCAGACAAACTGACAAACACCAGGTATGTAAGAGAAAGGCCTACATTGACAGGCATGAGGATTTACTTGTAAGAAAGCAAGTTACAGTTCAGAAGTCTTGGAGCAGTCAAGAACCAGCAGAGGATAAAGCTAGAACAGGTCAGAACACTGACATGGCAAAGTATAAAGGTGGAGGACTTCCACAACCCAAACTCATGGGACATGAGTTCTTTTCTGTTGGGGAGTATGGTGCAGGAGCACCTACCTGACAGCTGGCCTCCATGAGGCAGTTAGTTAGTTTTGAGTCTTGTTAATGTTTCCAAGAAGGTCTGATAAGACCAATGCATGTAATAAGGTCATGCTGACCATGCTTTACTATTTTTAGTTAGTTTGTTAGGACAGTTGTATGCTGTAGGATCGGTTGGATCTCCCAGCCGCCTGGAGAGATTTTCCAGCTGCTTGGAGTCGAGTGGTAGTACTCGCAGGAGATCCTATATATGCATGAGGATCGGTTGGTTTTAGATATAATATATTGCATCGAGCTAGGTTGCACAGAGTGAGACAGAGAGAGAGAGACTGATCACTGTATTTGCATCTTTTGAAATCAAATAAACTAATCCTGTTTGTGTTCATCCTCTGTTGAATTCCATCGTTTAATCGATTTGCTGTTTTGGTGGTTTCATGGATGCGCTGATCCATTCCACCGGTTGATTCGTCGAATCGGTGGAATGGTTATGTACAGTAGGTTAGGTTTTAGTTTGCTTTCTGTTTGCATGCAGGTGTGCAGGATCGCCGTCGAGAGATGTTGAGAACCCTAGCATGGGTATGTGCTAGGTCGAGCTGATAGATTAGAGTCTGGAAGATCACCCTGAAAGTGGATCGGGTCATCCCAGGAGGATCGGCGAGTTGAAAATTCGCTAAGGCTGGAAGTTCGTTAAAATGGCATCATCAGGATATTTCGGTGTATATCCTGCAGTCGCTTCGGGCATCGTCATCCGGGTCGATGGAGATGAGTATGATGCGGTTGGTTGCATAAAGTGAATGTGCGTCAGGGTGATCATCATCAGGAGTTGCTGAGGAGGAGCGTATCGGCATAAGGTAGAAGATCAAGTTGATCGCGGGCCGAAAAAGCTAAGTTTGGCCAACAGCAGGATATTGAGGAGTTGCATATGACATCATCATCATCAGGATATACGTCATCAAGATATTGCGGAGCAGCAGGATATTGAGGGAGCGGTAATAGACGTCATCGTCATCAGGATAATCGTCATCAGGATATCGGGGTGACGTAAGCATCGGAGGAAAGGTGCGTGAAGTAGAGTGTCATCATCAGGATATATGGGAGGAACCGGATGTTCCATATCCTGCTGACTAACATGATGTTGAACATCATGATGCTGGAGAAAGCGTTTGCCGGTGAGATGAACAGCGAACGTCAGGAGGATGTTCGCACTTGCCGAATGTGATGATGCTGCCGATAGTCAAATATGATGATGCTGCTGACATACGAAAGGGCGAAGACTTGTCTGCAGGAGGATATCGGTCGGCGAGAGTAAATATGATGATGCTGACAGTGTTAAGCGAAATATGATGATGATGATGAAGGGTTGCGGACATCCATGCTATATGTTAAGGTTATAGTGTGGGTGCCTCTGCATCAGTAAGATGTAGTTCTGATTTTGTTTTATTGATGGGATGATGATGAAAATGAAAGTTGATGGATTAGTCAGGTTATAGATTGCTTGTTATTGATTTTGATTGATTGAGAGATTGGCTTGATTTGAAGATTTGATTGGATTTATTTTGATGGATGTGATGTGATTGATGTGATGTAATGATTGGAGTGTCTACTCAATGTAAGCGCAAGCAAGTGTTCCCAATATGCTCAAATGATGCAAAAACAAACAAGGTATTGCCCTTGTCAAGTCATAAACTAATGATTGATTGTTTGATTGATGATGATGATGATAATAGTGTTGTCATTGCAGGGAACGATATATCCCTAGATCAACACAAGGATGTGTGAACGATACATCCCATTGATGATGATGATGATTGGTTTAGTTTACGAAAGATTAGGATCAAGACCATTGATGTAATTGGATAATGTGACTCGATTGATTAGCTTGCTTGATATGGATTAGTGTGATTTGCATTTGAGATCATTTTCTTAGATTGACACTCAAGGTTTAATCTAAATTGTCAATCTAAAATTACAACCACGGCACATGACCAAAGAAGAAAAAAAAACTTTTGCAAGAACAAACCATAAAAAATCAAATTGGTCAAAACAAAGTCAAAGAAAAGTCAACCCTCAATCAACATGGTTTCTTCAAATATACCTAAAGAGGCAAACTTTTTCTTTTTGCTATAACTTCTGCATACGGGATCAAAAATTCACACAGGAGGACTCATCCAAAAGGTAAGAACACGAACTTCATAGTTGTGAAGCTTGAATCAAGTAATTTCTCCATTTCATCAGGTAGTTTCTCTATCGAACATCAACTTCATCTTAAACTTCAATTAATCATATTTTGAGCAAAACACATCCAAATTTAACATTTTTTTTAAATTGCATAGAATTGTCTGAACTTTATATTTTTGTTGTCTATTTGGCTATATCAGATCATTCATTTGTAGGTTTTTATCTGATCATATATTTGGCAGCTAACAATGCATCTTTTCCTAATCGCTTGTCAAAGAATGGAGCAAACAAACTACTGACATATCTTCTACAGGTTCAAGCGGTCAAAGAATCCTATTAATCACTAGAGTAGGCATATTTCAATTTGGGAATTAAAATTAACTATGTCTACTATGTGTCTACTTTTCATTTCTTTGCTTGCTTTCTGAGTCTGTGTGTTACCTGATTTGGCAATGAAAGTATCCTCTTCCTATGTCTAACCAATGGATCTGAGGTGCACGAGAAATCATTGTCAACTCTAGAGGGCCTATCTTTCCATTGTGAGAATGAAAGGAAGAAAGGTACGCGGAACAAACTTCCTATGCTAATCTAATGAGGGAAGTAGAGTGCAAATTCTTTCAAATCCTTACAATTACAATTTTATCAACCCAATAACAGAGATATTGCAGCAAACAACATACACATAGAATGACACAGAAGAAGAGAGAGACAAGATTTAACATGGGGAAAACCCTTTCGGGAGAAAAACCCCTCACTCCAAAACCTACACAATGTATTAACAAATCTAAATGTTGTTTACAATACACTTACAATGTAAGCTCTCAAGAGTCTTTGACACTCGTATCTGGAGGTATTCCAGCAACATAACAGTACATGTCAATCACATAATGTAACTCCTCCTCAAAGCACCTGTTTATATAGAAAACACAAGGCAAAATTGCCTCTATCTTGGAATGGGTGTCCAACTTGGCCTCATGGCCCAAAAACCACACCTATGGACACTTGGTCAACATTGTAAGATGCTTCTGACACTTGTCCACACACTCCATCCCAAAGAGGTCAACTATTTCCAAAATGGGCTATGACAGATGCTCTTACAACTCTTACAACCGTCATAGAATCTGTCATAGCTGTCATAACTTACAACTGTAAGAGAATCTGTTATACACAGGCTATAAATAGCATATTCTCTTACAACATGTCATAGTCCACCTTGGGGCACCCAAAGATTCCTTTTTCCAAGATGTTGTTCGACACATGTCTTCACCTATCATAGAATCTCCTATTTTTGACTCTTAATGTCATAACTTCGTCATAGGAATCTGACATGACCGTTTCAGTCAATATTCCCTTACACAACATCCAAGATGCCAACACATGGCAAAATATTCCTACCACAAAGTGGGATGCCTATCTCCTCATGTGAGGACAAAATTACAAGTTGTCATCTTCCATGTAGGATGACACATCACTGTGCCACATCCCACAAGATGACAATATAAATTTACAATTTAATTTACAACATAGGCAATAAATAAATAAATACAATGAAAATAATGAAGGAATTACCAAGGTTGAGACACCTTAATTCCCAACATTCTCCCACTTGTTGAACACCTTATAAGAGCCAATAGAATTAACAGGATTTAACTGCTATAGGCTGAGAGGCCCATAGACTCTGAACACCATCTGAACTTCTCTATGCCCACTGGCTTCATCAATGCATCTGCAACATTCTTCAAAGTCTCTACCTTCGCCAAATTTACCTTCCCATCCTCTACCATGTCTCGTACAAAGTGAAACTATACATCAATATGCTTTGTTCTGGCATGCAAGGCAAATCGCACTCTAACTGTCACAACAAATCGTAATTTGTCCTGCATCAACACCAATATCTGAACATAATCTCTTAAGCCAAATGGCTTCCTTACAAGCATGAGTTGCTGCCATGTACTCAGCTTCTATCGTGGACAAAGCAACCACAAGTTGTCACTTACTCATCCAACTAATTGCACCACCAAACATAGTGAACACATAAGCACTGATGGATCTCCTACTGTCAATGTCACCTGCCCAATCAGAATCCACAAATACAAATTGAATGCGGAGGTCCTGTAGCATTTCCATGATAGCAAATGGAATACTTAGAAGTACCCCTCAAATATCTGAACACTCACTTAACTGCATCCCAATGTACCTATCTAGGATTAGCCATAAATTGACTAAGGACTCCCACTGCTTTGGCAATGTCTAGTCTTGTGCAGACCATAGCATACATCAAACTGCCAACAACACTAGCATAAGGTACTCTGCTCATGTCCTCAACCTCACAAGGAGATTTTGGACAATCATTAATAGACAACTTTGTCCCCAATGAAACAAGAACACACAATGGTCTACAATCTGCCATGCTGAACCTATCCAACACGGTCTTCATGAAAGGAAGCTAGGTGTGCGGAAAACGCTTCCTACGCTAATCTATTAAGGAGAGGGCTATGCAAATTCAACTTTATCCTAACTATTACAACAATGTTAAACCATTCACATGAGATATTGCAGCAAAACACAAGAACCAGAAAGTAGACAAAAGAAGAGAGACAAAGATTTACGGTGGGGAAAACCCTTATTGGGTGAAAAACCTCACACTCAGAAACCTACACAATGTATTAACAAATCTGAAAGAATGTCTACAATACACTTGTAATGCAAGCTTCAATGGTCTTCGACACTTGTTTCTAGAGTCAATCCGGCAGTATAACAGTACTTGTAAACCTGTGATACAAACTCCATCTCCAAGCATCTATATATAAAGAAAATACAAGGCAATATTGGACCTATCTTGGAATGGGCATCCAATATGGTATCTTGGAGCAAAACCCACTCCTAGAGACACTTGGTCAACATTGTAGAATGTGTCTGACACTTGTCCATAGCTCCCATCCCAAAGAGGTTGACTATTTCCAAAATGGGCTATGACAGATGCTCTTACGACACTTATGACTATCATAGAATCTATCTTAGCGGTTACAACTTACAGTTGTAAGAGAATATGTCATACACATCCTATAAATAGCATATTCTCTTACAACACATCATATTCCACCTTGGGGCACCCAAATATGCCTCATTCAAAGATGCTTCATGACACATGTCATCACCTGTCTTACAACCTTCTATTCTCGACTCTTACATGTCATAGATTCGTCATAGGAATCTGTCATAACCATTTCGGTCAAACATTCCCTTACACAACATAGAAGATTCCAACACATGGCACAATATTCCTACCACTAAGTGGGACGCCTGTCTCCTCATGTGAGGACAAAATTACAAGTTGTCATAATCCATGTAGGATTGACACATCACCGTGCCACATCCCACAATATGACAATATGGATTTTCCAATTATTTACAACATAGGCAATTAAATAATAAATACAAACATTACAAATGCAAAGAATTACCAAGGTTGAGACACCTTAATTCCCAACATTCTCCCACTTGTCGAACACCTTGTAAGAACCACTAGAAAAATAGGATTTAACTGCTATAGGCCGAGAGGCCCATAGACTCCAAACACCATCTAAACTTCTTTGTGCCCACTGGTTTCATCAATGCATCTGCAACATTCTTCAAAGTATCTACCTTCTCCAAATTTACCTTTCCATCCTCAACGATGTCCCTCACGAAGTGAAACTGAACATCAATGTGCTTGGTTCTAGCATGGAAAGTTGGATTCTTTGCAAGGCAAATTGTACTCTGACTGTCACAACTAATCGTGATTTGACCTGCATCAACACCAATATCTGAACACAATCTCTTAAGACAAATGGCTTCCTTACAAGCATGGGTTGCTACCATATACTCAACTTCTATTGTGGACAAAGAAACAACAAGTTTTTGCTTACTCATCCAACTAATAGCACCACCAAAAAGTGTAAAAACATAAGCACTGGTGGATCTCCTGTTGTCAATGTCACCTGCCCAATCTAAATCCACAAATCCATGAATATCAACAAAATGCAGAGGTCCTGAAACATTACCATGAAAGAAAATGGAATACTCAGAAGTACCCCTCAAATATTTGAATACTCGCTTAACTGCATCCCAATGAACTCATCTAGGATTAGCCATAAATTGACTAAGGACTCCCAATTCTTGGGCAATGTCTGGTCTTTTGCAGACCATAGCATACATCAAACTTCCAACAGCACTAGCATAAGGTACATTGCTCATGTCCTCCACCTCACTAGGAGATTTTGGACAATCCTCAATAGACAACTTTGTCCCCAAAGAAACCGGAACACACAATGGTCTACAATCTACCATGTTGAATCTGTCCAACACGGACTTCACATACTTACTCTGGCTTAACCAAAGTTTTTTGTTGGTTCTGTCTCTTCTTATTTCCATTCCTAGAATGTACCTAGCTGCCCCTAAATCTTTCATTTCAAACTGAGCTGACAACTGAGATTTAAAATTAGAAATCATATTTTTACCCTTCCCAATGAGCAACATATCATCAACATATAGTGCAACAATGAGAATACGATCACCATCAAATTTATAATACACACAGTGATCTGATTTTGATCTCACAAATCTAATTGACAACACAAAGGCATCGAACTTCAAGTACCATCTCCTAGGGGATTGCTTCAAACCATACAAATACTTCTTAAGTTTTCAAACCAAATTTTCTTTACCTTTCACCATGTAATGCTCTGGCTGTGACATGTAGATCTCTTCCTCCAAGTCACCATGAAGGAAAGTTGTCTTCACATCGATCTATTCTACCTCCAAGTCATAAGCTACTGCGAGTGATAACAAGAATCGAATGGATGTCAGCTTTGCAACAGGAGAGAAGATCTCACCATAATCTATACCCTCCATTTGTGAATACCCCTTCGCAACCAATC
This sequence comes from Cunninghamia lanceolata, assembly GCA_027924645.1. Taxonomy (NCBI): domain Eukaryota; kingdom Viridiplantae; phylum Streptophyta; class Pinopsida; order Cupressales; family Cupressaceae; genus Cunninghamia; species Cunninghamia lanceolata. The sequence continues at coordinate 2,615,825 of BSBN01000550.1, forward strand.
TGGCCTTATACTTCTCAACACTGCCATCTGCACCAATCTTCTTCTTGAACACCCATTTGCATCCAACAGGTTTCCATCCAAGAGGCAAAGGCACCAAGTCCCAAGTTTGATTCTTTTCCAAAGAAGCCATTTCTTCCTCCATGGCCTCCTTCCAGGAACCTACATCCTTCATATCCAAAGCCTCTGATACAGTTCTAGGTTCATCACTGTTAGTAATCAAAGCATAAGCACAACTAGAATCAAGCAATGTAAAACCAAACCTTTTAGGTTGCTTTCTTATCTGTGTAGACCTCCTCAAGAGCTAAGGTTGAGGTTCAGCTTCTTCATCTGAGCTTTTAGAGCTGCTAGAGCTCTCCTCGTCATCAGGTCCAACATTGTCTTTCTGTTAAGTCTTCTCAAGGGTGAGAGGAAACTGAACAAAATCCTCTTTCTTTTCTTTTTCTTCTAGCTGCAAAATAGTGGAAGAAGGTGTAAGCTCTCTGAAGATGACACTTCTACTATACAACACTTTTGCAGCCACAGGGTCCCAAAGATTGTATCCTTTCACACCAACACCATAGCTGATGAAGATACACTTAACAGCTTTGTTCTCCAACTTTGACCGCTTCTCCCTAGGCACATGTGCATATGCCTCACAACCAAAAACATGAAGATGCCTTACTGAAGGCTTTCTGCCAGACCACACCTCCATGGTTGTCTTTCCAATAAGAGCTGATGTAAGAGATCTATTTACCAGACAGCAAGCAGTGGCAACAGCTTCAGCCCAAAACTTTTGTTCTAGACCAACTCCACTAAGCATACTCCTAGCCTTCTCCATCGGTGTCCTGTTCATCCTCTCTGTAACTCCATTTTACTGCAGTGTGTATGGAGTTGTCTTATGTCTTTCAATCCCAAGTTCCTTGCAATACTTATCGAATTCTGTAGAACAAAACTCACCACCATTGTTAGTTCTCAAACATTTAATCTTTTTACCTGTCTGATTTTCAGCAAAAGCTTTAAACTCCTTAAACTTTCTATAGACTTCAGATTTGCTTCTGAGAAATTAAATCCATGTCCTTCTACTATAATCATCTATAAAAAATATAAAGTATATAGATTTTGATAACGAAGGAACATTAACAGGACCAAACACATCAGAATGAATAAGGTCCAACACACCAGAAGACTTATGAGAACTCGAGTAAACCTGAACAAGGTTTTGTTTTCCATAAATGCAATGTTTACAAAAGTCAAACTCAAGATTACAATCATCTAACCCCTCAACAAGGTTCTTATTTTTTAGGGTACACAGACCCTTCTCACCAATGTGGCCAAATCTCTTATGCCATAACATTGTCTTTTCTATAGGAAGTTTAACTTCCAATGCATGATTACAACCATCAAGAATAGAAATAACAAATTTCTTCACTGCTCATTCAGATGGTGGGGATGAAGTGATAGCTGCCCTCTTCCTTAAGTCAGAAGAACTATTGCACTGTGCAATGCATGCTTCCAGCTGAAATAGAGTACCTCTCTGAGTACCCTTAGCAAGCACCATAGATCCTCTAGTCATCTTGCATCCTTCTTTTGAAAAGACAACCTGCACACCTGCATCATTCAAACTACTTACAAAAAGTAGGTTCCATGCTAAGCCTGGGATGTGCATAACCCTAGAGATCCCCTTCACTCAACCATCAGGGAATCAGATAGAGACTCTTCCTTGACCAACGATCTTCAGATGAGAGTCGTCACCCAGATACACCTTTCCACCATTGAACTCCTCATACTTAGTGAACCAATCTCGATGCAAGGTCATGTGGAATGATGCACCAGAGTCAATTAACCACACATCATTAGATGCATGGGTTGCCAGGGCTGTGATGAAAGCATCACCGTCATCTTGTGATTTGTCAAAATCTGAATCAGAAGCTTTCTTCTTTTTCTTCTTCTCCTCTTTGCATTTCTTTTAGAAATGCCCGGTCTTGCCACAGTTCCAACAAAGAGCCTTGGACTTTTCAAGAGATTTGGATCTCCCACGGGATTTGGATCTACCCTTCTAAGCTTTCTTGTCCTTCTTCTTCCCTTTCTCCTTGGGTCTTCCATGAACTGCAAGGGCTTCTTTGGCTGCCTCAGAAGACTTTTTCCGCATCTCTTCAAACAATAGTGAAGAAACCACTTCTTCCATTTTGAATGTGGATGTGGTGCTTCCGATTTCCATGACAAGATGATCCCATGAGTCCAATAGAGAACAAAGCAGGGTCATACACCGATCCTCCTCATCCATCTTTACACCAATGGATGTTAATTGTGCAACCAACATATCAAAGGCATTCATATGCTCAACCACAGATCCTCTGTCCTCCATTCAAAGAGAATACAACTTCTTTCTCAAGAAAAGTTTATTGACTAGGGATTTGGCTTGATACACATCCCCCAACTTCTTCCAAAGGAGTTTTGTAGTAGTATCGTCATGGACATTTAACAACACATAATCAGCAAGACTAAGTCTTATGAGACCTTTAGCCTTTTGATCCTTGAGATCCCACTCATCTTGTGACATTGTAGCTGGTTTAGTTCCGTTCACACTTTCCCAAAGGTCTCGGTCAACTAACATATCTTCCATTTTGAGCTTCCACAGCTCGAAATTACTGCCATTGAACTTCTCTACTTTAGACCTTCCTGATGTGCCTGCCATCTCCTTGCTGCAATAAGATATAGAATACTCTACATAGACTCCCACTCAACCTAAGATTAGCTCAAAAAACCCCTACCCTACAACTAGGACCAAAGGTGATCAAGCTCTGATACCAACTGAAAGGAAGCTAGGTGTGTGGAAAATGCTTCCTACACTAATCTATTGAGGAGAGGGCTATGCAAATTCAACTTTATCCTAACTATTATAGCAATGTTAAACCATTAACATGAGATATTGTAGCAAAACACAAGAATCAGAAAGTAGACAGAAGAAGAGAGAGAAAAATTTACGGTGGGGAAAACCCTTATCGAGTGAAAAACCCCACACTCAGAAACCTGCACAATGTATTAACAAATCTGAAAGAATGTTTACAATACACTTACAATGCAAGCTGCAATGGTCTTTGACACTCATGTCTAGAGTGAATCCGGCAACATAACAGTACCTATAAACCTGTGATACAAATTCCATCTCCAAGCACCTATATATAAAGAAAATACAAGGCAATATTGGACCTATCTTGGAATGGGCGTCCAATATGGCATCTTGGGCCAAAACCCATACCTAGGGACACTTGGTCAACATTGTAGAATGTGTCTGACACTTGTCCATAGCTCCCATCCCAAAGAGGTCACCTATTTCCAAAATGGGCTATGACAGATGCTCTTACGACACTTACGACCGTCATAGAATCTGTCATAGCGGTTACAACTTACAACTATAAGAGAATATGTCATAAACATGCTATAAATAGCATATTCTCTTACAACACATCATATTCCACCTTGGGGCACCCAAATATGCCTCATTCAAAGATGCTTCATGACACATGTCATCACCTGTCTTACAACCTTCTATTCTTGACTCTTACATGTCATAGATTTTGGTGGTGCTCACCTAGGGTTAGGGTTCTGAATCGAGTTTGCAAAGCTTATATTTTCATTCTTTTAAACCCTTGATGCCTTAGGTTTTATTTTCCCTTGGCCTTCTGCATTGTATCTTCTGTTTTGTCGTTGACCTCCTGTAGCAGGTTCCTGGTTGCTTAAGTTATATTTTCATGCCTTTGTGCTCATTTGTTGATCGGCCCCTATGCATTGCTTTACCACTTTATCCTGTCACGTTTAAGAAAAAATGCTAAGTTTAAAATCACTCTATGTAGCGGTGAAATCTGTCGAATGTATGTGTCTTTGTATGTACAAGTCCAAATGTACGTTGGCAGGCCAAAAATGTCAATCGACTTTCAAAAAGTGAAAAAATGTAATTGCATGCATTTTAAATGCATATCGGGTTTGTATATGCAATGAGGAATCTATCGCAGATTCTAAGAATATTCCCTGCTTGTATGTGAGGGTTGCATTGTATATTTGTGTTGTATGTTTAGACATGCAACAGCTAGATACAAAGGGAAACATACAAGTGAAAGATACATTGGATGCATACAAGGAAGTTGTACAAGGCAGAATATACATTGGGTTTATACAACGCAAAATATGCAAAGGGCTGACATACACTCGTTACAGTGGAAAGCATCATTGACAAAATAATGTACATCAGTGATCCATGCAGCAGTCTCCCTGACGGCCGATGCACATGCAAGGGAAAGTGATACAATGGGTGCGGCCCGCTCGCATACAAAGAGGTTTGTATGTGTTTGGCATACAAAGCAGAGTGTATATCAAAATGTGCAAGTGCGATATACATTCCTAAGATGCATTGGCCAGACCCAAAAAGGTATGCAATATACTTGATAAAGGCAGGAGTCCGAATGAATGTATGTTTTTGCTTGTATGTTTACATTCGCATATGCGATATACAAGGCGAACATACAAGGGAGTGATATGCAAGACGGACCCGATTTAATAGTCAAATTTGGTGAATTCAATCCTGACGTCCGTGGCTTGTATGTATGTGGCATTTGTATATGTCGATATACAAAAGAATGAGATACAAGGCCCGGATTTGAAAATTGCTCCAATCTGTTTCATAAAATTTGAAGTCCGTGGCTTGTATGTATATTGCATTTGTATATGCAATATACAAAGCAATAGATGCAAGAAGGAGATACAAGCCAGACCTGATGGTATTTGTAATTTGTTCTATAAAATTTGGGGTCCGTGTTTTGTATGCATGCAGTTGTATAGGCATGTTCTTTTGCATATACAAGGAGAAATGGCACAAGGCGAAAAGGGCAAAATAGATGGCAGAAAAGTTAGCGATGGAAGCATAGGGTACCTATGAGGCATGTTCTAATTGGTGGGTGACTTTTTCAGCGTGTTTTGATGTCATGGATGTTGACAATAGAAAGGGAGATCGACGGCTCAGTTTCAAAGTTTCGGCAATGGATTTGCTTTGTATCTGTAGCTATTTTCAGGCTAGAAATTTTCAGAAGCATGTAGCTTCTACTTTTCAGAGGGGCTGCAGTAGGTTTGGTCATTAATGGTGAAATCACAGTGGTACAGGTTGATGATTGACAGCAACCTACCAGATTTGTAAGGAAAATCTCCAAACGGCTGCACATTCCTTGATTTCACCTGTTTTCCTTCCTTCTTCTCCCTGCTGCATTGATTATTTTGGGCACCATTCTTGGTGCAATGTATTTGGCAGAGTTTTAAAAGTGCCATGTAATTATTGTTGAGTGCACAGTCTTGTTATAAGAGGCAAACTGTGTTACTCATTTTGTTGTTGAAAACTAGACAAATTTTGGTGTTGTAATAAGATACAATTTTGTTGGTGGCTCTGTTTTGGTGCCTCGTGAGTTTATGAGTTGTATGTTGAATGTTTTATGCATAAGATTCATCAGTTTCATGTTGATTTAAATGAGTAATGCTTCATTGCATGTATTCTGTTATCTGTCTCTAAGTTGAATGTGTTCTTCTTCTGAATCTAAACAGCTAAGGGGTGTTTAAGATTCTAGGATATGGGTTTGCTATGTTAAATTCTTGATCTTTAACTTCTACTCAAGGAGTAGATTAAATGTTTTGGATTAAGTGTTGGGAAGAATATATTGCAGTGAGGATATTTGTAAGCATAGATAACTGAATACTTAGTCTTGGGTTGTTTCTGTAAGGCAGACACTACAAAACCCCCTTGAAATATGATTATATTTTTAAGTCTATGGTAAGCATTCTCATATATATATCTATTGACTCCGAGCCCTAAGATAGGCACCAATCTGGTCTTGTATTGAGGTTACAACCCAAGGTCTCAGTCTTGCATCCAAATACAAAAACAAACTCAAACTTCAAATACAAACCTTTAGGACATTAGAAGTAGTTTTAGAACCAAAAATCCTATGTCTCACAACTGACTATAGTCCTAAAGCTAGCCCCTTTACACTTATTTCACAATTTAGGTTTGCATAAGAGAGGATTTATTTGCTTTGTATAAACATCCCAGTAATGTTCAGAGGCATATTTTTTATGGATGTTGAATAGGGAATACCCCCCTTGGTTCTACAGAGCCTAAAGAAGAAGAGGAGATATTTATAGAGTATATCTCCTATACTATTGGCCCCTAGCCCGAAAATCCTATTGATCAATGATTGCTACCTTGTAGGGATAACTAGGGAATATCCAGTTTGGGAAACACCCAACAGATTTGGTGACTCTACTGGGGACGCTTTGTGTAAGAACCTTGGTTTTAAAAAGAAATTATTTCCTAGTTGTAGGTGGCGACTCCGAACAAATCTCCCAATCGGTAAAGTAAAATTTGTATGCAAGGGAGAAGATCCCTACGTAATCCTTTGTTTGAAAAATTACCCTGAAAAATGATGTACAGGAAAAAAGGGACTGTTCAAGCCAGTCGAGAAGGTTCTCCCAACCCTAGAAACAATGACATTACCCAAGATAATCCTAGATTTTCAGAGTAGCAAGCACCTTACTTTTCAAACAAAGAGGTTGAAATTCAAGATGTGTATGAAAGACAACAGGGTGGTGGACTGAGAATGAGATCAGAGGTGTTTCAAGAATGCCCTTTCTTAGATCCCCCTGATAGATTTAAAGAAACCGAGTCCCCAAGGGATGATGATGATGATCAAAATGGAATGGGACCATCCTCTTCTATGCCTAGAGATGAGGAATTAGCTGAAGAAATCAAGAACTTGAGGGCTGAATTAGAATATCTACAAGCAGTGAAGATTAGAGATGATATGAGACAAAGGGTACAAGCTCTAAAAATTGCTCAACATAATTTAGTTCCCACTCTTGATAATGCAGGTGTGCTGAGAAACCAGCAAAGAAATGAAATCCATAATCAGCAGAATGATCAGAGACAAAATGTAAACAATGTGAGGCTACCATTAAATAATGTGAGAAATCAAAATGCCAATAGGAATGCCAATGTAAATCAGTTTGGTAGACAGCCTATGTAGCTAGACAGATTTAGGCAGCTTGTTTTTGATGGTATTCCTGACCCTAATCCCATTGACAAACACATGAGGCCGCAGGTACCAAAGTTTTCAAGAAACAATACTATGTCAAGGGAAGATCATTTGAAGGCTTTTCAAAATGTTATGGACAACTTTAAGGTTGAGCATGAAGATGTTTTTATGAAATTGTTTATGCAATCCTTAGTTGATGAAGCTAGAGAATGGTATAAGGGTCTACCTGACTGGAGTATCTCATCATGGGAAGACTTCAGAAGGATCTTCAAAGAACAATATGGTGATAAACATGACCCAAGCTTTTTTATAAATGAATTCACTAGTATTACTAAGGGGTCAAATGAGTAGGTTGCCGATTTTATTGCTAGTTTCACTAATGTATTGAACAAATTGCCACTTCACATGAGGCCTAATGAACCAATGTGCATAGTTTTATACATAAATGCTTTTGATGCTAAAACAGCTTATGGGTTAAGAGATAAGGGTCCTGCTAGCCTCAAGGATGCTTTTAAAATTGCAACCAACATTAAAAATAATAGATAAGCATCTGGTAAGACAAACAGAAGAGATGATGTAAAAATTCTGTAAAATCCAAATAATAAATCTCAAAATACTCAAAGTAATGCATCTACTTCTGAGGATAAATTGGATAAGTTGACAACTATTGTCAAGGACCTAAGTTATAGGATTGCTAAAAATGAAAAGGGGATAGGTTCTGATAGGAAGGTATACCAAAGACAAGAAAAGAGACCATCATTGCATGATATGCCATATAACACTAATTGGCATAATGGTAAACCCATTCTCCCACATAACAACACTAATCAAAGAGCTCAAAATGTTAAGGAGACTCCCAATCCTTTGAAGAAGGCTGTTAATATTGTTGATGACACCCCATGGTGCATAATATGTCAAATGCCTCACTCACAGTCGCAATGTATGATTGCTCAATCTTTGTACAATAATGTTGTTTCTTGTGATGAATGCAATGAGCCACATGGTATGGAGAATGATAGTGTCAATATGTTGTTCACAAATAGGGAGTACACCTCTTGTGATGCTGATGAAAGCACAAATTATGGAACTCAGGTCTGCCAGCAAGTTTCCTGTGATGAGGATGATGAAGATAATTATGATTATGCTCAGGACTCACACATTTTTCTGAATAACTTGAGAAGGCCTTCTGATGAAGAGATTAGAGCCCTCACAGCCACAGCAGTAGCCTAGGTCAAAAGCAATTATAACCTCAGGGGCAAGCCTCAGGCGGGTGATCCACGTCAATCAGGAGACACCTTTGTGATCCAACCAGCGCATAATCATAAAGGGGCTAAACCACAAAAGAAGCAATGGAACAACGATAAGCAAAATTTTAAGAAAAAATAGGTCATGATTCTCAAAGACCAAAAAATAAAGCTCCCTGAAATGAGGATCAAAGTAAGAATTCTTAGATCATGGATGACAGTCAGAGGGCCATTAAAATCAAGGCTAGATCAGCTCAGAATAAGAATAAAGCCACGGCTCAAGCTACAACTGTTATACAAAATTATGCTCCCTTTGACATAACTCAGGTTTTGTCCCAGGTAAAGGTTTCTGTTCCATTGATGGAGTTGATGAAAGTTGAAGAAATCAGAAATAAGGCATTGTCCTTAATTTCAGGAGTAGCTTGTCAAGCCAAGCAGAATGTTGAGACTCAGGGTAAGAAACAGGCCTTGTGTATTGATGAGGATGAGGTGCCTGAATTATATCTGGGAATGACAATGACAAAATTCCCTTCACAGGTTGAACCATTTTATGTCTCCCTTGTTATCAATGGGAAAGTAATCAAGAATTGTATGTTTGACTTAGGAGCATCAACAAATATTATGCTTCTAACTATTATGCAACAAGCTGGATTGAAGATAGATAAGGCATGTGGAAAATGCTATACAATGGATGCTAGGGAGGTACCAGTTATTGGAATCATGAAAGATGTGGATTTTAGGTTAGTAGCATATCCAGAAAGGACATACAGAATGAACATAACGGTGGTCGACATAAAACCACAATATGGTATGTTGTTGTCAAGAAGATGGGCAGCATTGATTGGAGGAAGTATGCAGTTAGATCTATCATATGCCATGATCCCAATGAATGGTAAAGATGTCAAACTGGTCAGAGAAGAAAGGTCATCAGAAATAGTTGAGGATCAAGATTCAGATGGGCATGTCTGTTTTGTGGAAACTGACTGTGAGAATTTTAGAGTTGTCTCAGATGATCAAGGAGGTGAAGGGAGAGATATTTGCATTCAAGAGCTTGACCAACAAGGTCTCTGGACCATGTATTTTGATGGAGCTTGTTCAAAGGAAGGTTTTGGTGCTAGAGTGGTGTTTTTGTCTCCTACGGGTAAGCTTCTGAAGTTTTCTTTCCTATTAAAGTTTGCCTGTATGAATAATATTGCAGAATATGAAGCTCTGTTACTAGGATAAATGTTGCTCTAAAGCATGGCATCAAGATGCTAAAAGTATTTGGAGATTCAGAATTAATTGTTTCCTAGGTGAGAGATAAATATGCTTCAAAAAATAAGAGGTTAAAATAGTATAAGCATGTTGTTTGGGACACAATTGAATTATTTGATGCTTTTTCAATAAATTGGATAGAAAGATCAAAGAATGTCATGGCAGATTTTTTAGCTAATATGGCCATAAGGCCAAATGATGTCACTCTGTCTGATGTTACAAATGTTGAAGTTAAAACTAGACCTGCAGTACCAGATAATGTATGCAGTTAGCAGGTGTTTGATGATGATAGGGATTTGTTGAGGTTCTTGCACTGCATGGATGAATATGAGAACCAGGAGATAGATTTTCAGAATTTTGTAGAAGTTGTGGATGGAAAAGAAACTCTTTTGGGGAAAGAAATAATTCATTTTAAAACAAATAAAATCCCTAGAGGGTTGGTTGCTTTAGAAAGAGATTTTGACAATAGAGACCATTTTGTTACAAAGGCATCTCCTACAAACAAGGATGACTTAGAGGAGATAAACTTGGGGACATGCCATGCCCCCAAAAAGGTATATATTGGCAAACAGCTCAAGCCACACATCAGAAGTATGTTGATTGCCTTATTAAGAAAATATAAGCATGTCTTTGCCTGGTCATATGAGGATCTAAAAGCTTATAGAGAAGATTTATTCCAGCATGAGATTCCTTTGAAGCCTGAAGCTAAGACATTCAAATAGAAACAAAGACCTAGTAACTCAATGTTGGCTCCAAAAATGCAAGAAGAACTTATGAAGCTTAGGGAGGATGGAATAATTGTGCCTATCAGACACTCGACTTGGGTGTCCAATCTTGTCCCAGTTAGAAAAATGAATGGTGATATAAGACTTTGTGTGGACTTTAGAAATCTAAATGTATCTTCTTTAAAGGATAATTATCCATTGCCTAACATGGAGGCTATGCTACAGAAGGTAACTGGCTGTGAGCTTTTATCCATGATGGATGGATTTTTAGGGTACAATCAGGTGAAGGTAAAAGAATTTGAACAATACAAAACTGCCTTCACCACTCCATGGGGGACTTATGTATATGTAAGAATGCCATTTGGACTAACAAATGTAGGTGCTACATTTCAAAGAGCTATGGATGTTGCTTTTGTAGGATTGATTGACTCAATTTTGGTTGTATATCAAGATGACTTAACTGCTTATTCAAAAAAGGAGGAGCAGCATTGCATGCATCTAGAACAAATTTTTATTAAAGCATTGGAATATGGCATTTCACTTAACCCAAAGAAATGTACTTTTGGGGTAGTGGAAGGAAAGTTGTTGGGACACATTGTTTCCAAGGATGGAGTTAGGATTGATCCTGAAAGGGTTGCTACAATTGATAGAATTCATATTCCTAAGACAATGAAAGGCATTCAGTCTTTCTTTGGACAGATTAATTTTGTTAGAAGATTTGTTCCTAACTTTGTAGAGACCACAAAAGATATTTCTAAAATGTTGAAGAAAGGTGAAACCATCAAATGGGGAAGTGAAGCAACTAAATCATTTCAGAACATCAAAGAAGCAATAAAGATGGCTCCTGTATTGAAATCTCCTGATTTTTCTAAGCCACTTCAGTTGTTCTCATTTGCTTCTTTTCATACTGTTGCTGCATGTTTATTATAGAAAAATGAAGATTGTTTTGAGCAACCTATTGCTTTCTTTAGCATGTCGTTGCAGGCATCTGAATTGAAATATGATATCATTGAAAAGTAGGCATATGCATTGGTTAAAGTGGTCAAAAGCTTCAGGCCATATTTAGTAGGCTCTCAGAGAGTTGCATATGTGCCCCATGCAGCAGTTAAAGATATTTTCACTCAGCAGGAAGTGACAGGAAGGAGATGAAGATGGATAAACAAATTACAAGAGTTCAACATTGAGATACAAATTACAAAATTGGTAAGAGGACAAGGTCTAGCTAAGATGATGACACAATCAAATCTAGAGGCATGCTAAGTGAATGTAGTTTAGAATGAAGTTGTTAATGTGTCAAGATCTGAATGGTACAAGGATATTGTGTACTATTTTCAGAATTTGAATTATCCTTCCCATCTCAGTGATAATCAGAAAAGGACTTTAAAGTTGCATGCCATCAAATATGTCATTACACAAGGAGAATTATATTGGAAAAATTTTGATGGTGTATTACTTAGGTGTGTGGATGAAAGTCAAGCTATTTGTATTTTAAATGACATGCACAAAGGAATGTGTGGAGAACATTACACTGCTAAGACAATAGCTCATAAGATCCTTAGAGCAGGCTATTGGTGGCCAACTATTTTCTCATATGCACAAAAGATGGTAAGAAAATGTGATCCATGTCAAAGATTCTCAGGAAAACTAAAGTATGAAGGTGCATTACCCCTTAGAAATTTAATTGTGGAGGCTCCATTTCAGCAATGGAGAATTGATTTCATAGGGGAAATTTCAGAAAAATCAAGTGGAGGACATAGTTGGATTTTGGTTGCTACTAACTATTTTACTAAATGGATTGAAGTCATTCCAACTAAGAAAGCTACAAGCAAGGTGGTGATGGATTTCATTTTGGAACACATTATTATCATATTTGGAGTGCCAGTCAAAGTGGTCACAGACAATGCCATGTGTTTTAGATCTGGTGAATTTGTTGATTTTTGCAACAACTATGGGATTGATTTGTCATATGCATCACCATATCATCCACAGGGAAATGGTCAAGCAGAATCAAGTAACAAAAGCCTAATGAAAATTATTAAAAGGATGGTAGATAAAAATAAAAGGGCTTGGGATTCAAAGTTAAAGATGGCATTATGGGCTGACAAGGTAACAATGAAGAAAGCGATTGGAAGGTCACCTTTTGAGCTGGTGTATGGCACAGCAGTTAAGTTACCTATGAACAATCTCTGGCCAGTTTATAAATTGGTGCAGGAAAATAATGAAGAGATTGAGGACTCACTGAATGAAAGGATAAATCAACTGGTTGCGCTGGATGAAATCAGGAGAGAAGCACAAAAGACAAACATCAACAAACAGCAAAAGGTAAAATATTTGTTTGATAAAAGAGCTATAGAAAGGAAATTTTAGATAAGTGACTTGGTCCTTGTTTGGAATGCAAAGAACCAATATAAGGGAAAACATGGTAAATTTGAGCCCTTATGGATGGGCCCATATCAAATCAGCAATACCCATGGAGAAGATTCCTACTTTCTCCAGGCCCTAACTGGTGAACTACTAGAATTGCCTATGCATAGTCAGTTCCTAAAGCCTTACTTTTCATAAGTGAATATCTTGTGTGCACATTGTAAATTAGGTGTAAATAGTTTGTACATGCCTTGTATAGTCGGTGGTATTTTGTGTTTTACGTTTTGTCTGGCCTGTCCCGAAGTGGTTTGTTTCTCGCTGCAGTCTTGCGCTTGCACGTCCCTAGTCAGAGCCAATGGTGGTGCTCACCTAGGGTTAGGGTTCTGAATCAAGTTTGCAAAGCTTATATTTTCATTCTTTTAAACCCTTAATGCCTTAAATTTTATTTTCCCTCGGCCTTCTGCATTGTATCTTATGTTTTGTCGTTGACCTCCTATAGCGGGTTCCTGGTTGCTTAAGTTAAATTTTCATGCCTTTGCACTCATTTGTTGACCGGCCCCTATGCATTGCTTTACCGCTTTATCTTGTCGCATTTAAGAAAAAATACTAAGCTTAAAATCACTCTATGTAGCAGTGAAATCTGTCAAATGTATGTGTCTTTGTATGTACAAGTCCAAATGTACGTTGGCGGGCCAAAATTGTCAATCAGCTTTCAAAAAGTGAAAAAATGTGATTGTATGCATTTTAAATGCATATCAGGTTTGTATATGCAATGAGGAATCTATCGTAGATTCTGGGAATATTCCCTGCTTGTATGTGAGGGTTGCATTGTATATTTGTGTTGTATGTTTAGACATGCAATGACTAGATACAAAGGGAAACATGCAAGTGAAAGATACATTGGATGCATACAAGGAAATTGTACAAGGCAGAATGTACATCAGGTTTATACAATGCAAAATATGCAAAGGACGACATACATTCGCTATAGTGGAAAGCATCATCGGCAAAATAATGTACATCAGCGATCCATGCAGCAGTCTCCCTGATGGCCAATGTACATGCAAGGGAAAGTGATATAATGGGTGGGGCCCGCTGGCATACAAAGAGGTTTGTATGTGTTCGGCATACAAAGTAGAGTGTATATCGAAATGTGCAAGTGCAATATACATTCCTGAGATGCATTGGCCGGACCCAAAAAGGTATGCAATATACTTGATAAAGGTAGGAGTCCGGATGAATGTATGTTTTTGCTTGTATGTTTGCATTCGCATATGCGATATACAAGGCGAACATACAAGGGAGTGATATGCAAGCCGAACCTGATTTAATAGTCAAATTTGGTGAATTCAGTCCTGACATCCGTGGCTTGTATGTATGTGGTGTTTGTATATGCCAATATATAAAAGAATGAGATACAAGGCCCGGATTTGAAAATTGCTCCAATTTGTTTCATAAAATTTGAAGTCCATGGCTTTAATGTATATTGCATTTGTATATGCAATATACAAAGTGATAGATGCAAGAAGGAGATACAAGCCAGACCTGATGGTATTTGCAATTTGTTCTATAAATTTGGGGTCTGCGCTTTGTATGCATGCAGTTGTATATGCATGTTCTTTTGCATATACAAGGCGAAATGGCACAAGGCGAAAAGGGCAAAATAGATGGCAGAAAAGTCAGTGTTGGAAGCATAGGGTACCTACGTGGCACGTTCTAATTGGTGGGTGACTTTTTCAGTGTGTTTTGATGTTGTGGGTTTTGACAATAGAAAGGGAGATTGACGGCTCAGTTTCAAAGTTTCGGCGATGGATTTGCTTTGTATCTTTAGCTATTTTCAAGTGGGAAATTTTTAGAAGCACGTAGCTGCTACTTTTTAGAGGGGCCACGGTAGGTTTGGCCATTGATGGTGAAATCACAGTAGTATGGATTGATGATTGACAGCAACCTACTGGATTTGTAAGGAAAATCTCCAAACGACTGTACATTCCCCCATTTCACCTGTTTTCCTTCCTTCTTCTCCCTGCTGTATTGATTATTTTGGGCATCATTCTTGGTGCAATGTATTTGGCAGAGTTTTAAAAGTACCATGTAATTATTGCTGAGTGCACAGTCTTGTTATAAGAGGAAAACTACATTACTCATTTTGTTGTTGAAAATTGGACAAATTTTGGTGTTGTAATAAGATACAATTTCGTTGGTGGCTCTGTTTTGGTGCCTCGTGAGTTTATGAGTTGTATGTTGAATGTTTTATGCATAAGATTCATCAGTTTCATGTTGATTTAAATGAGTGATGCTTCATTGCATGTATTCTATTATCTTTCTCCAAGTTGAATGTGTTCTTCTTCTGAATCTAAACAGCTAAGGGGTGTTTAAGATTCTAGGATATGGGTATGCTATGTTGAATGCTTGATCTTTTACTTCTGCTCAAGGAATAGATTAAATGTTTTGGATTAAGTGTTGGGAAGAATATATTGCAGTGAGGATATTTGTAAGCAGCGATAACTGAATACTTAGTCTTGGGTAGTATCTGTAAGGCAGACACTACAAAAACCTGTTAAAATATGATTATTGTTTTAAGTCTATGGTAAGCATTCACATATATATATCTATTGACTCTGAGCCCTAAGATAGGCTCCAGTCTAATCTTGTATTGAGGTTACAACCCAAGGTCCCAGTCTTGCATCCAAATACAAAAACAAACTCAAACTTCAAATACAAACCTTTAGGACATTAGAAGTAGTTTTAAAACCAAAAATACTCTGTCTCACAACTGAATATAGGCCTAAAGCTAGCCCCTTTGCACTTATTTCACAGTTTTGGTCTGCATAAGAGAGGATTTATCTGCTTTGTATCAACATCTCAGTAATGTTCATAGGCATATTTTTATGGATGTTGAATAGGGAATACCCCCCTTGGTTCTGCAAAGCCTAAAGAAGAAGAAGAGCAGATATTTATAGAGTCTATCTCCTGTACTGTTGGCCCCTGGCTCAGAAATCCTATTGATCAATGATGCCGACACATGGCAGAATATTCCTACCTCTAAGTGGGATGCCTATCTCCTCATGTGAGGACAAAACTACAAGTTGTCATAATCCATGTAGGATTAACACATCACCGTGCCACATCTCACAATATGACAATATGGATTTTCCAATTATTTACAACATAGGCAATTAAATAATAAATACAAACATTACAAATGCAAAGAATTACCAAGGTTGAGACACCTCAATTCCCAACACTTCACATACTTACTCTAGCTTAACCAAAGTTTTATGTTAGCTCTGTCTCTTCTAATTTCCATTCCCATAATGTACCTGGCTGCCCCTAAATCTTTCATTTCAAACTTTGCTGACAACTGAGACCTAAAATTAGAAATCATATTCTTACCCTTCCCAATCAGCAACATATCATCAACATATAATGCATCAATGAGAATACGATCATTGTCTAACTTGTAGTACACACAATGATCTGATTTTGATCTCAAAAAACTAATTGACAACACAAAGGCATCAAACTTCAAGTTCCACATCCTAGGAGACTACTTCAAACCATACAAAGACTTTTTCAACTTGCAAACCAAATTTTCTTTACCTTTCACCATGTAATGCTCTGGCTATGATATTTAAATCTCTTCCTCCAAATCACCATGAAGGAAAGTTGTCTTCAGCTCCATCTATTCTACCTCTAAGTCATAAGCAGCTGCAAGAGATAACAAGAATCAAATGGATGTCATCTTTGCAATGGGAGAGAAAATTTCACCATAATCAATTCCCTCCACTTGTGAATACCCCTTCGCAACCAATCTAGCCTTGTACTTTTCAACACTGCCATCTGCACCAAATTTCTCCTTGAACACCCATTTGCATCCAACGGGTTTTTGTCCATCAGGCAAAGGCACCAAGTCCCATGTTCTATTCTTTTCCAAAGAAGCCATCTCATATTCCATAGCCTCCTTCTAGGAACCTACATCTTTCATGCCCATAGCCTCTTTCACAATTCTAAGCTCATCAGTGTTAGTAAGTAAAGCAAAAGCACAACTAGAATCAAGTAATGAATAACCAAACCTATCAGGTTGCTTTCTTACTCATGTAGACCTCCTCGATGGTTGATGTTGAGGTTCTGCTTCTTCTTCTGAGCTTTTAGAGCTGCTAAAGCTTTCCTCATCATCAGGTCTCACTAGGTATGTCTGTTCAGTCTTCTCAGGGGTAGAAGGAAATTGAACCGCATCCTCTTTCTTTTCTGTTTGTTTTGGTTGTAGAACAACGAAAGATGGTGTTAGCTCTCTAAAGATAACACTTCTACTATACCACACCTTTTTAGCCACAGGATCCCAAACCTTGTATCCTTTCACACCAACACCATAACCAATGAAGATACACTTAACAGCCTTGTTCTATAATTTAGACTTTTTCTCCCTAGACACATGTGCATATGCCTCACAACCAAAAACACAAAGATGTCTAACTGAAGGCTTCTTACCAAACCACACCTCCATAGGTGTTTTACCAACAAAAGTTGATGTAGGAGATCTGTTTACCAGATAGCAAGCAATGGCTACAGCTTCAGCCCAAAACTTTTGTTCAAGACTTGCTCCACTAAGCATACTCCTAGCCTTCTCCATCAGTGTCTTGTTCATCCTCTCTACAACTCTATTTTACTACAGGGTATAAGGAGTTGTCTTATGTCTTTCAATCCCTTGCTCTTTACAGAACTTCTCAAACTCTATCGAACAAAACTCACCACCATTATTAGTTCTCAAACACTTAATCTTTTTACTAGTCTGATTCTCAATAAAAGCTTTAAACTCTTTGAACCAACTAAAGACTTCAAATTTGCTTCTAAGAAAATAAACCCATGTCCTCCTACTATAATCATCTATGAAAGATACAAAATATACAGATTTGGAAATTGAAGGAACATTAACAGGACCAAACACATCAGAATGAATAAGATCCTATAAACCAAAAGACTTGTTAGAACTAGAGTAAAACTGAACACAATTTTGCTTTCCATAAATGCAATGTTTCAAAAATCAAACTTGAGATTACAATCATTTAACCCCTCGATGAGGTTTTTATTTTTTAGGGTACGCAAACCCTTCTCACCAATGTGGCCATATCTCAAATGCCATAACATAGTCTTTTCAGTGAGAAGCTTAACTTCCAAAGCATGTGCACTACCATCAGAACTACTTACAACAGATTTACTCACTACTCGTTTAGATGGTGGGGATGAAGTGACTGTAGCTCTTTTCTTTGAGTTAGAAGAACTATTGCATCATGAAGTGCATGCCTCTAGTTGAAATAGAGTACCTCTCTGAGTACCCTTAACAAGCACCATAGATCCTCTAGTCATCTTGCATCCATCCTTCGAAAAGACAACTTGCACACCTGCATCATTCAACATACTTATAGAAAGCAAGTTTCGTACTAGGCCTGGGATGTGCCTAACCCTAGTGATCCCCTTAACTCGTCCATCAGGGAATTAGATTGAGACTCTTCCACAACCAACAATCTTTAGATGAGAATCATCACCCAGATACACCCTTCCACCATCAAATTCTTCATACCTTGTAAACCAACTTCGATGCAAGGTCATGTGGAATGATGCACTAGAATCTATCAACCACACATCATCAGATGCATAGGTGGTGAGGGCTACGATGAAGGAATCACCATCATCTTGTGACTTGTCAAAATCTGAATCAGGAGTTTTCTTCTTCTTTTTCTTCTCCTCTTTGCACTCCTTTCAGAAATGCCTAGTTTTGCCATAGTTCCAATAGAGATCCTTGGACTTTCCAGGAGATTTAGATCTCCCACAAGATTTGGATCTAGCCTTCTCAGCTTTCTTGTCCTTCTTTTTCCCTTTCTCCTTGGGTCTTCCACAAACCGCAAGAGCCTCTTTGGCTACCTTAGAAGACTTTCTCCGCATCTCTTCAGATAACAGCGAAGATACCACTTCATCCATTGTGAAAGTGGATGTGGTGCTTCCAATAGCCATCACAAGATGATCCCATGATTCTGGCAAAGAACAAAGCAAGGTCATACAACGATCCTCCTCCTCCATCTTAACACCAACTGATGTCAATTGAGCAATTAACATCTTAAAGGCATTTAGGTGATCTACAACAGATCCTCCATCCTCCATTTTCAGAGAATATAAATTCTTTCTCAGGAAAAGTTTGTTCACCAAGGATTTAGCCTGATAAACATCACCCAACTTCTTCCAAAGGTCTTTTGTGCTCTTCTCCTCATGGACATTTAACAGGATAGAATCAGCTAAACTGAGTCTTATGATACCCTTAGCCTTCTGATCTTTGAGATCCCAATTAGCTTGTGCCATAGCAGTTGGTTTTACACCAGATACAGTTTCCCATAGGTCACAATCAACAAGTAGGTCTTCCATCTTGAGTTTCCACAACTCAAAATTAGAGTCATTAAATTTTTCCACCTCGATTCTTTCGGATGTGCTTGCCATCTCTTTTCCTGCAACAAGATTATATAATACTCTGCATAAGACTCCCGCTCAAACTAAGATCATCTCAAAAAACCCCTACCCAATAACTATGACCAAAGGTGATCAAGCTCTGATACCAACTGAAAGGAAGTAAGGTACGTGGAACACACTTCCTACGCTAATCTAATGAGGGAAGTAGAGTGCAAATTATTTCAAATCCTTACAATTACAATGTTATCAACCAAATAACAGAGATATTGCAGCAAACAACATACACATAGAATGACACAGAAGAAGAGAGAGACAAGATTTAACATGGGGAAAACCCTTTCAGGAAAAAAACCCCTTACTCCAAAACTTGCACAATGTATTAACAAATCTAAATGTTGTTTACAATACACTTGCAATGCAAGCTCTCAGGAGTCTTCAACACTCGTATCTAGAGGTATTCCGGAAACATAATAGTACATGTCAATCACATAATGTAATTCCTCCTCAAAGCACCTGTTTATATAGAAAATACAAGGCAAAATTGCCTCTATCTTGGAATGGGCATCCAACTTGGCCTCATGGCCCAAAACCCATGCCTATGGACACTTGATCAACATTGTAAGATACTTCTAACACTTGTCCACGCACTCCATCCCAAAGAGGTCACTTATTTCCAAAATGGGCTATGATCGATGCTCTTACAACTCTTACAAACATCATAGAATCTGTCATAGTTGTCATAACTTACAATTATAAGAGAATCTATCATACACAGGCTATAAATAGCATATTCTCTTACAACATGTCATAGTCCACCTTGGGGCACCCAAAGATGCCTTTTTCAAAGATGCTCTTCGACACCTGTCTTCACCTGTCATAGAATCTCCTATTTCTGACTCTTACATGTCATAACTTCGTCATAGGAATCTGTCATGGCCGTTTCAATCAATATTCCCTTACACAACATCCAAGATGCTGACACATGGCAAAATATTCCTACCACAAAGTGGGACACCTATCTCCTCATGTGAGGACAAAATTACAAGTTGTCATATTCCATGTAGGATGACACATCACCGTGCCACATCCCACAAGATGACAATATGAATTTACAATTTAATTTACAACATAGGCAATAAATAAATAAATACAATGAAAATAATGCAAGGAATTACCAAGGTTGAGACACCTTAATTCCCAACAGAGAAGGGGTATGACCCAAGCAGAAACAGGCTAAAGCCAAGACATTCCAAGCTGCTATATAAATAACGCGTTTCTGCCGAAAGTCGCAAACGACGGGTGCTGTTGTGCTATACCAACAAATGTTTCCCCCAAAACCCTATGGAGAGTAACCTCTGTAGGCTGGGAAGCCTCTATTAATGGAGCAAATCGTTGCATGTATAGCCACCTGAACGGAAGCCCTTACTATAAACCTTTGTGTAGTGGCCCAAAACCCTCTATTTGTTGGTGCAAGAGGACAGTTGATTAGGCCTCTGATAGTCATCCCACATTTGTGTGGCTTATGGCAGAGATGGCAAGGTACCTCAAGATCTGTGCATCTTGAGGACCTGGAACTTGGTGTGCCTAATAAGTGAGTGCACTATAAGGGGGAGCCTGTGCCCCCAGTTCTTGGAGCTATACACCATAAGTAGACACGGCTAGGTAAAACCAAGTGGGAACCCAACAAGTATCATCTCTGCTAGCCTAGGTGGTAACTGTTTGTGAATGGCTTGTGCATGAGTGTTTTCTATCTTGTCTTCTTGCCATAAATTGTCAAAAAAGTTGTCAAAAATAAACTCCATGTCATGAGACAATCACTTCCCAATCAACTTCATCATTTCATATCCAAATCATATCTTAATCCCTTCATATCAACATTACACATCATACAATCACTTCAAGCCAAATCACATTCACCTCTTAATCATCATCTTCATCATTCCATATCATCATCATAATCATAGTCAAACACTTGCTAAAAGGGTCTCAATCTTTAGACATCATGCCAACATTAGACAACGTAGTATCTAGATTCTAAGATCTCCTCCAATCACTTTACCAAGAACCACAATATATAACCCAAGACACCATTCAACAACTCCAAGACATCATTCAACTATGTCAACTTGACCCAAACCTACCACCTCAAATGAAACACCTCATAGCACAATCCCAACACATCATACACACATGGAAAAACCAACAAACACATAGTCTTCTATCCATTCTATATCACTAAATTCCACCTCATCCTTATATGGCATCTCTCTTATCAACCTATCAACCTAATCCATCCACATGTCAAACTAATTCTATACCAACTTATCTATCATCATGCTAATCTAATACATCCTCTTATCAAGTTCATCCCACATCACCTAATCTCACTTCATCCCTCTATCAACTCCATTCCATATCATCTTATCCCACATCTTTTCATAACAATGCCACATCAACGTATTCTTCTTCATACCAATCTCATCCAACCACATGTCAGACCAATGCCACATCACCATACCTTACTGCTTCTAACATCAACCAACCTCCAAAACAATCCACATCACAAAATCTTCCATCTACAAATCCTATCATGCCACCTCATCACCAAACACATTCACAAGACAACCAAGAAACACATGTGAGTCCAAATGACCCTATGTACATAAACCAAGCAAGCCCAAGTTCACTTTTGCAACAAACACCATTGATAGACCTAAGTCTACCTATACAAGACATAATGACCTTTGACGAGGGAAACACCAATCTAGAACAAGAATCTTATGAGAATCCTCCATCATCATCCACCCAAATGCAACTTCATGAGCCTACTTGTCCTATTTTAACCCCACCATGTGATCCTATTCCCAATCCTAAACCTTTAACTTCCACCATTATTGTTCACCCACTATATTGCTCATCCACCTCTGCCCTTGCAAAGGATGTGATCCATTAGCTACTAGTTAGGAACAATTTATCCCCATGTCAAACACCTATCTTAGCACCTAGCAACTAGCCTTCCAATGTCATGTCCACTTCTTCAACCACAACCCCTTGAGCCTTTTGAAAATTTTCCTCCCATGAGTCAATTGTATCCTCATGTTCTTGAAGAGTCATCCCCTTCCATTCAAGAAACCCAAGAGCTATGTCAAGAGCATAACCCAACACATGTGGAAACATCAAGTCCTTGTCTAAATCAAGATCAAAGCACCTCTAAGTTCAATTCATCCAAGACCTATGTATGTTCTTTGATCAAGATATTATTTATGATCATAACCCTATTCATGAGAAAATGTATCCCATTCATAGCCAAATTAATCTTTTTTATGCTCACATTTATGATCAAGATTCTATATATGATCATGAAAACCATGGTGATTAGCTAAGCTCAAGAAAACTATGATGAGCCTCCTAGCCAAACTTTACGCAATTCATGATCAAGAGCTTATCACTCCATCCCTCCATCCTCCATCTAGGCCTAATGTGAAAACATCCACTTGTCATAATGAGATATGTGCCTCCCAAGCACCCAATAAAGATCAAACAAATACCCTAAATCATAATGAACACAAGAAAGATCTTAATGATCCCCCATCACCCACCACTGACCTCATTTTAAATCCACCATCTTATCCTATTGATCTATCCAACTTTATCCATGAGTGTTCCTCCTTAGAACACTAACAACCATTATCCTCTATCTCACCTTCTCCATCCAATAAGGAACTCGTGTCTAGTGTTCCACCTACACCTAGTCCCACCAAGCGTGCCAAAATGTAAATGAGAAAAATTTGGATAAATGTAAGATAACAACAATACAATACAAATTACCTTTTTACCCAAATCTTTCTGAATACCTCGAATGATGAATGCATGATTGATTGCTTGATTTATTATATTGTTGATTGCTCATGTTCGCAGCATAACGATTAGATGAAAAGGATAGATAGAGATGGATGAGAGGATTGGAAGAAGATTGATGCAAAAGTTCTGATATGATTTTGACAATGTAAGGATATGAAACTCAATGCCTACAAATGGCTTATGAGAGGCCATATTTATAGGCAAGGGCTGATTTTTGATGTGGGGGGAAGAAGATTTGATAAGATAAGATAAGGATTGGATTTTTGCTTTATTAGACAAAAAAGGAAATAAAACAAGATAAGATAGGATTTTAAAAAGATAGAAAGATATTGATTTTTTGTTTTAAATCCTCAAAAAGGAAATAAATCTTCGAAAAAGATGGGAGGATAATTGATGAAATATCTAATTAAATAAATTAATTAGATACACATAAATTTTAATTTTGGAAAGAAAGCAAGAAGATCTTTTTAGGATTTTATTAATTAAATAAATATTTAATTTATTTAATTAATTTGGATTTATGATGAGAGATGATGTGGAAAGATATTATAGAAAATAGAAAAGTGACTATCTAATTAAATAGATTGAAAATAGATAAATGACTAATTAAATAATTTAAAATAATTATTTAATTAGAGGGGATAAATGGCCATGAATAATTAAATAAATATTAATTTATTTAATTATAGAAGATAGGATTATGGGATTGAAAGGGGATAAAATAAATTAGTCAAATAAATAAGATTTATTTAACTAATTAGGTGATGACATGGGTACCTAGGGCAAATCATACTAATGACAAGGTGTTGGACATTTTTAGGTGTCTACAACAGGTATAGCCCACTAGATTTATGTTGTGTATTGTCTTTATTGAGTACTAATGATGAGCCTAGATCCTACATGGCAGCTATTCTTTCAAATGATAATGAGTCTTGGCAGTTACCCATGCGGGAGGAGATGATGGCTTTAGACTCTTGTAACATCTAGGATCTTGTTCATTTACCCAAAGGAAGAAAGGCCATAGGTTGTAAGTGGGTCTTCAAGAAGAAGTTTACAAAAATACAAGGCTAGACTGGTAGCCAAGGGCTATTCCCAGAGAGAGGGAGTTGATTTTGGTGAAATACTCTCTCTTGTTGCTAAATTGACTTCTATTAGATTTCTTTTATCCATTGATGCAGCTTATGATTAGGAGATTGAGCAAATGGATGTTAAGACTGCATTCTACATGGAGATCTTGAGGAAGAAATTTATATGCAATAGCCTATAGGTTTGGAGGTAAAAGGGAAAGAAAAATGGTTTTGCAAGTTAAAGGTCTCTCTATGGTTTAAAATAGTCCCCCAGAATGTGGTATCAAAAGTTTGATTTATTTGTGTTGAAATTGGGTTTTGTTAGAAGTGAGGAGGATCACTATGTTTACATTTATTGTGTTGATGATTCTATACTGGTTATTGCATTGTATGTTGATGACATGTTATTTTTCAGCAATACTAAGGGTATGATCAGTGAGCTTAAAGCCCAACTTTTAGTTGCATTTGAAATGAAGGATCTTGGAGCTGCGAGGTATATTCTCAGAATGGAGATCAGAAGGGACAAGGTTAATAGAAAGCTTTGGTTGTCACAAAGTGAGTATGTGAGTACCATTTGCAGAGATTTAGTATGCAGGACTGTAACCTAGTTAGAGTTCCTTTACCCATTGGTACTAAGATTTCATTATAAATGTGTCCAAAGACTGAGGATGATCTTGAGGATATGTCTAATGTGCCATTGCTAGTGTTGTAGGGAGTTTGATATATGCAATGGTTTGCACTAGTCTAGATATTGCCCAAGCAGTGGGAGTTTTGATCAGATTTATGTCTAACCCTGGTAGACAGCATTGAAATTATAAGAAGAGGGTACTTAAATATCTTGCAGGTACTCTTGATTATTGTTTGGTTTACTCTGGTACTAATAGTGTTGATAAATCGTTGGACATATAGGGTTTTGTTGATGCAGATTGGGCAAGTGACTTGGATAGTCGAAGCTCCACTAGTAGCTATGTTTACTCTGTTTGGAGGAGTAGTGAGTTGGATGAGTAAGAGGCAGCCCACAGTTGCTTTGTCCACCATGGAAGCAGAGTATATGGCTACTACTCCTTTCTCTAAGGAGGTAGTTTGGTTGAGGAGACTATGTACAGGTATTGGATTTGATTGTAGGGTCATTCAGATTGGTTATGATAGCTAGAGTGTTATATGTTTGGCCAAGAATCCTATGTATCATACTCAGACTAAGCATGTTGATGTACAATATCACTTTGTTCAAGAAATGGTTGCAAATGGACAGGTTGAGATAAAGAAGGTAGACACTCAGGAGAATGTTGCAGATGCTTTGACCAAGCTTATGAGCACAAAGAAATTTGTTTGGTGCAGAGAGGCCATAGGCCTTGCTTCTAGTGCCTCATTATTTTATGGTTTTCCTATGGGTATTTACAATGTATGATGTCAAGTGGGAGAATGTTAGGATTAAGATGCCATTAACCTTGTAAATCCTATGTAATTAATTACTTCTAATATTGTTTGTAAATCACCCATAAGGGATGAAAGGTTTCACTAGAAGCAGTCTTGTTTCAGCTACATGTTTATAACCGGTCCTCGATGCTCATTCGTCCTCGACGAGGGGGGGGGGGTCGCAGGGGGTTTCCCCCCTGCGAGGGGTCCGAGGGCCAGTGCCCTGGCAGGGGTTCAGGGGAAGCATCCTCGAAACCACATTTTATTTGATATTTTATTATTGTGAATCTGGACCATTCGTCATTAGGTCACAAATCTGATGGTTAATATTTTGTCGATTATCTTGCCCTAGAAGGCAACTCCCTTTTATAAGAATATTTGTACTACATTTTTATTAGAGTTGAGAGTAATAGGTGCTACTAGATTGAAGACTAAAGGAGAGAGGAAGTGCATGTATTACAATCTCATAAATTTGAAGATAATATAACTTGGAGCCTCTTTTCTTGGTGGAGTTTTTTACTCGAAAGGGTTTTCTCCACATTACATACTGATGCAGAAGCATCCAGTGGTGTAAGGGTAATCTTGCATCACCCAAAAAATAAGATGTGTTTCAAAATTATTGATGTTCTTTCCATTTCTTTTCAAAATTTGTGGTTCTAGTTCCATAATCGCTTGAATAATGATGTAGAACTTTCAGTTTTTCTAAACTGCTAAAAATAGCAACCTACTATTTTTAGAAAGTTTGCATTTGGGCACAAAATGAAGTGAAAATTTATAGGAAGCTTCATAACTGAAAAATAAGACCTTTGGCGAAGGAATCACGCAAAGATCATTTGCGAACTGAAAGATATTAAAAGTTTTGTTTCCTGAAAAATACCTGAAAATTATTCAAACTCAAGTTTGAGGCACTAAACGGCCCCATATGGGACTGAAAATGGTCAAAACTGGTAGAGTGGGTTCTTAGCGCGTCGAGAACTCTACGAGCTTTCTGACGCATAAAACGGTTCGTCAATCGGACACTCGGATCAAAAGTTATGGCTCCCAGAAGTTGATCTATTTTTGGATGGAGATACAAATTTTGAAATTAGGTTGTTGGTAGCCAAAAAGGCTATTAATAACCATTTTTGGGAACCCTAGGGAGTAGTAGAGTTAAGGGGGAAAGTGTAGAGTCAAGAACAGGGGGAAAACAAAAACCCTAGCTGATTTGGGGTTACAAAAGGTAGATGATTCCAGAGTCTTGTGAGAGGAAGTTGTAATGTGTTGTAGCTTGTGGAGGGTTGATTCCTCTTATTGTATTTGAGCTTCTGTAATGTAATAAGTTGTCCAAAATCAATAAAGAAAGTTCTATTTTCTAAGGACAATTTTTGTTGTTGTGTGTTTTATGATTTACCCCCTTCATCACATACTGTGTTATGTGTTCTGTTCTTAATGCTTGTTATTTCTGTGTAGTGGGTTTTAATTTTTGCTGCAATCTCCATTGATTCTACATTGTTTAGAGGATAATAAGGTTTGAATCAAATTTTCGTTGTGTGGTTTGCACCTTCATTTCTAACACACATAAGGCCCTATTTAAGGGAATTTATTTAAAGGCATTTGTAAGAGTTGTCATTCTTATAAACATTATATTCTATAATGAACTAGTGTCCTGATTTGAGTTCTCTGACACAGCTATGACTATTAGTGCGGTACGTGGGTTTCTTCTATATAGGTTAGTTAAACTGCAAACTTTCTTCGCTTGCTTTACTCAGTTGTGTATTTGAATTGTTTAGTGGAGGTAGTGAAAAGAATATTTCAAATTTATGAACTCAAATTACTCCTCCTTCCTAAATGCCCTAGGAATGTGTTTGACAGCACTAGTGATATCAAACACATACATATTTTGGTTACTCAAACTGGTCAAAATGAAATATAAATACCAAGGTTTTCATGTGGCTTCTGTTATCGATAATGGTTTAGCAAATGTGAGGGACACAAAATTGGGGCATTATTGATTTGAATGAGTTTTAGAGTAGAATGAATAGAACCCAAGGTCTCCATTAGTAGAGAAAACTTTCACAAGTGGGTTGGCTCATGCTGGGGGATTCTAGTCAACTATGTCTTGTCCAAACCTGGTTCTTACTTGTCTTAAGAATTATCATTCTAAATCCCAAGAAATTAGGGCATTAGATGGTTCTGTAATAGAAAAAATTTAACCCATACTCTAAGGTTACCTAAATGAGATGAATTTGTAGAAATGTCCATCGAAAGGTCTTGGAGTTATTTCCTTGACATGAAAGATTGGTGCCTAACTTCTATTGTGAACAATTGATTGAAAAATGAGAAGAAAGGAAAATCCCAAGTGCCATCAAATTTGAAAAGGGCACACTTCAAAGAATACAAATCTGATATGATTACTTTGTTGCATCAGGTGGTTGGGAATGATGATTCAGTTCCTTTGAAAAATAGATGTGTCAATTTATTTTGTTTGTTTGTAGTGAATCTCAATATGTGGACTGGGCAAAGTTGATTAGTGACCATCTAAATGATCAACTGGCTAATTTTCATAAGAGAAATTCTTTTTATATGTCTTCCTACTTATTTTATGTGATAGCCAGTAAGGAGGTAGTGTGGCCAAGGTTGAAAACTCACGGTATTCTGACTTCAGACACACCTATCTACAAGTACTTTCCACAATTACAAGAAGAGATAGGTAATAAGGATTATAGATGCGTTAATGATGTCTCCTTAATCTTTAATATAAGAAGAATTGAGGGTAATCCAGAGGTAAGAATATCTCAAGAGGCTACACAGTTGATCACGAAGTTTGGGAGTTTCTATATCCAGTTTGATAGATAAATTTACCTCAGAATCGATGGGTTCAAAAATGCCCCTTATAAATTGCCCATGTTTGCCAGTGATTTTATTATTTTCTTGGAAGTTTGCAGATAAATGGCATGTGTGAACAAAAAATATCATAATACGAAAAGTAAAGGTTATCCTTTCCCGATGACCCTAACTTATTTCACATGCAAAACAAATGATAATGTGAGAAATGTTGAGAAAATCCTCATTTGATACAATTTTCATCTTCTCACTGCTATGTCATTCTTTGATAGTAAAAATTTTGTTAAAAGAAATTTGTATGGAGGAAGCCTATATGAACACCAACCACATCTTAAAGATTACTAAGAAGATTGTGTTGATGAAAGAGAAGTGAAAATATGAGATTGACCCTTGATCAAATATGTGCTTTCAACTTACCATTGGATATTCCTGACAGAGTTGATGATAATTCTGATATTATTTATGAAGAGTATTTTGTTGTTACTGTTGAGCCACTACCATGCATTCAATGGTCAGAAAAAGAAGTCACTAATTTAAATGACCGCTCTTCTTTTGTCTTGAATAAAATAGAAAAGTGGCTTAAAGGAAAGACTCGTAAATGCACTACAACTTCTTCTTCCTAAAAAGAACCTACAGCCAAAGAGAAAGGGCCTTCAAATATCATTAAACATCAAAGAGCTTCTTCTAGTGTGAATATAACTAAATCTAGGGTTAATTCACAACAGGGTGATGATGGAGAAGACCCTGAGGAAAATCAAAAATTGAAGAGTACATGCAAGGGTGATAGTGAGCCAGTACTAAAGGGTTTAGAAGCAGAAAAAAAATTGGATGCTCTATAATAGCTCCAAGTTGATCATGTGGCCTCTCCTATCTCACCTATACCAAGTAATGATTCTTCTATTTTTCAACAACTCGGTGAAGATAGTGTTTTCCGCACTCTATTTGATATTCCATCTTCTCCTTTTTCAAATGAAGTTCCTTCAATTAGCACCAAGACTCAATTGGAAGACATCACCTTGAATGCCAATAATAGCAACATAGTATTTCCATCCCCTTCATGGCTTAAGAAAGAAGTAGAAAAGAAGAGAAAATATAATCCCATGACAGATGTGAATGTTGATACTATAGCTAAATTTCTACAAACTGGTCCCCAACCTAAAAAGGCTAAGAGAATGTCTAGGGTAGTGGTGGATCCTTCTTCTAGACATCAGGTTCTTGAAATTGTTGATCATATTGGAGTCAAGGATGAACGAAGTATTACAGAGGTTGATTTTAATATGAGCAAGATAGATATGGGTCCCCTTACTGTGGAAGGAGACATCTACCATGCAAAATTCTTAGTTGGAATGTTGGCCAAATAAAAGTAAAGAAACAAGAAAATGTAAGGTTGCAAAGCCATGTAAATTCTCTAACAAGATTTATTCACTCCATTGTTAATTCTACCTCTCAACCTTGGGACATGGCTTTAGATGTTTTTGTCAATGGAGTGGATCCTAAAATACTGTAACAAATTAAGAAATATCAAACTATGGCCAAGGCTACTGAACAGTGGATCGAAAAGGTCACTATTGATAGTTTGTTGTATATTGAGGAGGCTATGAAATTGTATACTTATGTCTCTAGTAAAAGGAAGGAGTGAATTGTAGATTTGCAAACCTTCAAAAAGGATGAAAGTGCCCTGATGACGATATCTAGGGAAGTACAAGAAATGACAAAAATAGATACCAATATATTGATAGTTGAAAAGGTCATAAGCAAGCCAGAGGAAAATGATTCAATTTCTTGGTTGGATGTTGTCCAATGGAAGTTATATGTGTTCAAACAATTCATAAGTGAGCTGAGGAGAATTTTAAGTCAATATCATAGTGACTTGATGGATATTAGAAATAATTGCATGTCCTTGGAGATCAAAATTCTCAATGAAAGTGGGGAGAATTTGCTTGATGTAAAAGATGTCAAATAGGGTTTCAATAGGTTGCTCAGTGAAGAATTAACCAATATGGAAAATATAAATGGCACCTCTTTGGAGAAGCTATGTCACATTACACGTTATACCTCAAGAATTTCAAAAATGAGATTGATGACGTCAACAAAAGAATGAAGGAAGCAGATAGAATAGTCAGCATGTGGAAAATCTAGATACACATCACCCTCAGTCCAAGAAGAAAAATCCTCACTCCAATTATTTCCAAGTACAGGAGTTATAAAGCAAGAATGAGGCCACAAGTTGATTCATCAGGTGCTAAAGAGCAAGTAAGGGAAGATGAAGCAGTTCAAGAAAAAGATCATGATGTTGTTGTTTAATTATCTTTTCCTTGTTTTAAGTTCTTTTTTAAAGACTTTGATAAACTTGATATTTGAAACTATTTTAATTTTTAATTGTGTTTAATTAGCTAATTTTAAGAAGTCGTTGCGTTATTCCAAAGAAAGTTTCTATTAGACAAGGCTATATATATGGACCTAGCAATTGTACGAGGATCTTTTGGCAATCTTTGTCTTGTTGAATGGTCATTTTTATATGAATGAAGTTTGAAGGAGTTATAGATAGATATTGTAAACTTTGTATTACAATGGATGTATGTTATATTCTTCTTCTGTTGAATGTGTTAACTCTTTTAAATCAAAGTCTTATATTTAAAGAACCAGAAAGTCTTCATTTTTAAGCTCATTACTGTGGATTATTTTTCTTTTGATTAAGAATTCTAGTGGTGATTTATATCATTGTAACTATTGAGGTTATGAATGTGTTGCTGGGAGGAGTCTCTGTGCTCTCCTCTCTTTAAGTATTATTTAGATTAAGTGCCTTTTCTACTTTCTGGTTAAAATCATCACCTTCATGCTTTCTAGTTCAAAGTATACCTCTTTCATTCATTTAATTCTAAACTTACAAAGGTAGCTGCACCTTGTAAAAATGCAGAGAGTCATTACTGTTAGGAATTAAGGTGTCTCAACCTTGGTAATTCCTTGTATTTTTACATTGTATTTATTTATTAATTGCCTATTGTATTAATTCGATGCAAATCCTATGTTCTCATACTGTGGGAGTTGGCACGGTGATGTGTCATCCTACATGGCATATGACCACATGTATTAATTGTCCTCACATGAGGAGATAGGCATCCCACTTAGTGGTAGGAATATTTTGCCATGTGTCAGTATCTTGGATGTTGTGTAAGGGAATATTTGGTGCAAGAGCACCTAACACAAGGTGGCCTCCATGAGGCACTCAACTTCATGTTTTGTTTTGATGTCATATTTTGATGTAATAAGGTCCAATGGGCCACTTCCTAAGTGTTTGTAATAACTTTGGATCCATTTTGTAGGCATTTGTCCAAAATGCCATGTTTTTGTCAATGTTGTCATATTGTTGTCACATGGTGAAAATGTAACCAAGGATGGATCCAATGAATGTAATAGGGTTGTTTGAGTCTCCTTAGGCGTGTCTAGGGTGTTTGTGGCCCTTTAAAGATAGTTGGGCTCTTGTAGCCTTCAATATTTTCAAAATGTGCAAAGTTGTTTGGCAACTTTTACAAATTGTAAAGCAAACAAAGGGCAAAACTATAAAAAAACCAATGGTCACCCTCTTGAAAAGTAGTTGGGGACAGTTGGAACTGTAATGACATGCTTAAATGCTTCCCAAGGGTTGAGGCAAGGCAGTAGTTGGAGTTGGTGATCAAGAAATACAAACAAACACTGCGATTTCTAGAATTTTCTGAATTGTTTGCTTCTATAATGTTCATAACTTTTGCATACGGATGAATTAGAATGTGAGGCCAGACTTTTTGGAAAGCCCTATGTCTTACCTTTCATTAAAGACCAATTTTATGACATTTGGTTGAGATTTGTGCATTCAGTGAATATTTTTCTAAAATTTGTCATGAAACCCTACTTCCAAGGGTTTGATCAAAGAAATGTAAATCTCTCCATTCCACTGAGGGATATTCATAAAAACTTGGTGGAATGGTAGGGATAGCTCTTGTACAGATGAGTTTTTTTTCATTTTTGCAGGGACCAAGGTTGGATGCATCTTTGGAGCAATGAATGCCTAATATCTCTGTGTTAGGCCAAGGAAGTGTGGGTTTGAGTGAACCTATGTTAAATATGATTGTTTGGGCACCCAAAACCTATTGCAATGGTGGTTTGGGATTGTATTACACCTATCCATGTCATTGATTGAGTTTTGTACATGAAATTTATAGGGGTCTCTTTGTAAATTTGGCCTAATTGGGGCTCTAGGTCACTAGGAGGGGTTATAGGTTGGACCATACTATCCAAAACAACCCATACCCATTTTTAAATATGTCATAGGGAGTCAAAATGGGTATCTCTAGATTATCTCAAATATAAGTTTGTAGGTCTATGTTGAAAGTTATGACTGATTGTTCATATTTCAAGGGCTACAAGGGTTTAGAGGCATAAAGAAGGAAGTACCAAAACCAAGTTTGTCTAGCCTTTGCCAATAGTTTGGATGGGTCCCATGGCATGTCAAATCAACCTTTCCATATTTTTTTTAGAGATGTTAACTGTTGTTCCCACTTTTGCAAGTTGATCCTTGAATTTGGGCTTTAGAGTGCGAAGAAAACCTTGTCTATTTTGTGGAAACCTCTATCTATCCTAGTGCCTCTACATCATAGTGGTATCAGATCCATAAAAGATTCTATTTTTGGTTGTGTAAGATCTGGTATATGTCATCAGAGGAGAGTGAAAGAGAAGCTAGCAACATGCCTCCAAAAGGGATGACCACTGAAGTGGTTAAGAAGTTTAAGGAGATTGAAGAAAAGATCAAAAGTGGAGTCAAAGAAGCACTCCAAGCAGAGTTGAAGGCATTGAGGATAGGGAAGAGGATAGATGAAGGTTCTGATGAAGAGGAATAAAAAGATGAGGAAGAAGAACAGAAAGAAGAGATAGAGATACCTGCAGATCAGAAACATTTCCTTGAAGCCATCAAGGCAATAGGAAAAGATTCATCAGAGGCTCAAATGGAGATCCCAATGTTCAGTGGGAAGATGGATGCTGAGGAAGTTGTGGAATGGATTGAGGCCCTGAATAACTATTTTGGGTACAAAGAAGTTCCTGAGAACAAGAGAGTGAAGTTTGCAAAAACTAAACTCAAGGGTGCTGCCCTCACATGGTGGAATTACACCCAAGGTGAGAGGGTAAAGAATGGGAAGAGCATGATCTCTTCATGGAGCAGAATGTTGGAGAGGATCAAGTCCCAATTCCTTCCATCAGAATATGAGGTGCAGATCTACAAGAAGATGCAAAATCTCAAGCAAAGAGATTTGGATGTGGCCACCTACACCGAGGAGTTTCACAAGTTCTCTCTTCATTGTGGATACATGGAGGATGAAAAAGGTAAAGTGGCAAGGTATCTAAATTGTTTGAGGTTTAATATCCAAGATGAAATCAGTATACTAACCCCTGAAACCATGGATAAATGCCTTCAAATGGCATTGAGGGATGAAGAGAAGTTGAAAAGGAAAGGTGAGCAGCAAAATAGAGGAAGAGGTGGCAGAAATTTCAGAGGTAGGGGCAGTCTTGGGGATAGAAATCAGTCCCAAAGGAGTCAAGGGGAATCTAGTTCCCAAGAACAAAGTGGAGAATTAGGTTCAAGAGGAAGATTTGGAGGAGGAATAGGTTCAACTACATTCACAGGAAGGTGCTACAAATGCAATGAAATTGGTCACACAGCATTCAAATATCCAGAAAGGCAAGGTTCATCATAAGGAGGTGATAGGAAGAATGAAAGAAGGATTCAATTTGTGCAAAAAGAGGATGAAGGAAGTGTCCATTCTCCAAGTCAAGGATGTGAACTAGAAGTTGGAGAAGCATTGATGCTAAGGAGAACACTCTTGAAGACATCCAAGGACAAGGAGATGACACAAAGCAGAGCACTTTTCAGGACCAATTGCAAAAGCAAAGGTAAAGTATGTGTAGTAATAGATTTTGGTTCAACAGATAATATGGTGTCTAGGGAAATGGTGGATAAATTGAAGCTAGAAAGGATTCCTCATCAAACTCCTTACAAAGCATCTTGGGTAAGTGATTGTCAATCACTTGTGGTAGATGAACAAGCATATGTTGATTTTTAGATTGGAGAATATAAGGATAGGGTTTTATGTGACATTTTGCCCATGGATTGTTGTCACCTACTTTTAGGTAGGCCATGGGAATTTGATAGGCAATCATTATATGATGGATATGCTAACACATACACCATCAAGAAGGATGGGAGGATTTTTGTGTTGACACCATTGCAGGAGGATCCTGAAGCAAAGAATGCAGCAAAGGTCATCTTGGTGGGTAAGAAAGAGTTTGTGAAGATTAATGAAGAAGCAACAAGGAAAGTTGAGGATACCTCAAGGAGTGGGGTTGCCAAAGATCAAAGTTTGAAGGTAGTTTCAGTTTTGAATGATGGAGATCATATGGTGATGTTTGACATGGATTAGAAGAAGGTCAAAGAGTAAGTCTACAAGCAGCCACAAGGTGGTTGGAAAGGAGATGTTATCATAGTAGGGACCATTGTTTGTCCTCTAGAGCCAACAAGAGTTGAAAGACAATCATATTCTACCATAGCAGCAGTACAAGAAGCATCAACCAAGGTTTTGAATGTAGGTGTTCAGGCAGAGATGATAGTAAGGAAGAATGGCAAGCAAAGTATAGGTCTGGTTGCAAGAACTCACTCATGGCAAGGTGTGAGTAGAGCCTACAATGCTAGGCATGAGTTTTTGATTCCATGGAAGTAGGTTGTAGTTCAGAGATCATGGGGAAGACATGAGGTAGCAGAGGATAAAGGTGGAGCAAGACAAAGAATCAACTCATGTGGCATGAGTTCTTTTCTAGGTGGGTTTATGGTGCAGGAGCACCTAACACAAGGTGGCCTCCATGAGGCACTCAACTTCATGTTTTGTTTTGATGTCATATTTTGATGTAATAAGGTCCAATGGACCACTTCCTAAGTGTTTTTAATAATTTTGGATCCATTTTGTAGGCATTTGTCCAAAATGCCATGTTTTTGTCAATGTTGTCATATTGTTGTCACATGGTGAAAATGTAACCAAGGATGGATCCAATGAATGTAATAAGGTTGTTTGAGTCTCCTTAGGTGTGTCTAGGGTGTTTGTGGCCCTTTGAAGGTAGTTGGGCTCTTGTAGCCTTCAATATTGTCAAAATGTGTAAAGTTGTTTGGCAACTTTTACAAATTGTAAAGAAAACAAAGGGAAAAACTATAAAAAACCAATGGTCACCCTCTTCAAAAGTAGTTGGGGATAGTTGGAACTATAATGACATGCTTACAATGCCTCCCAAGGGTCGAGGCAAGGTAGTAGTTGGAGTTGGTGATTAAGAAATACAAACAAACACTGTGATTTCTAGACTTTTCTGCATTTTTTTCTATAATGTTCATAACTTTCACATACAGATGAATTAGAAGGTGAGGCTAGATTTTTTGGAAATCCTTGTGTCTTACCTTTCATTCAAGACCAATTTTGTGACATTTGGTTGAGATTTGTGCATTTGGTGAACATTTTTCTAAAATCTATCCTGAAACCCTACTTCCAAGGGTTTGATCAAGGAAATGTAAATCTCTCCATTCCACTGAGGGATATTCATAAAAACTTGGTGGAATGGTAGGGATAGTTCTTGTACAGATGAGGTTTTTTTCATTTTTGTAGGGACCAAGGTTGGATGCATCTTTGGAGAAATGAGTACCTAATATGTGTTAGGCCAAGGAAGTGTGGGTTTGAGTGAACCTGTGTTAAATCTGATTGTTTGGGTGCCCAAAACCTATTGCAATGGTGGTTTGGGATTGTATTACAGCTGTCCATGGGTCAGTGCAAGAAGTTGGGTCCATTTTTTGGCCAAAAAGTGGAAGTGTTTTCCTTGATTTTCAGAATTTGTCACATTTGACCTTAAAATTTGAAGCACTTAGAGATTGAATCTTTAAAAAAATCACTAAATATAAAATGTAGTACTCGGAGTCTAGTTTCCCCATATGTAATTTATTTCAATACCCAGATAATACAAATTGATTTTCAATAGGCATTTCTAAAA
Source organism: Cunninghamia lanceolata (assembly GCA_027924645.1). Classification (NCBI taxonomy): domain Eukaryota; kingdom Viridiplantae; phylum Streptophyta; class Pinopsida; order Cupressales; family Cupressaceae; genus Cunninghamia; species Cunninghamia lanceolata. The sequence continues at coordinate 2,652,139 of BSBN01000550.1, forward strand.
ACCACTATTTAAAAGTTTTTTTTTAACCATACCATGCACGTGTACAGCCAATATAATTTGACCTAAATAAAATTATTTTTCAAAATCCTTTTGGGAAAAGATGTGTAGTACAGTGAAGTTTGATGAGGATATTTTTTTATAATTTTTTTCCAAATATTTTTTTTATTAATTTTTTATTAGGCCTAATTGCTACTTTTGAAAACCCCTCATGTACGGCCAACATAATTTGAGCAAAAAAAATCATAAATTTTTTTTTTTCTTGTGTAAACAATGATGTGTAGATTGATGACATATAATTTTTTTTTTTAAATTTAAAAATTAAGTTATTAAAAAAATACAAACACCTGTCATTTCAAGTTTTTGGACCAGTTTGTTCATAAATTAAATAATAAACAGAAAAACAAGTCCAATAACAAAAAAAATTACATATTTGAAAACTAGACACTGTCATCTATAGTGGGTTTTCATTTTGTAAAAAAATTCAGAAAAAAGGTCATCAACCATATAGGTAAACTCAGTCTTTCCTCTTGTTCTGTACTTAGAAAAAAACTTGCAGGTCCAAGGCTCAAGGTCGGCTAACCATGCCTATCCTGAGCCTAAAACCCAAGCAAAGGGAAGGAAAAAGGCAGTCGGTGATTTCAAAATTCATAGAACGGGTATCCATTTATAAACAAAACGGGTACCCGTTATATAACGAGTACCCATTATGTTTAAGAACGAGTACCCATTTCTATTATATCTATTATATAACAGGTACCCATTCCTAAATGGGTACCCATTACTATTACTAAATGGGTACCCGTTTAGCTTCGGGTGCCCATTCCTAAACAAGTACCCATTTCTTTGAAAACGGGTACCCATTCCTGTTGGGAATTTTTTTGCCCGCGCGACTTCCCCTACATGTGGACCAAGTTTCTTGCTTTTACCCCCATATCATTGATTGAGTTCTATGCATGAAAGTTATAGGGATCTCTTTGTAAATTTGGCCTAATTGGGGCTCTAGGTCACTAAGAGGGGTTATAGGTTGGACCATACTGTCCAAAACAACCCATACCCATTTTGAAATACATCATAGGGAGTCCAAATGGGTATCTCTAGATTGTCTCAGATCTAAGTTTCTAGGTCTGTATTGAAATTTATGATTGACTGTTCATATTTCAAGGTCTATAAGGGTTTAGAGGCCTAAAGAAGGAAGTACCAAAACCAAGTTTGTCTAGCCTTTTCCAATGGTTTGGATGGGTCCCATGGCATGTCAAATCAATCTTTCCATGATTGTTTCAGAGATGTTAACTTTTGTTCCTACTTTTGCAAGTCGATCCTTGAATTTGGGCGTTAGAGTGTGAAAAAAACCTTGTCTATTTTGTGGAAACCTCTATCTATCCTAGTGCCTCTACATCAATATTGACCATAGCGGTCATGACAGATTCCTATGACGAAGTTATGACATGTAAGAGTCAGAAATAGGAGATTCTATGACAGGGGAAGACATGTGTCGAAGAGCATCTTTGAAAAAGGCATCTTTGGGTGCCCCAAGGTGGACTATGACATGTTGTAAGAGAATATGCTATTTATAGCCTGTGTATGACAGATTCTCTTACAGCTATAAGTTATGACAGCTATGATAGATTCTATGACGGTTGTAAGAGTCATAAAAGCATCTGTCATAGCCCATTTTAGAAATAGGTGACCTCCTTGGGATGGGGTGACTTGACAAGTGTCAGGAGCATCCTATAGAGTTGGACAAGTGTCCATAGGTGTGGGTTTTGGGCCATGAGGCTATGTTGGACGACCATCCCTATGTGGAGCCATATTTGCCTTGTATTTGTTATATAAACAGGTGCTTTTGAGAGGAGATGTATTACAGGTTTGACAGATACTGTTATGCTACCAGTTTGTCTCCAGATAGGAGTGTCGAAGACTCCTGAGAGCTTGCATTGCAAGTGTATTGTAGATCATTTCAGTCTTGATAATACATTGTGCAAGTTTTGGAGTGTGGGGTTTTTCACCCAATAAGGGTTTTCCCCACGTATATATTGTGTCTCTCTTCTTTTGTCTCACTTTCTTGCTTATGTGTTTGCTGTAATATCTCTGTTAGTGAGTTTAACATTGTTGTAATAGTAAGGATAAAATTGAATTTGCACTCTCCTCCCCTCATTAGATTAGTGTAGGAAGCGATTTCCGTACACTTAGCTTCATTTCAGTTAGTATCAGAGCCTGGCCAGTTTTGGTTCTAACTGCTGGGTAGAGGTTTTTTGAGCTAATCTTAGGTTGAGTGGGAGTGTTGTGCAAAATATTTTGTATCTTGTTATAGCAAGGAGATGGCAACCACATCTGGAAGTTAGAGGTTGAAAAATTCAATGGCACTAATTTTGAGTTGTGGAAACTCAAGATGGAGGACCTACTTGTTGAATGTGACCTATGGGAAACTGTATCCAGTGTGAAAACTACAGCAATGTCACAAGATGATTGGGACCTTAAAGATTGGAAGGCTAAGGGTCTCATAAGACTCTGTTTAGCTAACTCTGTCTTGATGAATGTCCATGAGGAGAAGAGCATAAAAGATCTTTGGAAGAAGTTGGGTGATGTTTATCAAGCCAAGTCCTTGGTAAACAAACTTTTCCTGAAAAAGAAGTTCACTCTGAAGATGGAAGATGGAGGATTTGTTGTGGATCACATGAATGCGTTTAACATGATTGTTGCACAGTTGACATCTATGGGTGTAAAAATGGAGGAGGAGGATTGATGCATGACCCTACTTTATTCTTTGTCAGATTCGTGGGATCATCTTCTCATGGCTATCGGAAGCACTACTACCACCTTCAAGATGGAAGATGTGGTGTCCTCGCTGTTATATGAAGAAATGTGGAGGAAGTATTATGAGGTAGCCAAAGAGGCTCTTGTGGTTCATGGAAGACCTAAAGAAAAAGGGAAGAAGAAGGACAAGAAAAGTAATAAGGGCAGATCCAAATCTCCTAGAAAGTCCAAGGCTCTCTATCAGAACTGTGGAAAAATTGGGCATTTCTGAAAGGAATGCAAAGAGGAGAAGAAAAAGAAGGAGAAAACTTCTGATTAAGATTCTGACAAGTCACAAGATAATGGTGATGTCTTCATCGCAGCCCTGGCCACCCATGCATCTGATGATGTGTGGTTGATTGATTCTGGTGTATCATTCCACATGACCTCACATCGAGACTAGTTGATGAAGTATGAAGAGTTTGATGGTGGAAGAGTGTACCTGGGTGACGACTCTCATCTGAAGATTGTTGGTCATGGAAGAGTCTCAATCTGATTCCCTGATGGATGAGTGAAGGGGATCACTAGAGTTATGTACATTCCAAGCCTTGCACGGAACCTACTTTCTTTAAGTATGTTGAATGATGCAGGTGTGCAGGTTCTTTTTTCGAAGGATGGATGCAAGATGACTAGAGGATCTATGGTGCTTGCAAAGGGTACTTGGAGACGTACTATGTTTCAGCTGGAGGCATGCACTTCACAATGCAATAGTTCTTCTGACTCAAAAAAGAGCTACAGTCACTTCATCCCCACCATCTAAACGAGTAGTGAAGAAATCTGTTGTAACTAGTTCTGATGGTAGTGCACATGCTATGGAAGCTAAGCTTCCTGCTGAAAAGACTATGTTATGGCATTTGAGATATGGCCATAATGGTGAGAAGGGTCTGCGTACCCTAAAAAATAAAAACCTCATTGAGAGGTTAAATGATTGTAATCTTGAGTTTGACTTTTGCAAATATTGCATTTATGGAAAGCAAAACCGTGTTCAGTTTTACTCTAGTTCTCACAAGTCTTCTGGTCTATTGGATCTTATTCATTCTAATATGTTTCATCTTGTTAATGTTCCTTCGATTTCAAGATCTATATATTTTGTATCTTTTATAGATGATTACAGTAGAAGGACATGGGTTTATTTTATCAAAAGCAAGACCGAAGTCTTTAGTCAGTTTAAAGAGTTTAAAGCCATTGCTGAAAATCAAACTAGTAAAAAGATTAAGTGTTGAGAACTGACAACGGTGGTGAGTTTTGTTTGGTAGAGTTTGATAAGTTCTGTAAAGAGCAAGGGATTGAAAGGCATAAGACAACTCCATATACCCCGCAACAAAATGGAGTTACAAAGAGGATGAACAAGACACTAATGGAGAAGGCTAGGAGTATGCTTAGTGGAGCAAGCCTCAAACAAAAGTTTTGGGTTGAAGCTATTGCCACTGCTTGCTATCTAGTAAATAGATCTCCTCCATTAGCTCTTGTTGGTAAGACACCTATGGAGGTGTGGTCTGGTAAGAAGCCTTCAGTTACACATCTTCATGTTTTTGGTTGTGAGGCATATGCACATGTGCCTAGGGAGAAATGGTCTAAATTGGAGAACAAGGTTGTTAAATGTATTTTCATTGGCTATGGTGTTGGGGTGAAAGGATACAAGCTTTGGGATCCTGTGGCTGAAAAAGTGTTGTATAGCAGAAGTGTTATCTTCAGAGAGCTAACACCTTCTTCCATTGTTCTACAACTAGAACAAACAGAAAAGAAAGAAGATGCGGTTTAGTTTCCTTCTACCCCTGAGAAGACTGAACAGACAAACCCTGTGAGACCTGATGATGAGGAGAGCTCTAGCAGCTCTGAAAGCTCAGAAGAAGAAGCAGAACCTCAACCTTAGCTATTGAGGAGGTCTACACGAACAAGATAGCAAGCTGATAGCTTTGGTTATTTATTACTTGATTCTAGTTGTGCTTTTGCTTTACTTACTAACACTGATGAGCCTAGAACCATGAAAGATGATATGGGCATGAAAGATGCACGTTCCTGGAAGGAGGTCATGGAAGATGAGATGGCTTCTTTGGAAAAAAATAAAACATGGGATTTGGTGCCTTTGCCTGATGGATGGAAACCTATTGGTTGCAAATGGGTGTTCAAGAAGAAATTCAGTGTAGATGGCACTGTTGAAAAGTACAAGGCTAGATTGGTTGCGAAGGGGTATTCACAAGTGGAGGGAATTGATTATGGTGAAATTTTCTCTCCTGTTGCAAAGCTGACATCCATTCGATTCTTGTTATCTCTTGCAGTTTCTTATGACTTGAAGGTAGAACAGATGGATGTGAAGACATCTTTCCTTCATGTTGATTTGGAGGAAGAAATCTACATGTCATAGCCAGAGTATTACATAGAGAAAGGTAAAGAAAATTTGGTTTGCAAGTTAAAGAAATCTTTGTATGGTTTGAAGCAGTCTCCTAGGATGTGGTACTTGAAGTTTGATGCCTTTGTGTTGTCGATTGGATATCTGAGATTGAAATTAGATCATTGTGTGTATTACAAATTTGACAATGATCGCATTCTCATTATTGCATTGTATGTTGATGATATGTTGTTGATTGGGAATGGTAAGAATATGATTTCTGATTTAAAGTCTCAGTTGTCAGCATAGTTTGAGATGAAAAATCTTGGGGCAACCAGGTACATTATGGGAATGGAAATTAAAAGAGATAGAGCTAACAAAAAACTTTGGTTAAGCTAGAGTAAGTATGTGAAGACTGTGTTGGATAGGTTTAGCATGGCAGATTGTAGACCATTGTGTGTTCCTGTTTCTTTGGCGACAAAGTTGTCTGTTAATGATTGTCCAAAATCTCCTAGTGAGGTGGAGGATGTGAGCAGAGTACCTTATGCTAGTGTTGTTGGCAGTTTGATGTATGCTATGGTCTGCACAAGACCAGACATTGCCCAAGCAGTGGGAGTCCTTAGTCGATTTAGGGCTAAAGCTAGATAGGTACATTGGGATGTAGTTAAGCGAGTGTTCAGATATCTGAGGGGTACTTCTGAGTATTCCATTTTCTATCATGGCAATGCTATAGGACCTCCGCATTCAGTTTGTATTCATGGATTTGTGGATTCTGATTGGGCAGGTGACATTAACAGCAGGAGATCCACTAGTGCCTGTGTTCACTATGTTTCATGGTGCAATTAGTTGGATGAGTAAGCAACAACCTATGGTTGCTTTGTCCACTATAGAAGATGATTACACGGCTACAACTCATGCTTGTAAGGAATCCATTTGGCTTAAGAGATTGTGTTCAGATATTGGTGTTGATACAGGATAGATTACGATCAGTTGTCACAGTCAGAGTGTAATTTGCCTTGCAAAGAATCCAACTTTCCATGCCAGAACAAAGCATATTGATAGTCAGTTTCATTTCATGCAAGACATGGTAGAGGATGGGAAGGTAAATTTGGAGAAGGTAGATACTTTGAAGAATATTGCAGATGCATTGACAAAACTAGTGGGCATAGAGAAGTTCAGATGATGTTCGAAGTCTATGGGCCTCTCGGCCTATAGCAGTTAAATCATGTTGATTCTATTGGCTCTTATAAGGTGTTTAATAAGTGGGAGAATGTTGGGAATTAAGGTGTCTCAACCTTGGTAATTCCTTGTATTTTTACATTATATTTATTTATTAATTGCCTATTGTATTAATTGGATGCAAATCCTATGTTGTCGTATTGTGGGAGTTGGCACAGTGATGTGTCATCCTACATGGCATATGACCACATGTATTATTTGTCCTCACATGAGGAGATAGGTGTCCCACTTAGTGATAGGAATATTTCTCCATGTGTCAGCATCTTGGATGTTGTGTAAGGGAATATTGACTGTAACAGTCATGACAGATTCCTATGATGAAGTTATGACATGTAAGAGTCAGAAATAGGAGATTCTATGACAAGTGAAGACATGTGTCGAAGAGCATCTTTGAAAAAGGCATCTTGGGTGCCCCAAGGTGGACTATGACATGTTGTAAGAGAATATGTTATTTATAGCCTGTGTATGACAGATTCTCTTACAGTTGTAATTTATGACAGCTATGACAGATTCTATGACAGTTGTAAGAGTCGTAAGAGCATCTGTCACAGCCCATTTTAGAAATAGGTGACCTCCTTGGGATGGGGTGACTTGACAAGTGTCAGGAGAATCCTATAGAGTTGGACAAGTGTCCATAAGCATGGGTTTTGGGCCATGAGGCCATGTTGGACGCCCATCCCTATGTGGAGCCATATTTGCCTTATATTTGTTATATAAATAGGTGCTTTTGAGAGGAGATGTATTACATGTTTGATAGGTACTATTATGTTGTTGGTTTGTCTCTAGATACAAGTGTCAAAGACTCTTGAGAGCTTGCATTGCAAGTGTATTGTAAACTATTTCAGTCTTGATAATACATTGTGCAAGTTTTGGAGTGTGGGGTTTTTCACCCGATAAGGGTTTTCCCCACGTATATCTTGTGTCTCTCTTCTTCTGTCTCACTTTCTTGCTTATGTGTTTGTTGCAATATCTCTATTAGTGAATTTAACATTATTGTAATAGTAAGGATAAAATTGAATTTGCACTCTCCTCCCCTCATTAGATTAGTGTAGGAAGTGATTTCTACACACCTAGCTTCCTTTCAATTACAAATACAATTGCAAATGGGTTGAACTATTAGTATATGTATCATTATTTATGGTTGTAAGAAGATAGAGTATAATGACAAATCTGTATACTAACACTAATAAATGTGGTTTATCGAGAAAGTGGGTCATGAATCCAAGAGTGGCCAAATTTGCAATAGAATGTTATTTATCTTCCAATGAGGGGAACCCCTTCGAATAGAATTAGCAATCACCATTGAGTCCCCTTCAATCTAAACATTCTTGACACCATAGAAGACATAGACCTATAAACCAAGAAGCAACACCTATGCTTCAACTTTATTATTCAATACATCTTTCAATTTCTTAGAAGAGCTACACCAACTAACTTCCCATTATGGTCTCAGATCCAACACCCTACTCTAGAGATTATAGGATTTCCCCTTTAAGGAATCATTTAAGTTTAGTTTTATCCAACCTTCTAATAGAAAATTCCATTTTATACCTATCCTGGGATTAGGAGAAGATTTAGATCTTACATCCCCTTGAATGGGATTTTCTAAAACATATTAACTATATTCAAATTACAATAGTTTATTCAAGTATAATTATATATAAATAAATTAAAACTAATTTTATAAGTTATGTTTTTCTAGCCTAGAAATGTAACTCTCATTTCTTCTCTTCATTGTAAAACTATTAAATCTTGTAGGTGCTTATAAAGATTAACACATTATATTGAACTTTCTTAAAGAATATATTTATCATTGTTTTTTTTCTTTTTAAATATAAATTTTATGTACCTTTTCTCAATAAAGAAAAGATCTAATTCCTGTAACTATGTATAAGGTATGGTCAACTGCAACTTTCAAGGGATAGAAATTGAGTGGCATGTGGTGGATGAGTTTGACACATAGCATTTATCATCTTGTTTCTATTTCACCACATTGCATGCCTTACTTCCCAACTTAATTATTCATTTTCTTATACTTTTACATTAATTAAATAATTCTTAATTATTTAATTAAATTCATCCATCTTTATCAAAATCATTCTATCTTATTCTTCCACATTAATTAAATAATTATTAATTATTTAATTAGGTTAATTTTCCCACTTCCTAGTATTAATTAAATAATTTACAATTATTAAATTAATCCTTTCATTTTTCTAATGTTAATTAAATAATTATTAATTATTTAATTAATTAAATCATATTCCAACATTAATTAAATAAATCAAATATTTATTTAACTTTAATAAATCTACATCTTATCCTCTTCTTGATCTCTTTCCATTTCTAACTTGTGTATCTAATTAATTAAATTAATTAGATAATCTTATCAATTATCCTCTCATATCTCATATTATCTTCTTCTTGATTTATTTCCTCTTTTTAACTCACATAATTAAATAAAGCAAAAATCAAATCCTTATCTCAAAAATTAAAACCTTATCCCTCCATCATCAAAAATCTATAAATAAAGCCTTCTCCAAACCAAATGGGGCCTTGGATTTTATGCAAACTTACGCTATCGAATTAAGATTACATCCATGATTTGCAATCAAGGTTATGCTACATTTAGAGCAATCCACATTTCAATACACCAAGGAATAAATATCATTTTGTGGTAACTTTCATTGTCATTTATTTTGGGTTTTATTATTGCACATTTTAATCATTTGAACTTGAGTTATGTAGGCATTGGAATAAGAATCTCTTATGTTTCTTATGAGAGTGCTTCTGGATTCAACTGTGTATGTTTTTGTTTCAACGTTTCGGATCATGCTCAATGATCCATCATCAAGAGGAGGATAGTTGAAGATTAGATAGTAGACTAGAATTTTGATAGTTCTAGTCTACTATCTAATCTTCAACTATCCTCCTCCTGATGATGGATCATTGAGCATGATCTGAAACGTTGAAACAAAAACATACACAATTGAATCCAGGAGCACTCTCATATTTACTATCATGGACTATGGAAAACTCATGCCTTTTATCTTATGTTTCTTATTTACTTTCCAATTTCTAGCATACACATTTTGGTATGCACCCGATGATCTAACCCCCATTTTTGCAAGTATTTTTGAGGTGTTTTATTGCAGGTTTATGCTCTTTTTGGAGAAAATTTGATGATACACTTACATGGAGAGCCTTGCAGCACAAAACAGACCTCATGATTGCGTCCAGAAGAGCCAAGAGGTGAAGAAAAACATATAATTTGACCCTTTTTGGTGCGGGTGATGAATAGTGTTTCCAACAGTAAACAGTGTTTTCTAGCAGTGAACAGTGCTTTCCGGCGGTGAACAACATTTTCAGCGGTGAATAGTGTTTTGGGCAGTGAATAGTGTTTCAAGTAGTGAATAGTGTTCTCTGGAAGTGAACAGTGTTTTTAAGGCTTAAAATAGTTTTCTTTTTAAAAATATTATAACTTTTGCATATCATGTCAAATTTTTAAGTTTTTATAGGGGTTGAAAAGTTGATTCAGCTAACTTCATAGTGGTATAGGCCTAATCAAAAGATACAACATAAAATATCAGGTATAATTAGTCAAATTCAACCCTTCTTTTCAAACTTCATTTGCTCATAACTTTTGCAAAATTTAATGAAATTTCATGAATTTTTTTTAAAGTGCTTAGAATTTCATGTAGAATCTTCTCATCTAATCTCTTCTATTGTATTAGTCCATTATTTTTTCTGATTTTTCAAGAATTCCATCATTTTGGTCTAACCCTTTGTTTTGTAGCTTTGGCTTGCCAAAGAAGAAATGATTGAAACTACTCACAAATTTTTGCAGGTTTGTGATGCAGGAGCATCCCTGGTTCAAGAGCAATCTTGCATCAACCAAAAACATTTGCATTTCAGTTTGTTTGCCGTTCAGTTTGTTTCTTTTCATTTTCCAGTTCAATTCAGGCAATTCAATCAGAAGCAGTTTCAGCTTTTGGTCCGGTATTCTACTGCAATTGCATTTCACACCTTACAGATTTGGACTTAGCATCTACATTCATTCATCTACATCATATCTAAAATTCAAAGCATTTGGATCAGTTGCCAGAAAGATATCTCTATCAAAAGGTTGATTGTTTTCTCAAAGCAGAGCATCCTGACAGTCTCAGATAATCAGCTAAAGGAGAAGACTTGTGGAGCATTCCTTGACTTGTAGATCTTAATGACATGATCTTTGGTTTGTGGCCGACCTTTCCCAGAGATCCACACATTATTCCATTCACTTGAGGAAGTGTTATATGCATTTAGGTCTGACTATCTATGTACACACGTTATAGCTCTTCATTGGAGTTTGTGATCTTCCTTGGCTGACATGGAGGAATCTATTGGTCTGGAGATGATATATATTGATTTAACAGATCCTTAGGAAAGTAGTTAGCGATTGATTCATAATCCTTAGTTTAGAATTTGTGCAAAGGAGCTTCAAAGCTTTATCTTAAGCATGTATCTAATCAGGCATGTGAGCCCTAATTGTAAGCCCGCATGTTGTCGGCTGATCTCTATTTGAATTCTATGATTTACTAAATGACTGAATCTGCATTTGTTCCATTTCTTTGAGTTGTTTTCATTGTGTTTACTCTTGCTTTACAGTCCGGACAGTTCATTCGGTGAACCCTCCTACCGTGACTACACCAAGTGGTATCAAAGCGAAAGTTTGAATTTTGGGAGCGAATTGAGCGAAGATGACGAGGGAATTTTGTAAGATCTTGTTGTGGACATATCACCAAATTAAGGTAGGTTACTTGTGTTGTAACCGATCGCTGATTGAGAGGCAGTTGTCACCTTGTAGCCTGATCGCCAAACTTGAGGTAGTTTTCACTTGATCCTAGGAAGAATGTCGCCGATGAGAGTTGTTGTTGTTGGAACAATGGATGAGATGATGGAGATGATGAAAACAATGTGAATTTGTTTGGATGGTGTTGAAGAAGATAGGCGAACAAGATTGACACCGAGACCTAATGTTGAAAGCGATGATGAAGAGGAATTTCAATCTGTTGAACAAACTGGTGAAACCCTAGGAGGTGATGAAGAAGAAGAATCAGATCAAGTAAAGATATTGCGAGCTATTTCAGAGATTGGAAAGAGACCTAGAGTTGATGTACTGAACTATACTGGTAATTTGAACCCTGAAGAATTGATTGACTGGATAAATGACATGGAAGAATACTTTGAATATGAGGAAATTGAAGATCTGGAGAAGGTGAAGTTTGCAAAGACAAAGCTAAAAGGACATGCTGCTATATGGTGGAAAGAAGTTTAGTTGGAAAGAAACAAAAGAGGAAAAGAAAAGATTACAAAATGGGATAGGATGGTGACAAAGTTGAAGAATCAGTTTATACCTGCTGACTACGAGTTGGAGTTGTTGAAGAGATTACAAAACCTAAGACAAAAGGAGAAATCTGTGAAGGAGTACACTAAAGAATTTCATAAAATGATCATAAGGATAGGACATAGTGAAGCAAACAAAGAGAAAGTAGGTAGATATATCAATGGACTGAGATTGAACATTCAAGAGGAGCTAAGCTTGGTAAGGATGACATCTTTGGAAGAAGCATATCAGTTTGCCCTGAAAGTTGAAGAGAAGCTGAATAAGAGACAGAGAGGTAGAGGAGGTAAATTTCAAAGAGGTAGGACATTTTCCAGAGTAGACAGATCATATCCGAAGCAGAACAAGTTTGACAGCCTATTGAAGAAGGATGATAGAGATAACAATGCTTACCGGAAAGACAGAAATTTTTACCAGAGAGGAAACCCTAGTGCATACTGGAATGAAGGATATAGAAGAGAAGGAAGAGGATTTGATAAGAGAACATTCAGATGTACTTGTTTCAAGTGTGGAGGTGAAGGACATAGAGCATTTGAATGTAATCAAGGTAGTACAAGTAAGAGGACAAAAAATAGTGGAAGAGCAGCGTATGTTGAAGAAGAACCTATTGGATCACCTAGTTCAGTTGGAAAACCTAAGAAAGGAGAATCATTGGTGATGAGAAGAGCACTATTTCAAATAGAGACAAATGAGGAACCACCGCAGAGGAAAAGCTTGTTCAAAACAAGATGCAAATCAAGAGATAAGTGTTGTAAAGTTGTGATCGATAGTGGTAGTTTAGATAACCTAGTTTCAAAGGAGATGGTGACTAAGCTAAAGTTGGAAAGATTGAAACACCCTAAGCCCTATCAGATAGCATGGATTCAGGATGATCATAAGGTATTGGTGAGTGAACAATGTTTTGTGAAATTTCATATTGGATCTTATCATGATGACGTCTTGTGTGATATTATGCCTATGGATGTTTGTCATATCTTGTTGGGTAGACCTTGGCAGCATGATAGAAAAGTTATACATGAAGGGAGAAAGAATACATATACTATAATAGCAAATGGAAAGAGAATTGCTTTGATTCCTTTAGAATATGATCCTAAGAGTGAAGTATGTGGGAATGCTAGAATCTATTTGGTAGATGGAAGAAAATTTCTGGATGGTTTGAGACATGAAAATATGTGTTATGCCTTGATTCCTAAGAATCCTAAAGCATTGAAGAAGGAGACTGGAGAATCACAACCGGAGGAGATAAAGGAGTTGCTGACCGAATATGAAGACATCATATCAGATAATGTACCTGAAGGATTACCACTTATAAGGAGTATCATTCATCACATGGATCTTATACCGGGAGCAAGTTTGCCTAACAAAGTAGCACATAGAATGGCACTCATAAAAAATGAAGAATTGAATAGATAGATACAAGAGTTGTTGAGGAAATGTTTGATCAGAGAAAGCTTGAGTCCTTGTGTAGTACCTGCAGTGCTTGCACCGAAGAAGGATGGAGAATGGAGATTGTGTACTGACTCTAGAGCAATAAACAAGATCACAGTTAAGTATAGATTTCCTTTACCTAGAATGGATGATATCATGGATTGTTTGAGTGGAGCAAGATATTTCACAAAGATAGACTTGAAGAGTGGATACCATCATATCAGAATCAGATAAGGTGATGAATGGAAGACTGCTTTTAAGACAAATGAAGGTTGGTATGAGTGGTTAGTGATGCCCTTTGGATTGACAAATGCACCGAGTACTTTAATGAGGTTGATGAATGAGGTTCTAAAGAAATTATTTGGTAAGTTTGTTATTGTGTACTTGGATGACATTCTAATTTTCAATAAGACAAAAGAGGAACATTTGTGGCATATTAGATAAGTTTTGCAGAGACTGAGAGAAGAGAAATTGCTAATAAACATCAAGAAGTGTAGTTTCATGAAAGAAGAGTTGGTATATTTGGGATTTGTGATTTCTGTGGAAGGATTGAAGATGGACCCTAACAAAGTGAAAGCAATTGTTGAATGGCCTACACTGGAGAGCATTGGAGAGGTTAGATCATTTCATGGATTGGCTAGTTTCTACTGGAAGTTCATCAGAAATTTCAATTTAGTTTGTAACCCTATGACAGAGACAATAAGAGGTGACAGAAAAGACTTTAAGTGGACATATGGAGCAAACAAAAGTTTTGATTTGTTGAAGCAGAAAGTGACAAAACAACATGTGTTAACATTACCAGATTTCAATAAGGTATTTCAAGTAGATTGTGATGCTAGTGGAAATGCCATTGGAGCAGTGTTAAGTCAAGAAGGTAGATTGGTAGTATGTTTTAGTGAGAAGTTGAATGATGCAAGGAGAAAATATTTAGTTTATGATCAGGAGTTCTATGCCATAATTCAAGCCTTGAAGAAGTGGAGACATTATTTGTTGCCTAAGGAGTTTGTGTTGTATACAGATCATCAAGCTTTGCAGTACTTGAATAGTCAAGGTAAGTTGAATCAGAGACATATGAGGTGGGTAAATTTCATGTAGAGTTACTTTTGTGTTGAAGCATGGGATTGGAAAATCAAACAAAGTTTCTGATGCATTGAGTAGGAGAAGAGACTTGTTGATAGAAGTGAGAGTTGAAGTGTTGGGTTTTGATGAATTGAAGCACATGTATGAGGGAGACACTGATTTTGCAGAACCTTGGAAAGCATGTAAGGAACCTGTTTGACAGATAGGAGTAAGTGGTTGGACTATTTCATTCAAGAAGACATGTTGTTCAAAGGAAGTTAGTTTTGCATACCTAGAAGTTCAATGAGGGATAATTTGATCAAGGAAAAGCACAGTGGTGGATTGGCAAGACATTTTGGCATTGATAAGACAGTGGCTTTGGTGAGTGAAAACTACTTTTGGCCTCAGATACATAAGGATGTTCAGAGATTTGTGCATAGTTGTAGAGTTTGTCAAGTTGCAAAAGGGAGTAGTCAGAACACCGGATTGTATAAACCTTTGGCAGTACCGGAGAAACCTTGGGATGACAAAAGCATGGATTTTGTAATGGGATTGTCGAATACATAGAGAGGACATGATTCAATATTTGTAGTGGTTGACAGATTTTCAAAGATGGCTCATTTCATACCTTATAAGAAGACAACTGATGCAGTGCATGTAGCTGGCCTATTTTTCAAGGAGATTGTGCGATTGTATGGATTACCTAAGAGTATAGTTTCAAACAGAGACACAAAGTTTGTTGGATACTTTTGGAAGACACTTTGGAAGAGGATGAAGACATATTTGAAGTTCAGTTCAACTTTTCATCCATGGATTGATGGACAGACAGAGGTAGTGAATAGGAGTTTGGAAAACTTGTTGAGATGTTTGGTTGGAGAGAAAGACAGAAGTTGGGATTTGATTCTTTCACAAGCAGAGTTTGCATACAATAATTTAGTAAATAGGAGTACCAGAAGAACACCCTTTGAGATTGTTACCAGAGTGAATCCTAGAGGAGTTCCAGAATTGATGGACATTGGTGTGGAAGAAAAGAGAAGTGCAGAAGCAGAAGAATTTATAGATCATATGAAGACAGTGCATAATCAGGTGAAGAAGCATTTAGAGAATATGAACATTAAGTAGAAAGAAAAGGCAGATGAGAAGAGAAGACATAAGGAATTTGAAGTGGGAGATGAAGTGATGGTGTACTTGAGAAAAGAAAGATTTCCAGTTGGGACATATAACAAGTTGAAGATGAAGAAGTTTGGACATTGTAGGATACTCAAAAAATTTGATTCAGGAAATGCATATGAAGTGGAGTTACTAGAGACATTGGGTATATCACCTATTTTCAACATTGCAGACCTTTATCAATATCATGAAGCAGAGTCCAGTGACAGCATGGAAGAAGACTTGTAGAAGCAATTACTACAACAAGCACCAGAGCAGATTAAAGACATTTTGAAAAGTAGAATTGGATGCAGCACTAGAGGAAGACAATACAAAGAATATCTTGTGAAGTGGAAAGGCAAACCGAAAGAACATTCATCATGGATTTCTTAGGCTGAGGTGGACTATCTTGGTTCTCCCCAAGCCCCAGCAAAGTGAGGGACTCACTTTTTCAATAACCCCGGATGTCTCATGCAGGAGCATCCCTAGTTCAAGAGCAATCTTGCATCAACCAAAAATATTTGCATTTCAGTTTGTTTGTAGTTCAATTTGTTTCTTTTCATTTTCCAGTTCAGTCAGAAGCAGTTTAAGCTTTTGGTATGGTATTCTACCATAGTTGCATTTCACACTTTGCAGATCTAGACTTAGCATCTACATTCATTCATCTACATCATATCAAGAATTCAGAGCATTTGGATCAGATACCAGAAAGATATCGCTATCAGAAGGTTGACTATTTTCTCAGAGTAGAGCATCCTGACAGTCTCAGATAATCAGTTGAAGGAGAAGACTTACCGAGCATTCCTTGAATCACAGATCTTCATGACATGATCTTTGGTTTGTGGATGACCTTCCCCGGAGATCCGCACGTTATTCCATTCATTTGAGGAAGTGTTCTATGCATTTAGGTCTGACCTATCTATGTACACATGTTGCAGCTCTTCATTGGAGTTTGTGATCTTCCTTGGCTATCACGGAGGAATCTATTGGTCTAGAGATGATACATATTGATGTAATAGATCCTTAGGAAAGAAATTAGTGATTGATTCATAATCCTTAGTTTAGATTTTGTGCGAAGGAGCTTCAAATCTCTATCTTGCCATGTATGTAATCAGGCCTGTGAGCCCTAATTGTAAGCCCACATGTTGCCAGCCAATCTCTATTTCAATTCTATGATAAATTGAATGACTGAATCTACATTTGTTCCATTTCTTTGAGTTGTTTCCATTGTGTTTACTCTTGTTGCACAGTCAGGACAATTCATTCGGTGAACCCTCCTACCGTGACTGCACTAGTTTGCATGTCAAAGAAATCTCTAAAACTACTAACAAGTTGTTGTAGATTTGCATGTCAAAGAAATCATCTTATCACTAATTTAGTCACTTAGTCTAATCTAGGGGGATAGTAATTGAACATAGTTTTCTTTGTCTTTAGATTTTGAAAAGGGTGTATGCTCTCTCCTAAGCACCTTTTGGTGATCTTGGAGATCAAAAACCCCTTCATTATCCTTGTGTTTTTTGTTCTATCATAGGAACATTATCTCACATATGCTCTCCCCTTATGCTTCATGCGATCTTAAGGATCAAAATTGAATATTGTTTATTTCCTTTAGGAGGCTCACTAGGGGATTTCATCACCCCTAGGGACGACCTTGACCACATGTTATGGTGGGGTATATAAAGGGGGGGGAGTGAATGCTATACCTCAGTCTAGTCACATAGTTATTGGCATATCCTTGGGGCCCTAGGTGAATCTAGACACAAGGTGAAGTGATATTTTCTTAATTGCTTATGTCACATGCCTTCAACAAACTAGTGTTCACAAACTTGGACCCCACCATACCTAGTGTATATCAGGGGCTCCCTAGACACCTTGTTATCCTATATAAGACCTTTCAGTCGTCATATCCAATGGTGCATCACTATTGTAGGAGGAGAAGAGCTCGCGCTATTATCGCCATTTATTGATACAAAGTCTACTTTGGGCATGACAAAAGTATCCAAAGTAAGGGGTGTAAGGTGGTACATGACCTTGCATTCCCTATCTATTGATAATAAGGTAAATGGTATCAAGGGGGTTAACATCACCATTATCTAATAGTGGGGATTGAGATTGCACCTGAGTGAGTGCGAGATATGACACTCTTTGATTAAATAATATAGGATTGTACAAGAGTATTTGGAATGTTTTCATTTGATCTACAGTATATACCATTTTTTATTTGTGAAAGTTAATATCCTTTCTCACCCAATTTCATTAAGAGTCAACACCATTGTGTCTTTTGTTTGTATCTCTAGCCAAAACTTTGCCTACTACAAGCTATAAGCCATTCCCAACATCTCTAGTAATCCATTTTCATCCAATCCAATCCAATTTCATCCTAATCTATCCAATCCATCCTATTCCAATCATCTTCATCATCCATATCTTATCCTAATCATCCATCTTATCTACTTCATACTATCCTAATCATCATAATCATCTTATCACCTTATCACAATTATCCTCATCATCCTATCCACATCACCCTAATCACCCATAATCATCCTAATCATTTCATCCCAAACTATCCCGAATCCATGCCTAAATCCATCATTTAGGACCCTAATCTTCATCAAGTTATCATAATCCTATTAAGGTCCTAACCATAATCCATTCTATCCACCTAATCCATTTCCAAACCTTAGCCCATAATTCTTCATCCATTATTATCTATAATCCATATCATAATCCACTACCATAATCCACTAATCTAATCCATTTATCTCAACCCCCAAGATCAATCATCCATTATCTATCTATCCATTTTAATCAAACATTCAACCCCTATCCTTAATCAAACATCAACATTCGAAACATCACTAGTCCATCCATAATCAAACCTATACTTCAACAAGTCAAACTTTAGTCACATCATCAAGATTCCTCATCAAAATGGTCCTAATAATCAATAGTCCTAGGTTTAAACCCCCTCCATCTCCAATTCAACCAATATCCTCATCATACCCAAGTGATGCAGAAATAGAACTTAAACACCTATATGGATCCCATCCCCAAGCTATATCTTCAATCTAACACATGTCACTATCATACCAACCTCCCTCATACACATCTCCTAGTACTCTTGAGGCATGGATACAAAAACTTAAACATGACTATGACCGATTGGATCCTATCGGCAAGAAAAAAATTCAAAGAGCTTCAACTACCTTTAGTACATCCCATCTATGGAGATCCTCCTAATGCTATCACATCAACATCATCATCTTACATGTCCATGTAAACTCCAAGTCATCAAATCATCAATCCATACTTGGACATACAAACTCCTTACAATCGAACATTGGCTAGCACAAGTTACAACCCTATACCTAATTGTATATCCTATGATAAGGGACATCAAGGACATCCATATCATCCTCTATCTACATATTCACATCCATCCATTTCCCAAAACCATTTTTCTATACAATTCCTCCACCTCCTAATCCTAATCCCTTCATTCATCTACCATATAATCGTTCTCCCAATCTACCATATCATCCTTCACCCAATCCACAATGTCCTCCTTCACCCAATCTACCATATAATCCACTGCCTAGTCCATCAAATCCCTTTATCCAACCCTCCATATCTACTCCTAAGCTTACCATATCCGCTCCTATTATCCCTTCACCTGATCCTAATCCTAATCCCACATCTACCATCATTGCTCATCCATGATATATCTATCTTACTCTAGAATTTATGAAGGATTTGACCAAGGACTCCTAGAAAGGAAGAAAAAACTATCGTGCACTCAAATGTCTATCTATGATCCTAATAAATAATCTCCTAATATCATGTCTACCACTCCAACACCATCACCCCCTCCTATGCATATCCATCCTATTAAAGAGTCCCCTTCTATCAATGCAAATCAAGACCCATCATATAGTCATGTTGTCGGTCATCTCGAGCCTCTTAAGTCTATCCAAGAACCTTCCACTTCCATCCAAACCTAAGATCTATGTCATGAGTCTAGTCCAGAGCATGTGGAAACACCAACTCCTTATCCTATTCAAGATCAAAACACCCAAGTTCATCCTATTCATAACCAATATCACACTATCTATGTTAAGCATATTCATGATCAAGCTCCCATTTATGATCAAGGTCTTATTCCTGATCAAGCTCCCATTTATGATCAAGTTCCCATCCATGATCAAGTTTCTATTCATGATCAAGCTCCCATTTATGATCAAGCTCCTCTCTATGATCAAGATCCTATCTCTGATCATGAAATTCATGATGATCCTCTTAGCCCACTTTATTCATTACATGAGCTAGAGATTATCACTTCACCCATCCATAATCCCATAACCATTCATGAGCAAGATGTCCAAATTACTCCTACCCATCCATCCAAAACACCCCTTCCCAGGATGAGACACTTGATCCCCAAGAAAAAATTGACAATCAAACAAGTAACTTGGATCATATCAGCCCCCATCTTACTAAACATAATGTTAGTCAAGATCCAAGCATCTATAGTCATCCCTTGCCTGATCTTACATTATCTATTGTTGATCCTCCATCAACCCCTATTGATCCTTCACCATCTCCTATTGACCCCATTCCAAATCTATTATCCTATCCCCTTGGTCCCGTTACTTTCATCCATGGTGGTTCTCTTGTCAAAGAGGAACAAACTTCATCCACCACCCCACCTCCATCTAATAATGGACTTGCATCTTGTTTCCAAAACAACAAACATCCCATTGAATACCAAATCTTCCAAAACATGAATTATCAAGGCAAAGGTTTAGGCCTTCTTGAAGAAGGTATCTCAAAGCCCATCCATGTCAAAATCCATCCACACATGCATGGCCTTGCTATACATCTCAAGGAAAATAATCCACACATGTTGGTCCCACCTTCACCCCTCCTAAATCCACTTCTTTTAATCACAAACCCTGTGCATCCCATCATACCTCCAAATCATATGCCGCTATCCCTCCTCCATCATCATACAAATCCCAAAAGCATGTGACCATAAATCTCCCTCCATCCACTCTACCTCCACTCCTCCCTACTCCTAATACCTCTATCCTTAAACTCCCTAATCCATCTATCCACACATCTCATTCCCTTACATCCCCTAACATTCCTAATCAAGATCAACCAATGCACACATCAAACAAACATGAAGCTATCAAAAAATCCATGGGATCCCAAAATAATCATTTGGATACTTCCCCACATAAAGTAAAAAGATCAAAGTTATCATGTTTAAGGGCATTGATACACAAATAAAAATCAAAAATCCAAAAGGTTACAAATGCCCACACCCCCAAAATCAAAAACAAAAATGTTGTGGGTCCCCAAGAACAAAGAAATCAATCTAAATGAAGCATCCAAATCCCATTGTATCAAAAATCCTAAATCCCATAAATCCCACTCCCCATCTAAAAATTCTACAAATCCTAAGTCCATTTGGGTCCCTAAGTCCCCAAATTGGCACAATAAAAAATCCCCATTACTCCCCACACCGCCTCCATATCAAAACCTTCAAAGTCCATTACGGTGTGTGCAACCATTGGTCTTAGTTCCCCTCCACCCCATGACATTCCCACAAACCTCCATCTCCCCAACTTATATTTGTTATCTGGCATATTTTCCCTATCATACCCCTATGGTCCATTCTTTTTCTCCATCATCCATTTATCCATTCATCATCCACATCATAGTCCACCATCCATTCCATTTCCATCTTCCTGCATCTACCAACATCCATGCGCATAATGCTAACATACTACCTTGCTATTGGAAATAGACACTTGAGTCCCCATCCTCCATCCCATCCAAATAGTCAAAAAGAATTTTAAAAATGAAAGAAAAAAAAAGTAAAGAGAAATCATTTATCCAATGATGAAAACTTGGCAAACAGGCACCTTGGATAAGTACCATGATGAAAACCTGGAAAACATACGTCATGAGTAGATCGATTATCTATGTACCTTACACTTGGGGTATGTTGTCTCATCTACCCATCCTATCATTTATTCTACCTATCCTTCCTATCATATCTTTCTTATCCATTATATCCACATAATTATCCCCTTGATCCAATCCATTCTCCATTCCTCCTTTTGATCTTGATAAAAGATAAGGGCAAAATGTTGAAAAGTGCTTTGGACAAATCTTGATGTATCTAATACTTATATCCTACCATCTTATCATTGCAAGCATTGTCACACCATATCCTGAATCTAATACCTAGAATAGGATATGTTATTCCTATGCGACATAGTCCTTGGAGATCACATCTTGAATCCTTCTGTCCAACTTTCCTTCATGCATTTCCCATCCATTATCCACTATCACCCATCCTTCTACCTATCCATCCATTTTACACTTTTTATCCCTATTATCCACTATCGCCCATCCTTCTACCTATCCATCCACTTTACATTATCCTATCCATCCATTATCGCCCATCCTTCTACCTATCCATGGCGTTTGTTTGTCATTGGTATCTAGCACTAAGGCTATCCAACTGCCATCCAATGTCACCCCAAATAAATCTTGAAAAAATCTAAAAACATCAAAACATCCAAAACATTCAAATAATCCAAAAACATCAAAACATCCAAAAAATTAAAACATTTGGAAAAATCCAGAAAACATCCAAAACATCCAAAAAAAATCAAAACATCCAAAAAATAAAAACATTCCAAAAAATCCAAAAACATTAAAACATCCACAAAAATCCAAAAAAAAATTATAACATTCTGAAAATCCAAGCAATAAATCTAAATGCAAGTCATCTTTAATCCATATCAATCCAGTCGAGTAATCTGGCCAATCATCCACAAGCACACTTTGGTTTTGTTCCAACCTTGTTGTCAACCCAATCAATCGATCATTTATCCAATCATCATCAATGGGATATACTGTTCCCGTATCCTTGTGTTGTTCTAGGGATATATCGTTCCCCACAATGACAACATTATCATCAATCAATCAAATCAATCCTTGATCACTTAATCCTCAGTTTTCAGCTTGGCAGAGTCAATCACCTTGTTTTTTTTTAATCATTTGGGCATACTTGCTTTCTTGTGTGTTTTATCAATTTATCTTGCATATGTCTTATCATTTTTATCAGTATTATCTTTTTATCTTGCATCTTTTATCTTGCATATGCATCGGTCCTTGTAACTTACCTACCACAATGGTATCATGGTCTTCAATATCATGGTGCTATCCAATATAGGGTTACTTGTGATCTTTATCTTTTTGTGTGTTTGTCCTATGCATTGGATACATCATCACCTTGGTCTTCTATACCCTGGTGCATAACATCCATTTCTATATCAAAATAAGGATTTCTCTTTATATTTTTCAAGCATAATCTAAGAAAATCATCCCATCCATCTCACCCATCCATCCTAATAAATATTTATAGCTTTCACAGTTTGATCAATTATTGTATTCTTCTACATCCTTCGTAGCTTCTTCTATCATACTACATCACTACATTCATTCTTCTTCCATCTTTTATCTAACCTTTTCTGCTTCATCTCAATCTCTTTATATACTAACAATTTCCTCTCCTTTCATTTTGAGAGAACACTTGTGTTCTTTGAACCCACCTATCCTCTCTAGGGGGGCATCATTACCATTCATCTTATTCATTAACTTACCATTATCTTTCCTTGTCACCCTCACTTTGAGTAACTGGGGCATCACCATTTCTAAATCCAATCCTTTTATTCCAATCATATTCTTCTAAACCAAAGTCTTCTTCTATCCAACACAAAACTATGTTTTAAACTTTTTTGAAATGATGTTACTTCGTAACACCATCTCAAAGAGGGGCAAAATGTAGACACCTAAAATTCACCAATGCATTTTCACCACATCACATTCGCCTTACTTCCCAACATAATTATTCATTTTCTATACTTTCACATTAATTAAATAATTCTTAATTATTTAATTAAATTCATCCATATTTATTAAAATTATTCTAGCTTATTCTTCCACATTAATTAAATAATTATTAATTATTTAGTTAAGTTAATTTTCCCACGTCCTGGTATTAATTAAATAATTTACAATTATTTAATTAATCCTTTCATTTTTCTAATGTTAATTAAATAATTTTTAATTATTTAATTAATTAAATCATATTCCAACATTAATTAAATAAAACAAATATTGATCTAGTTAATAAATCTACATCTTATCTTCTTCTTGATTTCTTTTCATTTATAACTCATGTGTATCTAATTAATTAAATTAATTAGATAATCTTATCAATTATCCTCTCATATCTCATCTTATCTTTTTATTGATTTATTTCCTTTTAAAACAAAAATCAAATCTTTCTCTACTTTCAAATATTATCTTCTTCTTGATTTATTTCCTCTTTTTAACTCACATAATCAAATAAAGCAAAAATCAAATCCTTATCTCCAAAATCAAAACCTTATCTCTCCATCATCAAAAATCTATAAATAAAGCCTTCTCCAAACCAAATGGGGACTTGGATTTTATGAAAACTTACACTGTCCAATTGAGATTCCATCCACGATTTGCAATCAAGGTTATGCTACGTTTAGAGCAATCCACACCAAGGAATAAATATCATTTTGTGGTAACTTGCATTGTCATTTATTTTGGGTTTTATTATTGCACATTTTGATTATTTCTTGAGTTATGTAGACATTGGAATAAGAATCTCTTATGTTTATTGTTTACTTTCCAATTTCTAGCATACACATCTATATTCGTATATTATATTATGTTTACTTTCCAATTTCTTGTTTTGATTTTTATATACATCTATTTTCTTGTTTGTTGGATAACATTTTACCTTTGTCTATTATTGAATAGTTATGATTGATATGCACCTTTATGTATTTATATTCACTTTTACATCAATATAATAACTTTTTTCTAAATTTCACAATAAATTGTTTAAAAACTATTATTAAAATCTTTGTTGATACAACATAAATCAATATATTCATTGTTCACATTATTTTTTCTTTTTTATTAAAAAAATTATTTTTAAAAAGAAGTATCACATACTCATTATAAAAAGAAGCTACATCATGTAAAAATATGCTACAAAGCCAATATGCTAAATCAAGCCCAAGAAATAAAAGTCAATACAATAAACCAAAGAAATAAAAACCAATATACTAAACTAAGCCTAAGAAACAAAAGCCAAACAAGAAGTAACGTATAACTCAAACTTTTGCACCAAGTTTATAGGTGGATTTTATTTTAAAAAGAAAATGGCTAAGAGTTTGAAGGCAATTATTATATTCATTTTTGAGTTTGTAAAGAAACAAACTTAAAAGTTCCAACTTCGAACTTTTTTTTAAGCCATTTCATAGGCCATGGCAATAAGCACAATTTTCAATCAATCATGTGAAAATATTGCCCAATGAAAATCCCCATTGAGCTGATAATAACTACTCTTTTAGAGTATGGATTAGAATTTTTCTTGATCGGGAAAAAGAACATGCGGGACTAACGGGGAACGAAAGACAATTTATGAATGACTTCTCATACCTAAATTTTATGTGGTCTAAACTAACCAATTCTACATATCACTTGCAACTTTGTTTTCTTTTCATAAAGTGTTTGCTTTTTTTGAATTGAAACTTCTTAGGCGCCTATCATTTTAGGCTAGAAATTAAAGAGGAAATCTGTCCATGAAAGTCTACCCTATCATTTGATTAATAGCCATGCATTTTCTAAGGGGAGAGGGAATTCTCTACAAGTAACATTGTGATAGTATTATGAAGATTTTTTAGTTGTAGAAGTTATTTTAAGATATAATTTTTAAGCGTATCTAATTTATGTGGAAAGTTTTTTATTTAGAAGTTTGTAGAAAGGAGATATTTTGAGATTTTTAATCAAGAGGAAAAGACTAAAGGTTGAACAAGCAAGTATACTCATCCACAACCAATTAACTATGATATAAAAGAGTGATTGCTACATAGATTTTTAGGCATATCTAATTTAAGGGGAAAGTTTTTTTATTTAGAAGTGTTTAGAAAGGAGATATTTTGAAATTTTTAGTCCAAAGAAAAGAGGAAAGGTTGAACAAGCAAGCATACTCATCCACAACCAATTAACTATGATAAAAGAGTGATTGGTACATAGATTTTTAGACATATCTAATTTAAGGGGAAAGTTTTTAATTTAGAAGTTTGTAGAAAGGAGATATTTAGATATTTTTATTCATGAAGAAAAGAGGAAAGGTTGAACAAACAATCATACTAATCCACAACCAATTAACTATGATAAAAAAGTGATTGCTATATAGATTTTGATGAGCATCTTCATATTCACTTAGCTATATAAAATGTGGCATCTACAAGCAGGGCTTAAATTTGACAGTTGTATAGTTGTATTTAGACATTTTAGTTGTAAAATACAACTGAAATTTTGAAAAGACTGTATCATATGAAAGGAGAGATTTTAGACAAACTGTCAAAATTTATATAGGATTATGATGATATATATATATTTGGCCTTTATATAATTTATTTATACTAATGTATGTCATAGTATTTTAAAGGCAATATTGAATAGATAACTGTCATAAAAAAAATTGCTTGACAGGCAAGGTTGACTGTCCTATTTACAAGTGAAGAAAAGATTGTGCTTTTATGTCACTTAGATAATGTTAATGTGAGTTTGTTTTCAATAGTGGGAAAGAAAACTTTGCCTAACTTACCTCTTTATATTACTATATCATGGTTGGTATTTGTGTATTCATGAAGTGATCTATTGGCCCCAAAAATTTCACTCATAATACGATTGATGTCAAATTTATTCATCATAAAATATTAGGTAAGGGAAGTTTACAAATCGTTTTTTCTTTTGGAATAGAAAGAGTTCTTCCAAGATTTTCCTATTTGTATGAGATGCCTTAGTTTATTGAGGTTGTGTCCATTTACTAGGTTTGTTGGTTAGATTTAGTTTAAGGCAAAAAATTATTATTTTGTCTTTCTGGTTTTAGTTATTTTTCATCATTATTTTTTGTGTCTAAGTGTAAGGGACAAAAGTGTGATTTTTTGCATACATGGCATAAATGCATAGTTGTAGCATTCGATGTAACCTATTAGGAGCATAAACTAACTCCTACTCAATATTCATTAATCATTCACCACTTCTGACTACTTCATCCTTCACCACATGTTTTAAAACATTTAGACAGATATCTTATATGTCATGGCTTAGTTTGCCAACTTCATATTTCTCATTTCATGCCTAGAAGCCTACCCCTTTAGAAAAATAGTTGTTATCTTGTTAGTCTACACACCAAACATTTTAAATTAGTGACTATGGACATATATTTAAGGACATGTCCTAGGTCATTTGAATCCATCTAGAAATCAATTGAAAGATCATTTAAATCAAGAGAATTTGAAGTCAAATTATTATTTTAGGTACCACATCCAACTCATTATCGCACTATAACTTACATCCACATCTTGCTTTCTTGGTGTGTTTGCAACACTTTGTTCTTCATTAGGGTCTTGATTGTCATCAAGACAAATTGATGACCTTCCCTAGTTATTGAAGCAAGTCCCACCATGATTCTAAGCACAACCAAAATTAAATATAGTTATTTAAGTGAATGTAATTGATTTCTAAGGTTTGTGACAATAGAAGCTCAAGATGCACCATTTTATTGAACTGATTTGCACAAATTAGTCCAAGACTAGGACACACAATACAACCTAGTTAACAAAATCAAATATTTCAAAACAAAGTCTTCTCTTATTCCTAATCATAGATCTATTTCTAGATTTTATTTTAAGATCATCTGTCACAATGTTCTAGCTAGTCCACAATTGTAAGGGAGCTAAGGTAGTGGAACAACTTCCTACACTAATCTTGAGAGGAAGATTATGCAAAACTTTTCAAATCTTTACAACAATTACAAAAATAAACATAAATAGCAATCATACCACAACATGGTGATTTACGTGGGGAAAACCCTTTCAGAAAAAAAACCCACACTCCAAAAGTAGCCCAACATATTATTCAGAAATCTCAACAAGATTACAATATACTTCCAGAGCAAGATTTCACAAAAGTATTACCAACTAGAGATCTGGAGGGAACTTAACAAAATCTATAAGAATCTCACACACAACCTCCATGTCAAGCACCTAATATATATAAGAGATACAATACATGAAACCATCAAGCGATAATTAGAAAACCATGAGCCAAAACCACCCAAAAGTGGCACCCAAATTCTTAGATTTTCATTATCTCTAATCATATATGCCTTATGATGTGTCATAACATACATCAACACGTGTAACTCCCCTTTACAACTCTTTTCTATGTCCAACACGTTTTTACATTTTCCAATGCGAGAGGCCCAACTTCCGATGGCCATAACTTTTGATCCAAGAGGTCGATTAAGCCCCTTTTTTTTTAAATTGTAGATCTCAAAGAAATCAATGTGATGGGCACCAAGGAACTAGCGCCAAACAACCTAGAATTTTTATTTTGGCCAAAAATCAACTCTATAGCCCAGAAAATAAGTTTTTCTATTTTTATACCTAAAAAATCACACTTTTTGTAATTGCAAGGTTGAGACACCTTTCCTAAGAACAACAAGGTTAGCCATATACCAAGACAAGCATATAAGCACATATATCTCTCCAATTATTCTTGTTGATTTCTAAATCTAATTCATTATTGATTTTACTTTAATCATTTAATTAGATCTAGACTCTAGCATAAGGGAATAACAAGCACTTATTTTCTACACATATTTGGTGAAATTGACATTCTTATACCACCTAGAGCCTTACCCTAAGTTATCCTTTTGACCCTAAAATCCTTAGGTCTTTAGATTGAATCTACCTTATTCAAGATGGATTCTCATAAACCAATACCCAAGGTCTATATGCATGCATATCTTGAATGGATATTAATGTTTTCTCTCAGTTTGTTACATCTAAGGCATTGATCCTTGATAATATGAAGTTATTTTATAGCAAGGAGGGTATTTCATGCTCCTTGCATTCCTTATTTCATATTATATCTCACTTCATATGCTTTATGGATCTTTTATTGCCTTCTCAATAATTGTAGATGAACTTACTATATTTACGTACATGATTCATGATGATGACACTTTTTTCTACATGGCATAAGACAGAAGTCTACCTCTAATTACATTTCCTTCTTGTAATGATATATTTAGTGATGAGATTAGAGATGATTTCCTATATAAGGAGGATTCATTTCCTTATGTAAGCTCCAATCATTCTACAACCCCTACCACACCCATTCTACCCTATTTGATAATTGATACTATTTTAGACTCATACATTTATACTCTAATATATTTTTTATTAGTAGATTATTACTTTCATATACATTAGATAGAAATGTTGATTATATTATGGTTGCTTGTTTCCTAGATGTATTTTTTATCAATGAACGCTTTTGACCAGAGCTATGAACTAGTGAGGCCACAACATGGGGGACCTCATCCCTTGTAATGAATTCCCTAGCATGAACACGTGCATTAACACTAGTGGTTCAAACCCATGAGCTCATTGGCCCAGTAGGGACATTAAGTCGCAAGCTCGTTAGCCCAACAGGGGCCCTATGAGGATGCAAGGCCCACAAGCTCATTGGCCTAGCGGGCATTTGAACCTTAGTAGCAAGGATAACAATGGCATTATTTAACCATCACATTGTGCCATGAACTTGTTTCCTATTGGAAATAAGGAAGATAACTGAGAGGGGGGGTGAATCAGTTATCTTAAATATCTTAATTTTGTTTTCTCCTTTAATAATTAGTGCAACATCAAAACATATAAGCATATATGATCATAAGAACAGAAATAAAATTATCACACATAACACAAGGATTTTTATGTGGAAAACCCTATTAATGGAAAAACCACGAGGTGACTAACCCAAGATTGTATTCTCTGTTAAAAGAATAAGAAGTACAAAATGGCACTTGCCAATTAGGGCTCACTGCCCGAGCACACTGCTTACAAGAGGCACACTGCCTACAAGAGACTCACTGTCTACAGAACTTACAGAAGGTAACCAGGTGTTTGAACTGATGAGAGGCATCTACAAATGCTAGAGTTCAGTTTCGGTTAGGCACAATATATTGATCTGATGCACTTCATTCTTTCTCTGCTCTAGTGCTGGTGCTATGTCACATACAGGACTTGTGTTGCTGCTTCCTTACTTATCTTTGCCTTTCTTCGCACTTTATTTTATCATATCTGTACACACACACCTTTGAAGAGAACTTGTGTCTCAAATTACTACTTGAACCTCTTAGTTGAACCTATGCTTTGAACCACTTCGTTGAACCTCTTGTTTGAACCTCTTTGTTGAACCTTTCTAGAGTTCATTTGGTAGGTTCAATGAATTTTAGTTCAACTGTTCCTTGGTTCATTGGTCTGAGGATATGCGATGTCGGCATCGCTGTGACGAAGCACTATCGGCAGGACCGTGTTGAAGACCATTGGCATCGGTGAGACAAGGGCCGTCGGAATAAGCATCGAAGGTTTGTCCGATGCTGAGTGTCACCCCGATGGAAGCATTCAACCGTCGGCAAGACAAGGCCTATCGGCCAAACTTTGTGGAGTTACTCCGACAGGAGTAGTCACTCCGACGAAGGTTACGGTCGTCGGCAAGACAAGGCCTATCGGCCAACCTTTGTGGAATTACTCCGACAGGAGTAGTCACTCCGACGAAGGTTACGGTCGTCGGCAAGACAAGGGCCTATCGGCCAAACTCTGTAGAGTTACTCCGACAGGAGTAGTCACTCCGATGGCGTATGTCTATCGGCAAAGGTGTTGGGCCGATGTACTGCGGACATCCTGATGAAAGTCTTATTGGTATCGGTGAGACAAACCTCTGTCGGAGCGAGGGCTAGATCTTTTGCCGATGGAGAATGTCATACCGATGGTAACCTTGGTGATCGGGGAGACAATGCTCATCGGTGGGAGGTGAAGTCTGAGGGCCGATGGGAGTTGTTATGCCGATGGACTTGGAGGCTTGGTATTGTCGGCAACAAAATTGCTGACAATACTCTTTCGCCTGTTGGCGGTTATAAACTGCAAAGTCCTTTGCGACTTGGTACATGTGGGACTAAACGCCTCACTGAAATGTGAACCGTTGCGACGGTTAGATGGCAGCGACGTATGAGGAATTTGTTCTATCAGTTAGAGCAGAAGTCTGAAACGACTCTTGTTCTTGCAGATTGGAAATAGAATGATATGTCTATAGGTGTCGTTGGTATTATGATGATGAGACTTGAATAAAGGTTCGTTCTGTAAATGTACAGGGAGGTGAACTGTGTATGATGTCGAGAATCAAACACCAGAGCAAGAAGCTGAGTTCTTTATTGTAACTGTATATCTTACTGTAATAAAGATTGTTTTCTTGTGGTGGTGGGTTTTTTACCCGTAAGGGTTTTCCCACGTAATTCTGTGTGTCTGTGTTCTAAATATTGTCTATTTTGGTTTCTCTTGTGTATTCATCTGTGTTATTGTAATTTAAAAAGTGACTGGTCTACACTGTCCCCTGGGAATTAACATTAGGGAAGCTGTTTTCCGCACCTGTGCTTTCCTTACAAGTGGTATCAGAGCCTGGCCCGTTGTGTTATCCTTGTCGGTAGTTTGGGTTTTTTGTGTTAATTCTGTTGTGTGGGAGTTCTGTAGAAAGTTATTTTTTAAATTAAATAGAGATGGCAAGTACATCAGACAAGATAGACATTGAGAAATTCAATGGCACAAACTTTGAGTTGTGGAAACTTAAAGTTGAAGACATGTTAGTCTATAGAGATCTTTGGGTTGCTGTGTCTGGAGTTCAACCTACAGGCATGAAGCAAGAAGATTGGGAACTGATATGCAGAAAAGCCAAAGGACTGATAAGACTGAGTTTATCTGACTCTGTTCTATTGAACATCCATGAGGAGAAATCTGCAAGTGATTTGTGGAAAAAGTTGAATAATATTTATCAGGGCAAGTCCTTGGTAAATAAACTTTTCCTCAGAAAGAAATTGTATTCTCTGAAGATGGATGAAGGTGCATCTGTAGCAGAACATCTGAGTGCATTCAATACGATTGTTGCTTAGTTGACATCTATAGGTGTAAAAATAGAAGAGGAAGATCGCTGTATGCTTCTGTTATGTTCCTTACCTGACTCGTGGGACCATCTGGTGATGGCTATTGGAAGTACAACAACTACGTTTTCTCAGGAAACTATTGTTGCCTCTTTGTTGTCTGAAGAGATGCGGAGGAAATCTTCTGGAATGGCCAAAGAGGCTCTGTCAGTTCGTGGTAGGTTAAAGGAAAGAGGCAAGAAGAAGGACAAGAAGTCTAAGTCCAAATCAGAGGGGAAATCAAAATCTCCTAGCAAGAAGTCCAAGGTGAAGTGCTGGAATTGTGGACAGAAAGGTCATGTCAAGAAAGACTGCAAAGAGGAGAAAAAGAAGAAGAACTTCTCTGACTCTGAGTCTTCACACAGTGATGCTGATGCTTTCATTGCTGCTCTGGCAACACCTGCTTCTGAAGATGTTTGGCTGATTGATTCAGGAGCATCCTTTCATATGACATCTCATAGAGAGTGGTTCACAAAGTATGAACCCTATGCTGGTGGCAAGGTGTTCCTGGCTAGTGATTCAACACTGGAAATTGTTGGCCGAGGTCGAGTCAGAATCCAGTTCCCGGATGGCAGAATAAAGGGAATGAATGAAGTTCTTCATATACCAGGTCTGGCTCAAAATTTACTTTCTGTTAGTAAACTTAATGATGTTGGAGTGCAAGTTACTTTTGTGAATGGTGGCTGTAAGATGACTAGAGGTTCTATTGTTCTGGCAAAAGGTGAACGCATTGGAACTCTGTATAGGTTAGATGCTAAACCAGTGTGCTGTAATAATGTCTCTGCAAAATCTGAAAAGGCTACTATTGTAACACATGACGTAAATTCTATGGAAGTTAAACTTCCTGCAGAGAAAACAATGCTCTGGCATCATAGACTTGGTCACATAGGTGAGAAAGGTTTAAAAACCTTGAAAAACAAAAATCTGGTAGATGGGCTGATTGATTGTAATCTGGAGTTTGATTTCTGCGAACATTGTATATATGGAAAGCAAAACCGTGTTTCATTTTACTCTAGTTCTCATAAATCTTCTGGTGTTCTGGACTATGTGCATTCTGATGTTTTTGGTCCAGTTGATGTTCCTTCTTTATCTAAATCAAGATACTATGTATCATTCATTGATGATTATTCAAGAAGGGCATTTGTATATTTTTTGAAAAACAAATCAGAAGTGTTCAGTCGATTTAAAGAATTTAAAACTCTTGTGGAAAATCAGACTGGTAGAAAACTAAAATGCTTGAGAACAGATAACGGTGGTGAATATTGCAATGCGGATTTTGATAAGTATTGTGTAGACCATGGAATTAAAAGGCATAAAACTACACCTTATACTCCACAACAGAATGGAGTTGCTGAAAGGTTAAATCGATCATTGATGGAGAAAGCAAGAAGTATGTTGAGTTATGCTGGTCTTGAACAGAAGTTCTGGGCTGAGGCAGTTGCTACAGCTTGTTACTTGCTGAATCGTTCTCCTACATCAGCATTGGTTGATAAGACACCTATGGAAGCATGGTCTGGTAAGAAGCCCTCTCTAAGACATATTCGAGTCTTTGGCTGTGAGGCATATGCTCATATTCCTGAAGTTAAAAGATCTAAGTTGGATAACAAGGCAGTTAAATGTATCTTTGTTGGCTATGGAGTCGGTATTAAAGGATACAAGCTTTGGAATCCTGAAACTGAAAAGGTAATCTACAGCAGGAATGTAATTTTCAGAGAGCTGAAACCATTGGTTGTTGATCCTCAGCCAGAAAAGATAGAAGAAAAGAAAGAAAAGAGTGTTGTGAATGTTCCTCTGACTCCTGTAAAAGAGGAACAACAAGCACCAAGTGTAGATGGTTCAGATAAGAGTTCAAGTAGCTCCGAAGATTCTGATCCAGAGAAAGAACCTGAACCTGCACCTCAACCTTTGAGGAGATCTACACGTGAAAGAAGACAACCAAATAGGTATGGATTTTCAGTACCTGATTCAACTTGTGCCTATGCTTTACTTACTAATACTGATGAACCTAGGACTGTGAAAGAAGCTATTAGTGTACCTGATTCAGATTCTTGGTTGGAAGCCATGCATAGTGAAATGACATCATTGGAGAAGAATGGAACCTGGGATCTGGTGCCCTTGCCTGAAGGAAGAAAACCTGTAGGCTGTAAGTGGGTATTTAAGAAGAAATATGGTCCAGATGGTAGTATTGAGAAGTACAAGGCAAGACTGGTTGCTAAGGGGTATTCCCAAAAGGAAGGTATTGATTATGGAGAAATCTTTTCTCCTGTAGCTAAGTTGACATCCATTAGATTTCTGTTGTCACTTGCAGCAGCATATGATTTTGAAATTGAGCAGATGGATGTGACAACAGCGTTTCTTCATGGAGACCTCGAAGAAGAAATTTATATGTCTCAGCCAGAGTATTTTGTGGAAAAAGGTAAAGAACATCTGGTATGCAAACTTAAAAAGTCTCTTTATGGTTTGAAACAGTCTCCCAGAATGTGGTATCAAAAGTTTGATACGTATGTTTTATCCTTGGGGTATGTGAGATCTAAATCTGATCATTGTGTCTATTATAAAACTGAAGGTGACCAGATTCTTATAATTGCACTATATGTGGATGACATGTTGTTCATTGGCAATGGTAAGGGGATGATCTCAGAATTAAAATCTCAGTTGTCCTTGAAATTTGAAATGAAAAATCTGGGGGCAGCAAAGTACATTCTGGGAATGGAGATCAAAAGGGACAGATCTAAGAGAAAAATTTGGCTCAGCCAGAGGAAGTATATTACCAATGTT
The DNA here is from genome assembly GCA_027924645.1 of Cunninghamia lanceolata. NCBI lineage: Eukaryota > Viridiplantae > Streptophyta > Pinopsida > Cupressales > Cupressaceae > Cunninghamia > Cunninghamia lanceolata. The sequence goes on from BSBN01000550.1 coordinate 2,686,471, forward strand.
CTTGATAAGTTTCATATGTCTGATTCTAAACAGTTAGTTGTTCCAGTTTTGCAGGGAACGAAATTATCTGTTGAAGATTGTCCAGAATCTTCAAATGAAATTGATGACATGAAGAGAGTACCTTATGCAAGTGCTGTTGGCAGTTTAATGTATGCAATGGTCTGTACCAGACCAGACATTGCCCAAGCAGTGGGAGTTTTGAGCCGATTTATGGCGAATCCAGGCAGATCACATTGGGATGCTGTGAAAAGAGTTATGAGGTATTTGAAGGGAACTTCTGACTATGCTATTTGTTATCATGGAAACTCAGAAGGGTCTAAGAGATCTATCAGTATTCAGGGATATGTTGATTCTGATTGGGCAGGGGACATTGACAGTCGGAGATCCACCAGTGGATACGTGTTCATGTTACATGGTGGTGCTATCAGTTGGATGAGCAAGCGACAGGCTGTAGTCGCTTTGTCCACAACAGAGGCAGAGTACATGGCAGCCACTCGTGCATGCCAAGAAGCTGTTTGGTTGAAAAGGTTGTGTTCTGATGTTGGTTTTAATGCAGGGCAAATACAAATTCATTGTGACAGTCAAAGTGCCATATGTTTGGCAAAGAATCCTACATTTCATGCTAGGACAAAACATATTGATGTCCAATATCACTTTGTTCGTGATATGGTGGAAGACAGGAAGGTGAAGCTGGAAAAAGTTGACACTTTGGAAAATGTTGCTGATGCCTTAACTAAACCAGTGAACACAGCCAAGTTCAAATGGTGCTCAGATGAAATGGGTCTTCGGGCCCATAGTTCTCAATAATCGAATGAGGACTAAGAGGTAGCAGTAATATCTTCGACAAGTGGGAGATTGAAGAGAACTTGTGTCTCAAATTACTACTTGAACCTCTTAGTTGAACCTATGCTTTGAACCACTTCGTTGAACCTCTTGTTTGAACCTCTTTGTTGAACCTTTCTAGAGTTCATTTGGTAGGTTCAATGAATTTTAGTTCAACTGTTCCTTGGTTCATTGGTCTGAGGATATGCGATGTCGGCATCGCTGTGACGAAGCACTATCGGCAGGACCGTGTTGAAGACCATTGGCATCGGTGAGACAAGGGCCGTCAAAATAAGCATCGAAGGTTTGTCCGATGCTGAGTGTCACCCCGATGGAAGCATTCAACCGTCGGCAAGACAAGGCCTATCGGCCAAACTTTGTGGAGTTACTCCGACAGGAGTAGTCACTCCGACGAAGGTTACGGTCGTCGGCAAGACAAGGCCTATCAGCCAACCTTTGTGGAATTACTCCGACAGGAGTAGTCACTCCGACGAAGGTTACGGTCGTCGGCAAGACAAGGGCCTATCGGCCAAACTCTGTAGAGTTACTCCGACAGGAGTAGTCACTCCGATGGCGTATGTCTATCGGCAAAGGTGTTGGGCCGATGTACTGCGGACATCCTGATGAAAGTCTTATTGGTATCGGTGAGACAAACCTCTGTCGGAGCGAGGGCTAGATCTTTTGCCGATGGAGAATGTCATACCGATGGTAACCTTGGTGATTGGGGAGACAATGCTCATCGGTGGGAGGTGAAGTCTGAGGGCCGATGGGAGTTGTTATGCCGATGGACTTGGAGGCTTGGTATTGTCGGCAACAAAATTGCTGACAATACTCTTTCGCCTGTTGGCGGTTATAAACTGCAAAGTCCTTTGCGACTTGGTACATGTGGGACTAAACGCCTCACTGAAATGTGAACCGTTGCGACGGTTAGATGGCAGCGACGTATGAGGAATTTGTTCTATCAGTTAGAGCAGAAGTCTGAAACGACTCTTGTTCTTGCAGATTGGAAATAGAATGATATGTCTATAGGTGTCGTTGGTATTATGATGATGAGACTTGAATAAAGGTTCGTTCTGTAAATGTACAGGGAGGTGAACTGTGTATGATGTCGAGAATCAAACACCAGAGCAAGAAGCTGAGTTCTTTATTGTAACTGTATATCTTACTGTAATAAAGATTGTTTTCTTGTGGTGGTGGGTTTTTTACCCGTAAGGGTTTTCCCACGTAATTCTGTGTGTCTGTGTTCTAAATATTGTCTATTTTGGTTTCTCTTGTGTATTCATCTGTGTTATTGTAATTTAAAAAGTGACTGGTCTACACTGTCCCCTGGGAATTAACATTAGGGAAGCTGTTTTCCGCACCTGTGCTTTCCTTACAACCTTCATACTGCAATCTATCAGATATATATATATCCGCACCAAGGATTTCAACAACTTTCTAGTCGGCAACCAAAATACTCAAGATATTTACAAATTACTAATCTGTCGGCTGAATCCATGCTTGATTTGTGATGCGTATCAAAAACATAGGCATTGAAATCATCAATTATGTCAGCCAACAATGTATGATCCCTCAAATAGCTTGATCAACATCAATTACTCATCTAGATTGAAGTCTGATACTTTGTCAGTCAGTTCTTCCTCAGTTTGCTCTGTCTGTCTGGAACCCAACACTCAGATGCTCATATATTTTCCATGTTTTCTCATCGAAGGCTCAATCTCTGGAATATAGTAGTCATGATACTCCTCTTGACTTGTCCAAGTCTGCAACTTGCTGAGTTACACCATCTGAGAGATCCGGACCTGATTGTCGGACCTTGTTGCATGCTCTGTTCTTGTTCACCGGACCAAGATAATCTTCAATCTAACTTTCGGTATAGGTATACTATGTGTTGCGGATGTGTGAGATAGACTTTGTTGCCATCAATGACAACACTCATGAAGCCACACAGTGTCTCTTGCCAACAATCTCCCCCTTTGGCATTGATGGCAACACTTAGTGAAAAATGACTAGGTGTCGCAGCAAACTCCCCCTTGGCTGATGCTCTGTCTTATGCACTGTTTTACCAGAGCTCCCCCTTAGCTGGATTCCACATTTTTCACTACTCCTCACTCCCCCTTTGACATCAATGACAAAGGGCAGAATCCGCACACCAAAATTTGCAAAAATTAACCTATACATAGCCACGTAAGTATATATATGTTATACTTACATATATTTGAGTATATCCACAAAAGTGGCCTTCAACTGTACAAACTCTATGGCCTAGCTCTGCTTCATTCTATCCAAAATGGAGATGTGACCACTCAACAAAAATTCATATGCTTCTGCCCTTCTTAGATCTGTCAGATCATTGGTCCGGGCTGTGGTCTGAGCATCTATTAAGGCCTCATGCATTGCCTCTAACTTAGGGATAATTATCCCTCTGAGTTCACTCATCCTGTTTATTATATTCTTCTTTTCTTTGTCCAGCCTCTTTAGTTCATTTATAATGACAATGGTCTGGCACTCTTGATTCATTAAGGATGTAGTGAGGGGATCAAAATTCTGAGATAAACTTGACAGTTTACCTTCTTGTTCTTTCACCTTCTTCTCAATATCCTCTGTCATTTTGGGCTAAGATAGACAAAATTTGTACATGTCCCCACCATATTTAAGAGCATTTTCAAGGCTCTTTATCCTAATATCTAGGGTTTAGTGAACCTTTTTCCCAAAAACTCTTTCCTGACCTTTTCTTCTGTCGATTTCTATAAAGAATCAAAATGAGTGCTAACAGAGTTTACCAGAGATTTCAAGTTACCGGATGGAGAGGCTGAAGGATCCTTTTGAAAAGATGGCATGATCTTCTCTAGCATACCGGATGCAATTTCTAACAACTTACAGTCTTCCATGTGAGACTTCAGAAGTTTTTCTTTTGCCTTGGATTGAGCAAAAGATGCTATTTTCATTGTCTGGACCAGAGAGAGGGAATAGAAATTTAGTGGTCCTTGGAATAGTTTCGGTTCATCTATCTCCATCATTTCTTTGTTCAAGAAGTTCTTTATTGCCTTTGCAGTGTCTCTTGCCGACAACTGAGTCTTCTTTTCTTTTGGGATCTTAGAACTGTCATCAGAGATCTTTGTTTGTTCTTCTTCTTTTTCCTTTACCTCTTCTTCTTAACTCACTTTCTCCTCTTTTCTTCATTCTCCTTCAGTTCCTAAATCTGGAATGTCTGCAGTGGGATCCAGAGGAGAGATGTTAACTACTTCATGAACTTCCTCTTCCAGAATAGAGGAATCCAAGTCCTTAGACTTCTCTTTTGATCCTTCTACATTTTTGTCAGAAGATTCTTCATTTGATGCATTTAATCCTTCAACATCCATGGTAGAAGGTTCTTCATCTATTTCCTCTATAATAGGAAGATTAAATCTTTTGAAGGCATTCTGGAGGATGTCTTCTATTTCTCTTGCTACTTGATCAGTTTCTCCAAGCATAAGTTTGTTCATTCTTGCTTTGCTCTAGAATTCATCCTTACTGTCCTGAAAGATCATGTTCATTTGTTTTGGAGTAATAGAAGGATTGAGCTGAATTACAATTTGTTCTCGGATCTCTAAGTCTTTTGCCTTTGCATTCTCTTTTCTAAGTTCAAGTACCTTCTCTAGACTTTTGGGAATTAATGAAATGATTTCAATGAATGCTCTATTATAAATATTCAGGTACCTGACTGTAGCTTCTTCCAAGATCCTTTTGTCAGCATAACTATATTCATCATAGAATTCTGTTACTGGTTGCAGATTCCCATCCATAGTGACTGCCTTGATGATATCATCAATGGAAAGAGTGGGATTTTCAACAAATTCTTCTGCCTTTTCTTCTTTTTTTTTACCAGCAGAGGATTCCCCAGATGTTTTCTTCTTTTTCTTCATTTTCTTGACTTCCTCATCAGACTTTGTTACTTCATCATCCTTGTGACTTGTGTAGGACCTTGTGGATTTTGTTTTCGTTCTCTTTTCTCCCTTTCTGGATGTCTTGACTTCCAATTTGGTGGCTCTTGAGCTCTTAGGAGTGGCAGGTGCAGAGCTCTTAGAGGATCTAGTCTGGGAGGAGGCTTGTACTGGAACACTTCCTTTCTCAGCTTCTTGTTTCTCTTTCTAGGCTCTTTCAACTCTTTCTCTGTTTGCATCTACTACCTCTTTTGATATGCCATATCTTTTGGCAATTTCCTCAACTTCCCTTCTAACTTTCCTCTTTATCTCTAGTTGTCTTAGCTCAACATGTATCTTTATACTTAGTTCTTGAAAGGTTCCAAACCTTTCTGCCTCAGGGTCCTTAGGCTAACTTAACAAGTGTTGAATATGCAGCTCCAAGATTTTATCATATACCTCATATCCCATTGGCATTATCCAAACTATTCTGGGCTCAACTGCCTCCATTAGGCATTGATCAGTATCTACCATAAAACACATTGTATCCTTGTATTTCTCTACTATGGATTGAGGTATCCTTTCTGGTGTAGGAGCACCCCTTCAACAAGCAAATTATACATCGGAGGGAAAAGATTAAGGTCTTAATATGTTATATTTTATGCATTTCCATTTTTCAATGTAATAAGGTCTGTTTGACGAATACATATTGTTGTAGTCTGCATCTAGGTTTCGGTGCAAGTCTCTTGGACACTTGTCAATCTGTCATGACAAGGTTGTTAGTTTGTTAAGAGTTTGTTAGTTGGTTGTTTCCCAGCCGCATGGAATTATCTCCCAGCCACTGGGAACCAAGTCAGTACTACTCATAGTAAGTGGATAAATACCCTAGATCGAGTCATTTTTAGACATAGATGTTGTTAGACAGAGCAGTGATAGTGAAGTTGAATGGTGGAGCTGTGAAATCAGATATCTATATACATTTCTGAAAGCAATAAAGAGATCCAGTTTTGTGTCATTTTCTAGCATTTGGAATTCACTGTGCAATCAATTTTCTATTTGGGATCGAGATGGATCCATAGCCCATTCCATTGGTTAGATTCTTTGAATCAGTGGAATGGTTGTATATATCAGTTTAGGTTTTGTTTTGTTTTGTTTCCTGTTTGTCTATGTTCAGGTTGGCTAGATTTCTTACAACATGGTTTGAAGAGTCCTAGCATGGGCGTATGCTAGGTTGACAAAGGGCAGAGGACTGCATGTTTACCAGAGAAATAGATCTGTGAAATTGCAAGGGTTTCAGTAGATCAAATCGGCAAAATTCCGCAGTCTTCCATCGGATATACAAGTTGTGAGTATATCGCAATTGTATGCGGGAGATACAGTTTGCGCATATATCGAAAGACATATCAGGTGTTAAAACATGTTGAAAATGCATGTTTTGAAGATATAAGGGAAAAACATATCAGATATACATTTCCTGTGTATATCGCTTTTGTTTGTTGCAGACAATTCATGCATATATCGCTATAGCTTCTGAGTACCAGTTTGTGTGTATCTGTCATTCGTACATTGGGTTTGTATGTTGTGGATGTTGCAAAGTGTTGATATAGAATCTCTATGTATATCACAAATGTATATCAGGTGCAATCCCTGTGTATACTACAATTGCATGTTTGTGAGTATTCCACAAATGTATGAGGTAGTTTATATGTTCAAATGTACATGGTGAATGTACATCGGATAGATACAAAAAGGTCAGCGGTCAACCTTTCTTGGAAAGCATATTTTGGAGGAATATTCGATGAATGCATATTTTGGGTTGCATGTATCGCAAAGGCATATTGGAACATACAAGTCGTAGTGATACAAAGGGTGACCAATCGGAGTGGTGACCCGAAGGTAGGTTGGAGGGATTTTGGTCTGTATATGCAAGAGGCGATCGGCAGTGATAGGTAAAGGGTCTCGAGATAGCAGGTCAAAGTTTGTATGTTGAAAGAATGTACATTTTAATGTACATTGGAAAAGATGCAAAGACCTGATACATTTTATGATGGGCCGTGGAGGTAAACCGATCTATATTGCACTGTAGCAAACCGGTGATAATGAGTCAGTTTTTGTATGAAGATTGTGAATGTGATTTGTGAGCGTTTTCCCACGGATTTGAAGCCTTCCCCGTGGTAGCTTTGCATCACTTTCTCTGGCTTGTATCATGCTTTGGAAGTTCTTAAAGTAACCCCAGAGTGCTGTGCTTTGAGCTTTAGCATCACCAAGTCCATACATGTAATCTTTAGTCTATATTGCAACCGGTTTGTCATTTTGCCAAACCCAACCACTTGATCTGGGCATCTCATCCATGTAGTAGAAGAATAGACACAGTATTAAACAACCATACTTGAAGGAGTTTTTCTTATCCTTCTTGATCTTCTGCAAGTTTTCTAACAGTTGGTTTAAAAGAAGATCACATAGGTCATAGTTTGCATTTTCCCTCAACATCTGATATGTTGTATATATTACAGTACCAGACACAGAATTCTCCCTGCTAGAATGATAGATTTTATACCTAATTATCATTGAGGCAAATTTGACATCCGGATCTTGTTGTGTGGTTACACAACACGCCCCATTTTGCATTATCAAAACAGGGACCCAACTTTTGGCTTGGCTTGTGTTGTCTGCTTTCTGGCGGTTTGGTAAAAATAGGTCAGGTGCATCATCATCATGATATTCAATGAGGTTGGTCATCATCATGAGGTTAGTTTGTCAAAGTTCATATTTTGTTTCTATGACCTCATATTTAGAAAGAGCTTGAAATTCCATGCAGGTTTGCCTTTTACATCACTTGAAAATTCGTCCATATGAGAGAGTTATGCACAGTCAAAGTTTTGGTCAAACCTGATATTCACAAGAAGAGGGTCATATTTTATAAACTCAGTTTTGCTGTATGAAGAACATCATCATCATATTTGAAACGCCCCCCGATAATATCCTGAGGTCGAAATATCCGGACGTCAACTTTAAGTCATAGTAAGTTTTCCCCGTCGAGCGGTCTTTTGTATCGCGAAAGGTCATCATCATGATCTTGGTCTATCACCTGATAAAAATCATGCAGTCCCAATATCCGGACGTCAATCTTAAGTGATAGTGTGTTTTACCCGTCAAATGACCTTGGACACATCGCGAGCATCATGATATTTTAACATCACCCGATATTATACTATCATGCTGATATTATAATATCATGCTGATATTATAATATCACCCTACTTAGAAAATCCACCATCTGCATAATTTGCATGCGCACGTCAAAGTCCGGGTGATCATCATCATCCTGATCTTTCAAGGCAGGATCATATTTCATATCCTCCTGATCTCCTTTTGCACAATCATGATGATCACCCTATCTTTCAAATGGAGGGTGATATTCCATTCCTAAGTCATGTTGTCAAGATCATTATGATCTTGTTTGTCTACCCGACATTTCGTAATGTCCTCCTGCCGAGAAATATAACCTTTTGCAAATATCCTGATGACGTCATCCCGACCTGATAAACGAAGAAGCAAATATCAGGATGACATCACCATCACATTTCTCCTTCGGCAGGATATTTTCCAAGGCATGATCCTGTTCACCAATATGACGATGACGTCATGTTCTAAGATTAACAAAGGCCCCGGATATCCTGATGACGTCATCTGGACATTCAGCAGGATCATATTTTATCACCTAGTGCGGATATGATGATCATCATCATCATCATCCTGATCTTTTGAGAGGGTTACCTTGGCCGCAAAGGGGTCATATTACATGCACCACCCGATCATCTTCCTTAGGTGACCCGATATTACATTTATCCCCTGATCTTAACGAAACATGACGGTGACGTCATCTTTTGCATTTTAATGAAGCATGAATATGATGATGACGTCACCATCATATTCCTTTCCTCAGTAGCGGGATCATATTCCAAATCCTCCTATTTTCCTTCGACATGATGATGACGATGATGTCTTTCTTTCCCCAATATGCAAAAGCAAAACATCCTGATGTGTTTTTCATCAGAGCATTCGGAAAGGAGGAGCATCATATTTCATGATATCCTGCAGCTAGATAGAAGACATAGAGTTGGGCATCATCATGATTTTTGGCGTCGGTATAATTGTTGCCATCGGCCAAGTCTAATTTTGTCACCCCGATCATATGTGGTCACGCCGATGCGAATATGATGATGACCCGAAACATACAAACAGAGCATGCAAAGCCGGATTTGAAATAATTTGTTAAAAGCGGTTATTTCATTATATATTTTGACATACATGATCATATTTGAACCCGATATACAAGGAAATGGGCGGGAAAATGAAACGATGGTTGACCCGAGTGTTTTTTAACGCTGTTTATGCATTTAGTGCATATTTTCCATAGGTATGAAGCCCTATTGCCTGTAGCTGCACATTTTGAGGCATGTTTAATAAAACGTTTACTTCCTGTTGTTTATCCACATGATGATGAACTTAATGTTTGTCTGTTTATTTGCAGGAAGTCATGATGCTGTTAGAGCTGCTGCTGAAGCTGATAATTACAAAGTTGCACATGGAGGCAACATGAACCAGAAGTGAGGAGGATATTGTCAAATATGCTGTTTGCCAGCTGGAGACCGAATCAAGTTGAAGATACTAGAATATTCTGTGCGAGCTGTACATTTGCCAACTGGCGAAGCATGTGCTTTTCATCTGGACCGTTGATTATTATGAGAGGATCCTGATCCTTGGATCATTGTAGCTGTTTTCTGGCATTTGTTCTATATAAGGGCCAGAACCTGAGGCATGGGAGATAGATTAGAATACACAGACGCATCTGGCGCATTAAGGCTAATTACTGTAGAATCAATTAGGAGATCGAATTACTGAGACTAATGAGGATAGAATTGTTGAAATGTCAAGGTTCTTTCTTTAGATCACTGTAAATGTACCTGTTCTTGAGCATACTGAATGGATATGAAACTTTAGATTACATCCTGATTGTAAATTTTACGTAATCTTCCTGTTGGTTTCTGGATATGTACTGGTGAATGCTGTGTTCAACTAGAAGCGCTTTCATTTCATTACATGTTGTTATCAACTTTTCCTTTGAAGATTTGCACTAGATCATGCGGATTTGTGGAATGTCCTGGTGAAGTATGATTTCTAGTTTCCTTCTTTTCATTGCATGTATGGGAGCTTGTATGTGGAACAGTGATCTAAGTCAAGTAGTTTTGGGAATCTTATTCTTTAACCCTTTTCCTTTTTTTAATTTCATAAATTCATCACCATAACTGCAAATCATGATAAATAACAAGCAGAACAGAGAAATATGCTGAAATCCCGTAGGTAACTGAAAATCATTAGCATATTTGAGTTAAATGCATGTAGTATTGAAAATATCATGCAAAGAATCATACATAATGGTAGAAATCATGCAAATATCAGCCTGTAGGCACATTATTTGACTAAATTCACTGTGCAGAGGTAGAATTGTTGGAGATTTATGCAGAGCAAACATACAGAGCAGGATATTTGAAGATCATGATGAACTTTGCAGAAACACGTAAGGCCCCTGAATGGAAAACAGTAACACACATCAACCACTGAGTAAAGTCAGTAGATTAAGACCTAATCAACGGAGACTTGGGATCATGAATTCTCTGAATTCATCGTATCTTTCAAGATGAGTAAAGGTTGTTGTGTAACTTTTATTCTATGTTTACGAATGACTAACATCATGACCAACATAAATTGGCGCTAGAAGGAGGGCTCGACCGGAAGATGACGCAACATCATCAGTATTTTCTGGTTTGATGACGTATAAGAGTAAGGTATCCTCAGATCACTCGTGAATTTCAGTAAATTTCATAAATATTTGCTGTCACAAGATTGTATATGCACATTCTATGTAAAGATTTCCAGATCTCACATGAATATTGCAGGCTTTACAGTAGATCTCTCTGAATTCACTAATATCGGCTAAAGATGAGTAAATTTGTTCAAGCTTTGAGAATTTGAGCCTTAAACACTTGAGATTTTGTGCTGCGGGTCAGGATATCCCAATATCCTGTCATATTTGCAGTATCTTCGCAAATATTTCGTAAATATCTAGTCTGATTTACTGTTTAACCGCAAATATCACCTCATCCGGTGGAATCCAGCCAATATTTGCAAAGTTTCAGCCAATTTGCCTCCAAATCGAGAAATCCTGGCTTACAGGATAAATACCAGGTCTAAACCTAGTGAAGTTTTTGAAGAATTACCTGTTAGAGGTTTCAGACCTAGGACTGTGGACATTCACCATACTCCAGGGTCTAGTGCATCCAGAACTTCACCGGGACCTCCTCCTATGACCCCTGTCGGTTTGCAAATACCTTCCGGTATATCCGTGACACCTCCTGTTCAAACCCAGGGTATACCTTTAGTTCAACCTCAGCCAACTGCACCACCAGTTCAGCCCCCTCAGGCTGCAATGTCTTTCTTTGCAGCGGAGTCACCCTTGACTTTTACTGCATATCATGAGTTACCAAAGAATCCGGACAAACTTTGCCCAAGGTATCATCCTTATCAAGATGCTGATGATCATATCAGGACATTTAAAGAAGCGTGCTGCAGAGCCAGAATAGAACATCAGGACGTGGTGTGCAGATTATTTCCTTTTTCCTAGGGGAAGAGGCTTATAATTGGTTCATCAGTCTTGGCCAAGCTTCTGTCAGTTCGTGGGCTGTCTTAGAGAAAGCCTTTGTTGACAGGTTCAAAGTCCCTATTAATCCATCCATGAATTACCACATGTTTGCCACAATCAAAAGATTTGAGAATGAGCCTATTGCTAATTTCAATGCTAGGTTCCAGAAAATGTTGTCTAAGCTAGTTGCCCCATATGTGGTGACTGATGCTGCTGCTAGGAGTATATATTATTCAGCCCTAGATCCATTAACTTCCATGTTCATCAGGAGAACACATCCTGAGATCACTACTTTGACAGGAGCTTTTCAAGAAGCTATCAAGGTAAATCAGCAGTTGATACCTGCTCCTACTCCAAATATAGCATTCCCTGCTTTGCCTGGCATGCAATCACAATATCCAGCACAATATTCTGCAGCTTATCCTTCACAATATCCTGCACAATATCCAAATGGATCATTGATACCCCTAGCAGTCATGCCTGCACCTTTGCAAGTACCTCCATTGAGTATTATGCCTCCTCCTAATGGAAATAGCCAATTGCCACAATATCCTGCACATGCTTAGACGCCTCAGGGTACAGATCTATCCAACAATAACCATGGATCTTCTTTTTTCAAGCCTCAGACTGAAAATGTAGTGGCCAAAGCTCAAGAGGAGAAGGAGGAAATCAAAGAAATTTCTGCTCAACTCAGAAAACTCACCACAGAAGTAACACATTTGAGAAATCAAGGGTTTTATTCGCAGTCAGGTCAGAGTAGGAGTTATTCCAATGACAGACCAAACTACCCTGACAAAGGATATAACAACAATAACTTCAACAATAATGGTGGAAACAATAATAATCCTCCTAGACAGCCCAGAGTGAGACAATCAGCCTCCTGGTGAAGCCAAACAGACTACTAGAGTCAATCTTGCTGAAGCAGCCCTTACCAATTGGTGCAGGATTCACAATACAAATGCACATGCAGAATTAGATTGTCCACAATTTAGGATTGCTGCCAGCATCTTTCAGACTGAAGTGTCTAATACTTCTGGAAATCCACCTCAGGCAGAAGGAAATGAAATAGTTCCTTGTGGATATGACTCAGCTTTTGTGTTAGAAACGTACACAAATCAACCTCATCAGGATTATAATCAGACATGTGAAGAATCTGCCTTAACCTTTGAAACAAACTATGTCTTCCCCTTTGAGGATAAAAATGAACCTGCAAGAGAGCATGAGGAAGTACATGCATACCAGCAGCAATATCCTGGTAAGCACAATTATAACCTGAGGGGCAATGCCAACAGACCTGCTGGTCCATTGACATCATCTCTACCTCCAAACAACTTCAACACACCTCCTGATCCTAAGGCTAGCAATAACCCTGGGTTCCCTAAGGTGAATGCTCAATACTTGTCTCCTCAAAACACGGTAACAAAAGTCGTAAATGCACCTCAGGAGTCTGACAAGTTAGTCAGCTATTTGGCTGATGAAATGAAGAAAATCAAGATCATCCTGTCCTTATCTGAGTTACTGAAAACTCCTGCCATCAAAAGGGCGTTCATGAAGTCACTAGATGATGCTGCTCCTAAAGAGGATAATCATCTTTCAAGTCAATCCAATGGCAAAGATCATGCTGCTAAAGATAACTTTATCAAGCCCAAAGTGTCAGCTACAGTCCAAGCTGCTGAAACCTCCCACATGACCTTGTATAGAGATAAAACTGAATCACCTCCGTTTCTCCTCACTATAAGAATGTTCAGCAAGAACTTGCACAACTGTTTAGTTGATTCAGGAGCCTCAACGAATGTTATGCCTTTGTCAATATGTAACGCATTAGGACTGCATCCTGCTAAATCCTTAAAGAAGGTCACTCAACTAGACAAGACAGAAGTAAGTGTAGTGGGAGAACTCACTCACATTCACATGCAGCTAGCATCTGATCCTCAGATCCAGTATTACATTGACATTCAGGTAGTGGACATACCTGATACATATGGGATGTTGCTTAGCCGAGATTGGTCTAAAACGCTTAACGGATATATGTCCACAGACTTCAGTCACATGTGGTTACCATGGAAAGGTATACCTAATCAGATCAGGATTGATGCTGAGCCTAGGATGAGACATATGATCACGGAATATAACAAAACAAATGAGATCATGTATGTAAATGTAGAACCTGGAGTTTATCACATTAGGCCACAGACTGTTAAAATAGAAGAGATCCTGATGCTGGATGTTCATCATCATCATCATCATGATTATCATGAGGACATGCCGAGTATGGAGTTTGGTAATAATCTAGATAATGAGAATGAAATAGATCGCTTCAGAGATTTTGAGATGCATTTATCTACTCAGGTAAAATGTTGCCAATTATTGAATATATCTGCTAATGATATTTTGATTGATGGATGGTGCAGATTGCACGGCGAAGCACATTCAGAAAAGACTAGTGAACCATGCTTAGACATGATGATACTGGAGCAAACATGTAGTGAAGCATCATCATCATATTTCGAGGTGAGTGCTATGTCTGATGATGATGATGGTACTAATTCTTTTTTGTTTTCTGCAGGAGCAGAGGCACCGACGGATCCTGATGAAGATCATATCCGGAAAATAGAAGAGGTCCTGGTGTCGGATCCGATAAATGATATGAGAAAAGAAAAGATCACTCCTGGTAGTGATTGCTTCATGGAATCAGATTATGAGTTGTCTGATGAAGATAAAGGCAGTGACCTGACGAAGTTCGAAGAATTTTTGGTAAAAGAAATAGAGAAGATGACACAACAGCGTAAATCTCCCCAGGAGGTTTTAATTAGAGGTTGGTGTAGGCTGCATGAGGCACCTCACTCAGAAACAACTTGCTCACTATGCTTACATATTTTGAAGAAGCATGCAGCTGTATGTGCTGAACATCATCCTCCTGCTGAGATGGAAGAGAAAACAGAAAAGCCATCAGGCTCATCAAATAAAGGAAAGAAGAGACTTGAGGATGACATCCCCAAGTTAAAGTGGATATCAGGCGGAGCAGCAGCCAGAGCTGCAAAGAAGAAAGGAAGTTCAAGTAAATATCATGCTGAAGACAAATGTCCTGCTGAAGATAAGCCTTGGATCCTGAGGTTTGATGGATCCAAATCCAAGCAAGGTGCTGGGGTAGGAATTGACCTTATTGATCCATCAGGGAAGTCCTACTTGGCAGCTTACAGACTACAGTTCCCCTGCACCAATAATGTCGCAGAGTATGAAGCTCTGATTCATGGAATGTTGTTTGCCCATAAGAAGAAAGTGAAGATCTTGCATGTCTTTGGAGATTCAGAACTGGTTGTGAGACAAGTAAGAGGAATTTACTCTTGTAATTACAGAAAGCTATCAAATTACAGGCATTGTGTGTGGGACCTGATTGGAGACTTTGATGCCTTTAATATCGTTCACGTACCAAGAGAACAGAACCAGAGGGCAGATGCACTTGCCCAGGCCACCAGTACATTGGAATCGCTGTCTATATCTGGTCTGAAGAGATTTTCAGTAGAATTGGTGTCAGTACCTTCAGTACCTGACAATGTGACTAATCTCCAGGTGTTTGATGATGATCAGCACATCCTGGACTTCATATCAAACAGAGACATATTTGAAGCTCAGATTATAGATGAGAATGATATGGAAGATCATGTCTGGGAAGAAGATGAGATATTAGAGTTGCCTAGCAACAGAATTCCCAAAGGTATGATTGAATTAGAAAGAGCCTTTGATCTAGATAATATGCTTAAACATAAAGATCTGCCTAAGGTAGATGGAGGTCAATATTCACAGGTGAATATTGGACAAGCTGATGACAAGAGAAATGTCTTATTGGGTAAGGTTTGTACACCAGAAGAGTTAGAAGGAATAACTCAGGCCCTTAAGGATTACATACATGTAATTGCATGGACTTATGATGAGCTAAAGACATATGATACTTCTGTCATAACTCATACTATACCTCTCAAGCCAGATGCAAAACCTTTCAGACAGAAGCAGAGGCCAGTCAATGCTCTGCTTGAACCAATCATCCTTGAAGAAGTCAAGAAATTGTTAAATGCCCGGATAATATTTCCTGTAAGGCACTCCACTTGGGTGGCGAATCTTGTGCCGGTCATAAAGAAGAATGGAGACATCAGATTATGTGTAGATTTCAGGAACCTGAACAGAGCATCAGAAAAAGATAATTATCCTTTGCCCTCTTTGGATGAAGTTCTACAAATTGTGAATGGAGCCAAGATGATGTCCTTCTTGGATGGTTTTTCAGGATACAACCAAGTGATGGTTGATAAAATTGACAGATTAAAAACTACCTTCACCACAAAGTGGGGGATATTTGCATATAGGCGTATGCCATTTGGACTTATAAATGCTGGAGCTACATTCCAGCGAGCAATGGACATAGCCTTCAGAGGCTTAATAGGAAAATGTATAGTCATCTACATGGATGACCTGACAGTATTCTCCAAGGAAAGAGGAGATCATGTTGCTGATCTCAGAAGTGTACTGAAGAAATGTGAAGAATATGGAATATCTTTGAATCCTAAGAAGTGCATATTTGGAGTCACAACAGGAAAATTACTAGGCCACCTGATCACAGAAGATGGAATTATCATTGATCCTGACAGGGTGGAATCTATTATGAAGTTACAACTTTTAGGAAGCAAAAAGGAACTTAAATCTTATTTTGGTAAGATAAATTTTGTGAGGAAGTTCATCACAGGCTTTGCTGAGATTGTCAGACCACTAAATGCCATGTTGAAAAAAGATGCACAAATTAAGTGGACACCAGAAGCCAAGGCTGCCTTTGAAGATATAAAGAAGGCCATTTCAGATGCTCCTGTCCTCATTAGTCCAGATTATACAAGAGATTTCTACATCTACTCATTTGCCTCAGAACATACTTCTGCAGCAGTGTTAACTCAAAGAAATAAAGAGAAAGAAGAGAAACCAATTGCTTTCATGAGCTGTCCTTTCAGGGATGCTGAGTTGAGATATGTAGATGTTGAAAGACAGGCACTTGCATTAGTCAGAGCAGTAAAAAAGTTTAGACATTATATACTGAGAAGCAAAGTGATTGCTGTGGTACCAGATGCAGCAGTAAAGATGCTGCTGATGCAGAGTGAACCTGGTGAAAAAAGAGCCAAATGGATTACTGTATTACAAGAATATGACATGGAGATCACACCAATGAAGCTAGTAAGAGGACAAGCTCTGAGCCAGATGATATCTGAAACTGATCCAAACATCATCAGTCAGCAGTATGTGATCAATGAGAAAGACAATAGGGAATGGTATTCAGACATCAGGCACATCCTAATCACGGGAAGATGTCCTTCAAGAATGCAAGCCTCACAGAGAAGAGCCTTAAAGATAAGATCCCAGAGGTATATGATGAAGGGAGGAACCTTGTTCAAGAAGAATTATGAAGGAATATACCTGAGATGCTTAGAGAAACCAGAAGCAAATAAAGTTTTAACAGAGTTACATGACAAGTTTGGTACTGCACACGGATCAGCATTGGCCACAACACATGCAATCCTCAGAGCAGGATATTACTGGCCTACAATTTTTAAAGACACAGCTGATCATGTTAAATGTTGTCATGTTTGCCAGGTTGCTGCCAACAGAGAAAAATATGCTGCACAACCATTGCAGCCAGTGATGGAAGAGCGCCCATTTGCACAGTGGGGCATGGATTTCATAGGACCGATCAATCCTCCATCTTCCTCAGGCCATAGGTATGTCCTAACGATTACTGATTATTGTACCAGATGGACTGAGGCTATCAGTAGCAAAACTTGTACTGCAGATGATGTCATTAAATTTCTGGAAAGCAACATTGTCACCAGGTATGGAATTCCTTATGCATTGGTAAGTGATAATGGTTCTGCCTTCATTTCCACCAAATTGTCAAGTTGGGCTTTTGATCATGGGATCATACTTAAGTTCTCATCCAACTACTATCCCCAGGGAAATGGATTAGCAGAATCCACCAACAAGAATTTACTGAGTATCATAAGAAAATTGATAGAGAAAAATCCCAAGGGATGGAACTCATTTCTGAAATATGCCTTATGGGTAGACAGAACTAGAATGAAAATTGCATTAGGAAACTCACCCTTCCAACTAGTATATGGGGTAGATCCTATCCTCCCTGTAAACTTGAAAATTCCTACTCTGCAGTTTGCCCAAGAATATCTAGGCATAGATAATAAACAGGAAGTCAGGTTGCTTCAGTTGATGCATCTGGAAGAAAAACGAAGTCAATCGATTGACCAATTTGCAAAACATCAGGCTGTTGTCAAACGCTGGTTTGACAAGAGAGCCAGAATTAAAGCTTTCAGGATATCCGAATTAGTCCTGATGTGGGATAAAGCCCATGAAAAGAAAGGTGATCATGGTAAGTTTGATAGATTATGGATAGGTCCCTTTCAAATTTCTGAAATTTTAGGAGACAGCACTTATAGGCTTAGGAACCTGACAGGTGAGGATGTCCCGTTGCCAGTCAATGGACAATTCCTCAAACATTATTTCCAGGCCTGAATGACTTCGTCACAGTCACATGTATCATATTGTATATTTGTATAGTTGTTTGTACAGTTTGTTTGTTGTTGTTGTTGTTTTGTTGGTTGGGACCTTGTTCTGGTAAGTCAGGATGATGCACTTCATCACCCTAAGAAAATAATTAAATTGTTGGGATTCAGATGATGAGATCACATTTAAATATAGGTTATGATTCATTCTAAGAAGTGTTCATGATCAGGTTTATGATGTCTTTTCATCAAGGTGCTTTTTCTTGGTCAAAGTGAATCCAACACAATGAAACACCTAACAGCCTTGGGCTTGTTGAAGATATTAGTATAGGTGTTAAGTGAAAAATCTAAAGGGACTCCCTTGCTACCAATACAATCTCCAACCTAAAGCTGCAAGTCACTACACCTTGTACAAATAAGCTGACATGATGATATCAAATATAAATTTTTAGAGAAAATCAGAAACAAAATAAAATTAGGCCATCTAAGTAACTCTACCGGGGCTATGGACGCCTGCTGGCAGTGGGGCTTTACTTAGGGAGATTGTATAGATAACCTTGCCGGGGCTATGGACGCCTGCTGGCAGCAAGGCTCTATCCAGGTTGGCTATGAGGGATGATCTCCAACTATGTAGTTTAACACCAGTTACTTATGTTTTCAACTTACTTTCAAGATGAGGATAATTAATCATATGCACACACCTGATCCTTTGTTAGCTTTATCACCATAATGAAATTTTATCATTCAGAGGATTATGATGCTGACACATAGACAGAATTAGAACACTATAGATAAATGTGATCACATCACTTGAATCATTGGAATTTGTTTATTTTCTTTGGTGGCAAGTTGTTGTGTGGTTACACAACATGCCCCATTTTGCATTATCAAAACAAGGACCCAACTTTTGGCTTGGCTTGTGTTGTCTGCTTTCTGGCGGTTTGGTAAAAATAGGTCAGGTGCATCATCATCATGATATTCAATGAGGTTGGTCATCATCATGAGGTTAGTTTGTTAAAGTTCATATTTTGTTTCTATGACCTCATATTTAGAAAGAGCTTGAAATTCCATGCAGGTTTGCCTTTTACATCACTTGAAAATTCGTCCATATGAGAGAGTTATGCACAGTCAAAGTTTTGGTCAAACCTGATATTCACAAGAAGAGGGTCATATTTTATAAACTCAGTTTTGTTGTATGAAGAACATCATCATCATATTTGAAACGCCCCCCGATAATATCCTGAGGTCGAAATATCCGGACGTCAACTTTAAGTCATAGTAAGTTTTCCCCGTCGAGCGGTCTTTTGTATCGCGAAAGGTCATCATCATGATCTTGGTCTATCACCTGATAAAAATCATGCAGTCCCAATATCTGGACGTCAATCTTAAGTGATAGTGTGTTTTACCCGTCAAATGACCTTGGACACATCGCGAGCATCATGATATTTTAACATCACCCGATATTATAATATCATGCTGATATTATAATATCACCCTACTTAGAAAATCCACCATCTGCATAATTTGCGTGCGTACATCAAAGTCTGGGTGATCATCATCATCCTGATCTTTCAGGGCAGGATCATATTTCATATCCTCCTGATCTCCTTTTGCACAATCATGATGATCACCCTATCTTTCAAAGGGAGGGTGATATTCCATTCCTAAGTCATGTTGTCAAGATCATCATGATCTTGTTTGTCTACCCGACATTTCGTAATGTCCTCCTGCCGAGAAATATAACCTTTTGCAAATATCCTGATGACGTCATCCCGACCTGATAAACGAAGAAGCAAATATCAGGATGACATCACCATCACATTTCTCCTTCGGCAGGATATTTTCCAAGGCATGATCCTGTTCACCAATATGACGATGACGTCATGTTCTAAGATTAACAAAGGCCCCGGATATCCTGATGACGTCATCTGGACATTCAGCAGGATCATATTTTATCACCTAGTGCGGATATGATGATGATCATCATTATCATCCTGATCTTTCGAGAGGGTTACCTTGGCCGCAAAGGGGTCATATTACATGCACCACCCGATCATCTTCCTTAGGTGACCCGATATTACATTTATCCCCTGATCTTAACGAAACATGACGGTGACGTCATCTTTTGCATTTTAATGAAGCACGAATATGACGATAACGTCACCATCATATTCCTTTCCTCAGCAGCGGGATCATATTCCAAATCCTCCTATTTTCCTTCGACATGATGATGACGATGATGTCTTTCTTTCCCCAATATGCAGAAGCGAAACATCCTGATGTGTTTTTCATCAGAGCATTCGGAAAGGAGGAGCATCATATTTCATGATATCCTGCAGCTAGATAGAAGACATAGAGTTGGGCATCATCATGATTTTTGGCGTCGGTATAACTGTTGCCATCGGCCAAGTCTAATTTTATCACCCCGATCATATGTGGTCACGCCGATGCGAATATGATGATGACCCGAAACATACAAACAGAGCATGCAAAGCCGGATTTGAAATAATTTGTTAAAAGCGATTATTTCATTATATATTTTGACATACATGATCATATTTGAACCCGATATACAAGGAAATGGGCGGGAAAATGAAACGATGGTTGACCCGAGTGTTTTTTAACGCTGTTTATGCATTTAGTGCATATTTTCCACAGGTATGAAGCCCTATTGCCTGTAGCTGCACATTTTGAGGCATGTTTAATAAAACGTTTACTTCCTGTTGTTTATCCACATGATGATGAACTTAATGTTTGTCTGTTTATTTGCAGGAAGTCATGATGCTGTTAGAGCTGCTGCTGAAGCCGATAATTACAAAGTTGCACATGGAGGCAACATGAACCAGAAGTGAGGAGGATATTGTCAAATATGTTGTTTGCCAGCTGGAGACCGAATCAAGTTGAAGATGCTAGAATATTCTATGCCAGCTGTACATTTGCCAACTGGCGAAGCATGTGCTTTTCATCTGGACCGTTGATTATTATGAGAGGATCCTGATCCTTGGATCATTGTAGCTGTTTTCTGGCATTTGTTCTATATAAGGGCCAGAACCTGAGGCATGGGAGATAGATTAGAATACACAGACGCATCTGGCGCATTAAGGCTAATTACTGTAGAATCAATTAGGAGATCGGATTACTGAGACTAATGAGGATAGAATTGTTGAAATGTCAAGGTTCTTTCTTCAGATCATTGTAAATGTACCTGTTCTTGAGCATACTGAATGGATATGAAGCTTCAGATTACATCCTGATTGTAAATTTTACGTAATCTTCCTGTTGGTTTCTGGATATGTACTGGTGAATGCTGTGTTCAACTAGAAGCGCTTTCATTTCATTACATGTTGTTATCAACTTTTCCTTTGAAGATTTGCACTAGATCATGCAGATTTGTGGAATGTCCTGGTGAAGTATGATTTCTAGTTTCCTTCTTTTCATTGCATGTATGGGAGCTTGTATGTGGATCAGTGATCTAAGTCAAGTAGTTTTGGGAATCTTATTCTTTAACCCTTTTCCTTTTTTTAATTTCATAAATTCATCACCATAACTGCAAATCATGATAAATAACAAGCAGAACAGAGAAATATGTTGAAATCCCGTAGGTAACTGAAAATCATTAGCATATTTGAGTTAAATGCATGTAGTATTGAAAATATCATGCAAAGAATCATACATAATGGTAGAAATCATGCAAATATCAGCCTGTAGGCACATTATTTGACTAAATTCACTGTGCAGAGGTAGAATTGTTGGAGATTTATGCAGAGCAGACATACAGAGCAGGATATTTGAAGATCATGATGAACTTTGCAGAAACACGTAAGGCCCCTGAATGGAAAACAGCAACACACATCAACCACTGAGTAACGTCAGTAGATTAAGACCTAATCAACGGAGACTTGGGATCATGAATTCTCTGAATTCATCGTATCTTTCAAGATGAGTAAAGGTTGTTGTGTAACTTTTATTCTATGTTTGCGAATGACTAACATCATGACCAACAGATCTGTGATGTCATCTATGGTCATTGCTCTCTTGTCAAACTTAGATCCGGTAACTTCTGTAACTGTCTGGTTCTTGATAGATTTGAGTGCAGGTAACCCACCGGATGAGTGCAATCCAGTTACTGACCTAATGGCATCTTTTGTTATCTTTAAGGGCTTCATTAACCACATTAAATTATCATGTATTCTGCTAAGGACATACCAGACCCAATCATCTTCTCCAAAATAGGGAAAGTGGATGCAATGTCTGAAGTGCTTATCCCAGTTGAGGTTTGAGTTCAA
Source organism: Cunninghamia lanceolata (assembly GCA_027924645.1). Lineage (NCBI taxonomy): Eukaryota > Viridiplantae > Streptophyta > Pinopsida > Cupressales > Cupressaceae > Cunninghamia > Cunninghamia lanceolata. The sequence goes on from BSBN01000550.1 coordinate 2,708,732, forward strand.
AACTTTCATCTATTAATTATTTATGATAGATGTCCATCAACTTAGATTCACCAAATTCTTCAATGTTGGCATGGATGTAGACCCTAACATCTTCTACATGTAATACCCCATGCAGAATGCTAGAAAAAGCACCTAAAAGATCAACTTCTAGGGATTTGTAGGGGTGTTTCTTGAATTTTGGGTGCGGCGTATCAGTGATCTTAACAACCATTGGAGTAGCCATTTTGAAAAAGATTTAGAGAGAGATTTTCAGAATGGAAGTACCTTTTTACGCTTTAGGGTTTGAAATAAGAGCCGAAATGAATTGTTGGTTGAATTGGATTTTGCAGTTGATCTTTGAGAGAGTTGTAGAAACTTGATGTAGAGCTCTTCTTTTCTTCTTCTCAAATGCAAATGTGCAAATGATGAGTGAAAGAACCCTTTTATTCTTTTGCAAACCCTAATTTCCTTTTGTAATAAATGCACAACTTAAGTTATCCGGTTGCCTTGTTCTGAGAGATATCTTTTCGAATCATTGTGTTGCACTTAGAATCATTTTCAGTGAGGATTGACAATGTATCTTCTTTTCTCCAATCATGCCATGGATCCGCAGATCAAAGTATATCAATTTTGAATCATACCAGATCTGACTGTGAAAATCCTGCTTTACCAGATGGCTGTCAAACTAGATCAATCTTGGATGATTAAACTCTTGCAAAACTCCATGTGGATCTTTCATATTTTTACCGAGGGTTGTTTAGATATTTTTCTGAGAACCCTTTAATCTAAAACATTCCATGTGCCAAATTTAGGCACCAATTGACTGGCTGGGGGAATTTATTTTTCTTTGTGACTCCACCTAAGCCAAAGCTCATCTGTTTAGTTTCCAGAAAGAATATCAGCACCAGATTCCAGTGCGAATCTATCCCCAACATTTTCTGTACTCTTCTTCACCCAAATCTTTCTCATCTCCCTTCGAACTTCATCCGCATTCACTTTGCCTTTTCCCTTATCTTGATTTTGATTATGATGCACCAGACCCTTTTTATCCTAATTTTTACTTCTGTAGAATTTGGCAATATGACCGGATTAATTGCAATTGTAACAAACAACATTTCTTTGTAAATTTGACTGATATCCTCTTGATCTACATTGATTAGCCATATTTCCCATTCTATTGCATGCAAAGCATCTACCATTGAATGAATTGTTTATTTGCATATTTCTGCATTCATGAGATTTGTGACCATACCTTTTGCAGTTGAAACATTGTCCAGAGAAGGATGGATTAGTCTAATTCATTCTCCTTCTACATTGTGTTGCTTTATGATCGAAGTTGTTGCAATTGAAGGAATATCCATTGAAGGATGGATATCTTTGATCATTTGGTTGCCTTACCGGAGGTCTTCTAGGCTTGTTTCTTTGATTTCCTGATCCAAAGTTCTTCTAACTGGATCCGGACCTTTCACTTTTCTCATATCCCAAGCCACGCTTGTCATCTACCCTCTTTTGGCTTTCAAGAAGAACTTCAAGTTGAGCTGAGCTTATCTTGAATTTCTCTTTGTATTCATTTGTTGTTTGAAGATCTTGTTTAAGAGTGTCTATCTAATTCTCAAGTTGTTCTTCATTTTCTCTAGCTTCTTCAAGATCATATTCAAGATGGTTGGTTATTCTGTCCATTTTGTGGCAGTCCTTTGTCTTCTCCTTGAGAGATTATTTTAGATTATCTTCAATTTTCTTTTTCTCTTCAATTTCTTGGGTGAATCTCATAACCCCTGATTCCATCTCATGCCTTACCATAATGACCTCTTTTGATAGCTTCTCACATAGCTTGTTTTTCTCATTCAGATCTTCATTAGTATCATTGGCTTCACTCTAACTTGCTAATTTTTGAAGTAGTTCCTTTCTCTTTTTCACAGAGATACTCAATTTTTCTTTTAGCTCATTTATGAAATCATCAGCTTGGTTGAGTCTTTCTCTTAAGTTATTGACTTCAGAGTGGGATTGTTCAAGATCATCTAGGGCAGACTGAAGTTGTTCCTTCAACCATACATATCCATTGAGATTCCCAGATCTTCCTCAAGCTGTTAGGCTTTGTTTAGAGGAACTTGGCTCTAATACCAATTGTTAGAAACAAGGCAGATAATCGAGAGGGGGGTGAATCAGTTATCTTAAATATCTTAATTTTCTTTTCTCCTTTAATAATTAGTGCAGCATCAAAACATATAAGCATATATGATCATAAGAACAGAAATAAAATTATCACACATAACACAAGGATTTTTATGTGGAAAACCCTGTTAAGGGAAAAACCACGGGGTGACTAACCCAAGATTGTATTCTCTGTTAAAAGAATAATAAGTACAAAATGGCACTTGCCAATTAGGGCTCACTACCCGAGCACACTGCTCACAAGAGGCACACTACCTACAAGAGACTCACTATCTACAGAACATACAAAAGGTGACCAGGTGTTTGAACTGATGAGAGGCATCTACAAATGCTAGAGTTCAGTTTCATTTAGGCACAATATACTGATCTGATGCACTTCATTCTTTCTCTACTCTAGTGCTGGTGCTCTGTCACATACTGGACTTGTATTGCTACTTCCTTACTTATCTCTACCTTTCTTCACACTTTATTTTATCATATTTGTACACACACACCTTCATACTGGAATCCATCGGATATATATATCCGTACCAAGGATTTCAACAACTTTCTAGTTGGCAACCAGAATACTCAAGATATTTACAAATTACTGATCTGTCAGTTGAATCCATGCTTGATTTATGATGCGTATCAAAAACATAGGCATTGAAGTCATCAATTATGTCGGCCAACAATGTATGATCCCTCAAATAGCTTGGTCAACTTCAATTACTCATCCGGATTGAAGTCTGATACTCTACCAGTCAGTTCTTCCTCAATCTGCTCTGCCTGTCTAGAACCTAACACTTAGATGCTCATATATTTTCCATGTTTTCTCACCGGAGGCTCAATCTCTGTAATATAGTAGTCATGATACTCCTCTTGACTTGTCCAAGTCTGCAACTTGCTGAGTTACACCATCTGAGAGATCTGGACCTTGTTGCATGCTCTATTCTTGTTCACCGGACCAAAATAATCTTCAATCTAACTTCCGGTATAGGTATACTATGTGTTGCAGATGTGTGAGATAGACTTTGTTGCCATCAATGACAACACTCATGAAGCCACACAGTGTCTCTTGCCAATAGTTTCCTAGATGTATTTATTTGCATACATTTATTTGGAGTTAAAATGAATAGTTATGGTTGTATGTTGATACTAACCCTAATTTTTGTATTATCACTTAATGAGAATTTTAATTATCATGATTTATTATGTTTTAAAATGTATTCAAATATATTATAATTATTTAATGAAATACTTACTCAAATGATAGTTGAATTTAAGTGATTTAATTAAAACAATAAAATCATTTACTATGAACAATGAATCATAACTAAAAATTAATGCGGATTAATAGTGTGCATTCTAATTGTGAGTGGCAGGTATTCAATAATGGCTATAATATTTGTGATTTTGATTTTCTAGGATGTTGAATTTGGTGTTATCTTTCAACTCTTTCATTCTAAATTTGTAAATAGAATGTTGATAAACCTTTGTGAAATGTGGTAATAGTTGGTTGATTCTATTATTCATACTCTATGATTCCAAGTTGCTACAAATAATATAATTTATATATAATTGTACACTTTGAGGAGGAAGTTCAAAATGAGAGAGTAATGGATATGATAGAGGGTGTAAACAGTCATATGTAGAAGTGAATGAATATGGTTTACAAAAAGATCGATGGAAACAATAGTGATATTGGGAAAATAAACATCAAGACCCCCATCTTGCAGTAATCACATGTCCACATCAATACATTAAGTAACAAAAGTCATATCATAGGGCCTAGAAAAAGACATTTGTGGCTACCAAATATCCACAAACAATACAAAGTAAAAAGGAGTAGAATAAGAAAATCTAGTGGTTTAAAATATGACAAAACAGAAAGTGGATCCATTAGGGAAAATGAATACTATGAACCAAATCTCCTCGCTGGTGGTAGATGTGAAGATTCCTGAAGTGATAATCTCCCCCATATTTAGAATCTTTAAGATAAAAATGCCTAATCGGTAAGTTTTGGAATCTCGTTCCTTCTAAAGAATCATTGCTAAAATGAGTCTCAGAAAATTAGGAAAATGTTAATGGTATTTTCTTCTTAGAAAAAGAAAAGGGTTTTTGTGACCATTTTGCAACTAAAGCTACACGGGATAATACTCTAAAAATAAAATTAATGGTTTTTCAATGGACCAAGCTTGTATTTTCAACCCTAGTGATGAGTGCATTGGAGTTGTACAAACATACAGGCTACATAATCTCTGGAGTTGTGTTCCATGGTGTTGTTGCACTTAGGTTGTTGCATACATCTTTTGAGCTGCTATTCAGAAAAACTATGTAGAATCTCTAGAGTTGCTATTCGGACAGACTGCAAAATCTTTAGAGTGATTCTAGGAGTATCTCTAAAGTTTTACATGAAGATGCAAGAGTTTTTGGGAGAAGATTGCGGTAGTGGCTCAGTTGAATAAGAAGGAAACCTATTGATTGCTTTTGCATGGATTGAGGACTTTTGTCAAACAATTGTTTTTAGTTATTTCATTTTCTTTATCAGTGGCCTTCACGGCCTGGTTGAACTTAAGTTAAAACTCTTGATTTAAAGGACACCTTCAGTGTCACTTTAAATCTTTTTAAGTTTCGACATGATGATCTTTTGAATGGATAGTTGCATGCTTAGATAAGGAATGAAGATCTTTGTATCTAATAGAGAATTAGGAGTAACATAATAAAATTCAAAGATATTATACCAACAGAACATACATCTAATATATATTGCATGGAAGTAGTAGAATAGATATAGAATAAGTTTTGGAGAAGAAATATATACTCTATTTTTATACTTTGTTTTGAAGAATGTGGAATAAAAAGTAGGCAGTTGAATATATCTATGTATTTTGAGGCATTGAATTAGTCTCTCTTCCATAGGTGTGGAGCAAGGGCCCGCTCCCACCAAAGGAGAGAAGGCTAGTATTTATTGTTTTGATTTACTACTTTGTTAGATTCTTGAAAATGCTTAGTTTAGTTTCATTGCTTTGGTAATTATTAGATCATATTGTTGTTTCAATTCATTTACTATTTTTCTAGTTTTCTAATTAAATAGTTCATTTCAACAAATTGTACTTCAGATTCTTAGATTAGATCTTTCTTTTTAGAAAGTAGTTAAATGCATGATTTTGAATAGATAAGTAGGTTTGGTTTTAGAAGGTAGTTTTTGGACTATTGGTTATTAGTTCTTTCCATAGATATCCATGGATACACCTAGATTTGACAAATTAATATAACTAAATGCAAGATACAATGACTCTTGTCACCTAGAAGCCAAACTTTGAACCCTACAATACTTGTATAAGGTATGCCCTTTTTTGGATTCAATTAAAAAATTGTAAAGCCTTAAGCTCATACCAATCATGTAAAAGCATTTAAACCAACTCAAAAATAAATGAATTAAATAATCCACTTAAATACAACATCGCAATAACCAAAATCAAAAAGAAGTAAATAATCCACTTAAATACAACTTTCAAAGATAAAAGATGCAATTAATCTGATTAATCACAATATCTCAAGAAAAGATAATCTTATAAATATGAATCTCAATGTCAATAAATCTTACATATTCACATGCTCAATCTAGGTAACAAGTACTTATAAAATAATATACATAAATCCTTTGGAAACATGCCATAATACATCCAAATACGTACAATAAGCAAGTACGACAATAATGAATAAATCAACACACTCTCCAGTTGCACGAACCAAGTGGTCCACCACCTACAAACTGAGAGACGGGAACATGGCTCAGGTGCTTTTCCACCCAACCATGAAGTATTTACACTTCCCCAAATCCCTTCCTGAAATGAAGGAAACCCAGCCCTGCATGAAATGTCTAGCTCCTTGGTAACAACTGCAGGAGGGAACACCCGATACAACCCTGATGTCTAAATGTGCAATTCTATGTAATGAAAAGCAAATTGTCTCATGTAACAGGATGTGGTAGAGATATTAATATATAAGTTTGCTAGACAATGTATTCTGATTAGATCTAATCATTTCAAGTAAATTGGTCAATTCCCAAAAAGAGGAAAAGCCATCTTTGATATATCCAGATTCGGCATTGCCATCCCAAAAGTAACCCAGTAACATTCCTAGATGAAATCTACTTCTTTCCCCAAGAAGCAGGAAATGAAATAAAATAAGAATCACAAATTCAAGATTTACAATAAGTCAAATCAATTCCTTTTCCCAAATCATCAAGGTAAAATACACTTCAAGCAATAAATTGTCTTTTGTTCATACAATCGAAATCATAATGTTATCAATTTAATATAGTTTCTAATCTTGAAATTCAGTCATCATGTCATCAACAACGGTCATTCTAAAACATTAATTACCTTATTGTCATTTCTCTGACAGGAGGTTCCAAAAATAGTCTATAAGTTTGTTTAATTTACATAAACCTCAAATCCATATTTCAATCATGTTACCTAATAAATATTCAAACAAATTGCTTTCAGCAATCAAAGATAGGGACTGTTTCAGTTCATTTCTCTAATTTTAAATAAAGCTTCATGATTCAACCAAAAGGAACTTACTGTCAAAACTGTGATAGGAAGCCTAAAAATAGTCAAACAGTCTTCCTATCGCAATTGCGACAGGAACTATTGCAGTTTGAAAACAAGGGAAAAGAACAGAGATAATGTTCAATATAGTTTTCTGTCATAAATACACTATAAAAATCTCATTCTTCAATTTTCCTAATCTAATATCACTTTGGTGCTAGGAAACTAATTTGTCAAACATGCAGTTTATGTGTATGAAATTCCTTAATAACCTTCATGTCACTGTGGCGACAGGAACTGTGGCAAGAAATGAAAATTAAAATTTAAACAAGGTTTTAGATCTATTTTCTGTCATCCAAGATAATGGCATAAAAATAGTGTTTCAAAAAGAAAATTGTAAAGGAATATATTTGTAAGAATACAATGGTTTTCCATCCTTTTAAGAGTTTGAATTTCATCATTTAGAAGTCGATTTCCAATTCTCAAACTAATAACAGCCAGTATATAAAAAAAAGAAAATAGTCATATAATTATCTGGTAGAATATTCTTCAACATCCAGGGGTTTCAACGTTTAATAAACAAGAACAAGAAGTAAACGGTTTCAATTCCAATATTGAAGAGACAAAGATCTGTTTAATAAGAAAACACAATGGCCAAAAAGGAGGGGTTAGCATGCAATCACCTATCCTGAAGATTCAGGTGCCCAAATATGTAGTCAACAAATATCTTTCAAGAGTTGCCTAACAATCATCTAGAGATCGATGTATGGTTTTAACAGAAGAATTCAAGATCTAAAAAATGACGACTTCTTCAAGCAGTTTGGACAAGGAAGAAATATGTTTTAGATCCAACATTTTAGCCAATACCAAACCAAGCGGCAAGTAAGATAGAATGGATCAATCCATTCATGATCGCCCAAGAAGACCCAACGGCTTGGATGGTAGGGACGGCAGCCTATGGAGAAGCCAACGGCTATCAAAGGAGCAGCCAATAGTCATACAAAACAACTAACAAATCAAGTGGCCAGAAATAAGGATAGAAAACTACAGTAAGCAGGCCAAAATCAAGATGAGTCAGACAAAGCAAGAGTCGAATCAAGCAACAATGTAGACTCAAAGAATTAAACACTCATGCAGGTCAATTTTGATAATTCTATGACCTTTAAATAGACTTTTCATCAACGCCAACCATCAAATAAATACCTAGATTGATTTATTTTAGAGAAGAGTCGATTTGCCAATCTAGTCGCAGCACTTCCTATTGCTGATTTTGCTAGAAACTACGTCCTCTCTGCTCAGAAAAAAAACCTTCTACTGCTCAGTTCGTGGGTCTTCTTATGAGTTCCTGGTGTTTTTGGCTGCCAAGAACTTTCTTTTTTTCAAAGTTTCTTTTTCTTATTTTTGGTGATTCCTCTAATTAGGTTAGAAACTACAGTTTTTATCTCAGTTTGCATGACAATTCAGCCAATAGAATTGAGAAGAAAACTATTTAAAACATTAAAATAATATCTTCTTTGCCACTTACTATTGCATGAATGGTTCATAAGGCACAACACTTGCTGAAGGTTTTATAAATGGGGTAGCAAGCCAAGTGGGCTTGATCTTGGGGGAAACTCCATGGTTAAGCGCGCTTGAGTCAAAGTAGTCCTGGGATAGGTGACCTCCTGGGAAGTCCCGATGCTTCACCCTTTTGTGCATCACCTAGATGCAATGAGTGCTAAGTGGACCATTCATTAACATGAGAGATGGGTTCATGTGAACCACTACTCATGAAATATAGGTCATGTGTTTGACTCAAAAACTACGTAGTTAAACCCTGAAATAAAATATCATTTTTTGACATGCGATGAAAAATACCTGCTACTTATCAATAAATATTTAATTCCTTTATCAAAAACTCTAAATATAATAATGTTATTTTCACTATTATTAACTATTGTTATTTAAAACAAAACTAATTAAATATTCAAAAAGAGAGTTGCAATATAATATTGCATATTTATCTATATAATTTAATATAAAATATCTATTTATTTTGATAATTCAAGAAGTAATAAAATAATACAAAAGTACACACATATTTTTAATATAATATAATTATTTAAATTTATTTCACATATTGTCTTCCAAACATCTTTTAAACAATATTTTATTATTTATTTAAATAACACACAATACATCATTTGAGTATATTTTGAAAAGATTTTAAGTTAAAGTAATCGCATCATGCATTCGAAAATGATTAAAATTTACGCATTAAAGCAATCAAAGCCATTCAATAATGCATATGAAACTACGTGATATGTGTGTGATTGCATCAGGGTAATACATCCATTAGTTCTTGCCAAGTGGCTAGAACATCTCTACCTTAGCCATGCTCTCCTCTTCGACAAGTACCTGCATCCAGTTGCATTCAACTCGACGTCAATAGGTTAGTGTCTCCAAAACATAGCCGAAGCAAATCATTGTAATCATATCTACATTATTCAATATTTAAAATAATTTCTAATTTCCATCAATTTATCTCATAATATTTACTTTCACACATTTGAAATTACTCAAAGTAAATCAACGATGGTAAGTGTTCATTAATCTAGAGTAACCATATTGTTCTAAAAAAAAGAGACGTGACAAAAATATTCCTCTGGAGTATATAGATCTAAAGATAGTAGAGATTCTAGGTAACTCATTGGGGATCTTTCAAAGCCATGATATGGATTCCTTCATAGACCCTGAATAATCTATTTAATTTTTTTCTTTGATGGATGTATTGCATGATTTCCCAAAGATAGTTACAATATCTATTATGAATGGTCAATACTCTCAATATATCTATTTTGAAGGCCTTGTCCTATTATGCACACTCAGGGCTTAAAATTGATGGTTGACCTTGCCTGTCAAGCAATTTTTTAATGATAGTTATCTATTCAAAGTTGCCTTTAAAATACTATGATATATCTTAGTATAAATAAAATTATATATAACCCAAATATATGTATTATCATATTTCTATATAAAATTTGACAATCTATCCAAAATCTCTCCTTTCATGTGATACAGTCTTTTTAAAATTTTGATTGTATTTTAAGGCAAAAATGTCAAATACGGCCATACGGCCATCAAATTTAGGCCCTGTGCACACTCTGTCATCAATATGGGAATTTACAAAGTTAGTATAACACTATAGGCAGGGTTCCCAACCATATCCCATTGGCCTGTGCGGATATAGAATATGAATCCATGCCCTCGTGTCAAAAATTATATCCTAGGGAAAATAATGTGCACTAGTCATCAAAGGAAAATTACTTTTCAAAATGTATCTCTCCTGAAATGTTTTAGGAAATATTGTAAATATAAATAGAAGAAGAGAAGAAGGATTTATTAAATGAAAATAAAGATGCTCCTATGGCTCCTAAAAAACAAGGCACTAAGCTATTGGGTAACAACCCAAATGAAGATGAAGTTTTAATAGAAGATATCAAGAAGCCACAACAGGCTAAGGTAGATGGTATGTTGGTCATTTTTACTTAGGAACAAGATCTAGAACCTGATGGCTAGAAGGTTACAAATATCCCAAATGAGATTTCAGAAGAAAAGGAGACAAATATTGAAGAGAAAATAGATGATTTGGTAAATGAGTTTTTATTGAAAGTTGGGACTAAAATAAGTAAAGAAATAGTTGATGAGGTCTTAAATGAAATATAGAGTTTGATTTTTCATAGACTCTCCATTTCCCAAACAAAGAGAAATGAGAAAATTGACTTCACCACTCCCATCCAAACAAAAAGGAGGAGAAAAACTAGAAGTAAGAAAACTCAAGAGCAGATTGTAGCAGGCATTTAGTCCACACTTGACAAGGCATTAAGATCAAGGAGGGCATGTCACTCTCCTTGAGAACAATGAGGATTCTTGCATGGAATGTTAATAGGCATTAATGCCTCTAAAAGGGATGCTTGATAAAGCATCAAATTGATTCTAATAACCATGATATAGTTCTCTTACAATAATCAAAACTATCTTCCCAACAAGGTAATACAATTGTTGAAAAAATAGATAAAATCAAAAAATTTCCTAGTTGAGGTGATTGGAGCTTCTAGAGAATTGGTAGCCTTATGGAATCCAAAAATAGTCAAACTTGATTTAACTACATTAGGAGATAACTAGATGCTCTTAAGTTCTATAGGCATTTCATCAAATGTTAAATTTTAATTATTCAATATTTATGGGCCAAATAGAACTATGCGAAAGAAACTTCTTTGGAATCTTTTTTCTTCACTTTTAAAAATCCTAAAAGTTGAGCTTGTAATTGCATGGGGTTATTTTAACACCATTGCTAATTTGAAGGAGAAATCTGGAGGAATTATTCCACCTACTAAAACTATTGAGGATTTTAAGCTATTCATTGATGAAAATAACTTGGTAGACTGTCATCCAAAGAATGGAAAATTTACATGGACCAATAGATGAAAGGATTTTCTTCTTATTGCTAAAAGACTTGATAGATTCCTTTTTTTCTACAAACTGGTTGATTGATATTTTTAACTATGGAACTACTATAGCTTCATATGAAGGCTTAGATCATTATCCCATTATCTTGAACATGCATGAAGCGCAAACTCAAAGTCATTCAAGATCTCCATTCAGATTTGAAGAAATGTGGTTTCGTGACCCAAATTTCATTCCACTTCTTTGTCAGTGGTGGAACACTGCTCCTTTTATTGAGGGATCTAGAATGTTTTAGTTTTGTAAAAGGCTTCAATTCTTGAAGACTGAGATAAGAAAATGGAATAAATCACATTTTAAAAACATCTTTGAGCAAAAATAAAAGATTGAAAAATAGATTCAGGAACTCAATAAATTTGTTATCTCAAATTGTATGAATAAAGATTGTTTTCATCTAGAACAATTTGATGAAGGAGATTGAGGGAAAAAAAAATTAGAAAGGAGATTTATTGGAGACAAAAATAAAAATTTGATGAAGGAGATTGAGGAAATTTTTTCTTAGAAAGAAGATTTATTGGATACAAAAATAAAGATAAATTTGGTTAAAAGATGGGGATATGAATATAAAATTCTTTCATGCCTCCACAAAAGTTCAAAGACAATATAATGTAATACATTCCATAAAATTTGCCCAAGGACAAATTCTCCTAGATCCAAAGGAAGTACAAAATGAAGTGGTTTCATTTTCTCAAAATCTATTAACTAAGCCATCAGAAGCTTCATCTTCTCCTCCAATGCACATTCTTCATAATATTCCTTCTTTGGTTACTCCTGAACAAAACAAGATTCTACTGGAAGAATTTACTCTGGAGGAAATCAAATATGTGGGCTTTTCACTATTCCCTAACAAAGCACCAGGTCCAAAAGGATTTACAACACTCTTTCTCCAAAATGCTAGGATTTTATCTGTAGAGACTTATGGTTGGCTATTGAAGAAGCAAGAAGAAACAAAAGTATTTTGAAGGACATGAATGTAACATTTCTTGCCTTGATACCTAAATCACACAATGCAAAATCTTTTGTATACTTTAAAAAAATATCTTTATGCAATACTATGTACAAAATTTTCTCAAAGGCTATTGCTTTAAGATTGGCTTCCATTATGCCTTCCATAATGTCAAAAGAATAAGGTGGGTTCATACTAGGGAAGGAGACTGGTGAATGCTCTTTAGTGGCTCATGAATTCTTACACTCCATTTAGTTCAATAAATTATCTTCTATGATGATAAAAATTGATATGATGAAAGATTATGATAAAGTAAATTGGGAGTTTCTTATGATGGTTCTGTTATCAACTAGGACTACACCTGTGAAGCAAATCTAGAAAGCTAAACAATCCTATGTAACATTAGAATACCTTTAGGTTGTGGGTACCCTATGATGAAGGTAAACCTCCAGATTATGAGCTGGTTCCCTTCTGATTTTCTAGTGAATTAATGATTTTTGTAGGAAAATGGATAGAAAGCTCTCTAATGGATGTATTAAAACTGAATTAAAATGGGTGATGCACCTAAATGATGAAAAATATAGCTCTAATTCACAACTACTTTCAGAATATCTATCCACACAAATCAATTTGGCAACATGACCACAAAAATAATTCAAAGGAAGGCTTGAAGAATCTATCCCTTGAAGGAAAAGCTGGGTTTTCACAAATTTGAAGAAATGATTATTTGATTGCACAACCTAAGACCTGTGATTCTTCATTACTTTGAATGCATGCAAGTATAATTGAGACAAAGACTTAAAGGTCTTAATACTAAAACACAATAAACTTTCATCCAATCATTCATAAAAATAGCACAATCGAGAAGGTAAATACTTGATCTTACTAAAAATGAAGGAATATTTGCACAAATGACAAAAATGATGACCTATAACCTGCTACACTGTATAAATCTATAAAATGAGTTACAAAACACTCTTTTTCTCTCTGTAATGCACAAGAGATCAAAAGGCAAGAACTCAGGAAAAATCATAATTTTTTTCCTCCTATATACAAAAGATATCTCTAATGAGTAAGGATGAGTGAACTTAAGTCAACTCAGCATCAAAATATCTCCATGAATCTCTCTCACGAGCAAAGATGAAAATCCCTAAAAAGGTGGTCCACAACTACTCCAAAACAAGCTAAAATAGCTCCAAACTGCCCCTTACCACTAGTCAACTGAAAATGGAACTCCAAACAAAGTCTAGTGTACTAAAAGTCAACAAAATATCCTCTCTAGTTCGGTTATTATCAACTCTTCTTCAACTTCTCTACCATTGCTATGCATGATCTTAGGACAAGTCAAACCTATTCAAAACAGGAGTTAAAGTAGACACTTATGTCTTACCTTAATAGGTAGCATATGATATTCTGTTATGCATTATAATCCAAATATTAAGGTAATTTATGAATGTCTACCTTTAATATTTGTTTACATCCTTTGCTTTTCCCTAAGCTCATGCATACTAGTGATGATTTCAGTTTTCACAAGGGTTTATTCATCATTAAAGCATAAAATATGTGGGAACTCTTCACATTCACCACATTTTCACTAAGAAAAGTGTTGACCACGGCCTAGGAAAATAATGCTTGTTTGATTTTTTGGAAATGAAGTGACAAAAGCTATAATGTGGTCAGGCATACTTAGGGTTTGTTATATGCAAAAGCAATGATTTTGTCCTAACTCAAGCTCATTTGACTTTTACACTTCACTCTTGTTGGCTCTGCTCTCTGTGCCACAATGCTTAGGGTTTGGACTCTGTTGAACTCTCCGGGCAACTACGGGAAGCTATCCTCTTTTACTAGTAAGTAACACACTCAAAAATTTCTTATCCATCGCTTATAGAAGTAAAAAAGGATAAAACTAACTCCTTTATTTGTTGGTTTTTTTTGCTTGCTCCTGGCATATTGTCCATTGTTCTATGTTGCAACCTCTAAGCAATGCCTTATATTCTGTATTTTCTACACTATTTGTTACCTCTACGCATGAAATACACTTATACTCTATATTTTTGCCTTGCTCTTTGCTATGAAATGGACTGAGATAGTGGCTTTTCATTTTGAGGTTTCACCACTCTACATGCATACACTCAATAAATATTGACTTATTCACTTTGATATCAATCTGGGCGTATTCACTCAATGTTTTGTGCTCATATGGTCATGAAAAGCTTCTATGAAATACACGGCTAGGGTTTGAAACTTTGTCTTTCATGACTATGAGGGTTTGTAACAAACTTCAGCCTTCAATACCCTCCATATGACTATGACAGTGACTTATTTATAGTCTTTCAAGCTCACTGTACCTTTTAAATACTGCACCTATAGCTCTCATTGCATGATTCCTGTAGGTCTATCTGAGAGACCAAATTCTACCTTAGATTCTCATAACTATAGTCTAAGCTTTACATACTCTAGTAATGTCATACCTCTACTATCTTTGACTTGTATGGTCTGCTTCCTCAGCACCTAATCTCCTCAAACAGTTATATTGTTTTGTACATGATATGTCCATCTCTTGACTTCTTCTCTTCTGACATATCCTTTGACAGAGTAATATGTGTGATCTTGTAGGCTCCTTTGTTGTATGTTGTCATGTATTACATCATCTTTCCATGGTATGTAGACTTGGTGACTTCAAGGCTACTCCAGCACTATGTTGTAGGCATCTGCTTTTATTTATCTGTATGCAAGATTCAGAATAGACCTTGGGTCTTTGACGTCAAGACTGGACTGATATGCGTTGTCCTCAACATACATCATGATCTTCAGGTTGTGATCATATGATTGTGTGTTGGCTTTTGCTTACTTTCTATATATTTCTTGACTACCTTCTTGTGACTACATCAAAGTGTCCACCATACCTATAGTATAGTGCCATGGCGGTATGGCTACTGTGCAATATACCTACATCTTGATCATTATAACCTTGAATAATTGATTTGTACCCTATTGTTCCTTTGCACACTTGATAGTTGACATGGACTGTATTGTACTGTACCATTCATGACATTAGTTGTCCTATTGTAATAGACATATGACAATGAGATCTATATCTTATGTTGCTTCTCTCTCATGTGCTATTGTTGTTTGACATCCATCCATGCATTGTCTAGATTGAAAATACTATATGATCTTTTGCATGTATATGATCTTTTGCATGTACAGTCATTGATGATTGTATTCATGCGGCTAGTACAGTCATCAATAGTTGTACCTACATTGTATTTAGCAGATGCTAAGAGACATTAAAGTTGAATATGAGGAGCCTATAACAATCTTCTGTGATAATTCAAGTGCAATTAATATTTCTAAGAATCCGGTATTGCATTCTAAGACTAAGCACATATCTATCAAGTTTCACTTTTTGAGAGAACAAGTGAACAAGGAAGAAGTCAGGTTGGAGTATGTTCCCTCCAAGGGTCAGATTGCAGATATCTTTACTAAACCTCTTCCCAAGGACTCTTTTGAATATCTCTGGGAGAAGTTAGGGGTCATGGCCCCTCTGGTGATGAACTAGGATGCACTGATGTGCATCAGTCCAGCGGATATCACAGTCATATCTTGTGATCCGGATTGATGATGGGGAGCTGCTACTAAGGGGGAGCAGCTGGTATGATTCTGATCTGTTAGAATTGCAAGTATGAGCCCTTTGCCATTGATGTCAAAGAGGGAGAGAAGACATGTGAAAAAAAGTAGCTGATGATCAAAGGGGGAGCAGTAAATGAGGAGAAGACATGTTGCTGATAGGGGGAGCTGTGACAAAAAGGAGAAGTTCTTGTCTTGATGGTTTTTCACATCATATGTTGCCATCAATGACAAAGGGGGAGATTGTTGCAAGTATGAGGTGAACCAGTGTTGTCATTGATGTCAACATACTCATATTGCATTGACAAGAAGGATTGGATGAGCAGTGTGCTGAGGATATTGAGAAAATTAGCCTCAGTCAGGAATAGTGAAGAACAGTGATAAGAAGGCAAATGTACTGTATAGGATGAGAACCGGAGGATGCAGATTAAAGGGTTTGTAGATATGAGTCTTGAGATGTTTTAGTTAAGATTTCAAAGGTCCGCATGAAGATCTGAAGGAGTTATGGTTGTCGGTGTGGAACCGGTTCCGGCAAGTGTTCAGAGGTGACAGAGGATCACAAAAAGGTCTGGTGAGGTCCGGAATTGTGTAGTCCTAATCTGCGGATTGGAAGAAGTGTTTGGGATGTTCTTGTGATGTGTCATCTCAAGTTGTGTATGATTTTGAGGTCCGAAAGTACCTTTTGCATTGTGACAGTGACGATAGACTGTGTTCTTGAAGTTCCAGATGAGGAAGAGAAGAGATTCCAGTAAGTAGAGGAAGTGTGGATGTACCTGGTCATTTAGGCAGGCTTGTGAAGGTCCTTGGATCATGTTGAGGTTGTGTTGTTGATCTGCATTGATGGTAGAGCCTGGAATTGAAGATATTCTTCCGGATGAAGTTCTTGCTCTGACTAAGCTGACCAGATGAGTTGTTCATCTTGCAAATGTTCTTGTGGTGGCCGACCGGATGTGTTATTTATCTTGTGGATATTCATATGGTTGTTTACCGACTTAGATGATTGTTCCTAAGTCGATGAGTTGTATAAATAAAGGTTTACGAGCTCATTTCGATGTGTGGATTGTGTGGATGAATGTGGTATAGTGAAGAGAAGTGTGAAAGGCAGTGCAGGGGTTTTTGGGCTTAAATGGAACTGATCCAGACATGGTAGTGATGTCATTCTCCAGTTCAAGACTGTGATTCTTATCACTTTGTAGACAGTGTGTCTCCTTGTAGGCAGTGGGCCTCTTTGTGAGCAGTGTGCTCGGGCAGTGAGCCCTAATTGGCAAGTGCCATTCTTTTTCTTATTCTTCTAATAGAGAATAATCCTTGGGTTAATCACCCCGTGGTTTTTCCCTTAACCGGGTTTTCCACATCAAAATCTTGGTGTTCAATGTGTTGATGTTTATCTGCTCTTGTGTTTGTGCATTATGCTTCCATGGATGATTAATTGATATGCTGTTAACTAACAAAGAAGAATCAAGTGTTTAAAGTAGAGAGCAGGTTTTTATACAACTGATTCACCCCCCCTCTCAGTTGTATGCCCTAGATCCAACAGTTGTCATGTATTACATCATCTTTCCATGGTATGTAGACTTGATGACTTCAAGGCAGCTCCAGCACTATGTTGTAGGCATCTGCTTTTATTTATCTATATGCAAGATTTAGAATAGACCTTGGGTCTTTGATGTCAAGACTGGACTGATATGCGTTGTCCTCAACATACATCATGATCTTCAGGTTGTGATCATATGACTGTGTGTTGGCTTTTGCTTACTTTCTATATATTTCTTGACTACCTTCTTGTGACTACATCAAAGTGTCCACCATACCTATAGTATAGTGCCATGGCGGTATGGCTACTGTGCAATATACCTGCATCTTGATCATTATAACCTTGAATCATGGATTTGTACCCTGTTGACTTTTTCCCAGACTGGATGCTTATTCCCAGATTTCCCTACAAGGTAGCCATCAGTGATCAACAGGATCTCTGGGCCAGGGGCCGACATTGTAGGAGATAGACTCTATATTTTATCTCCTCTTCTTCTTCAGGTTCTGCAAGACCTAGGGGGTATTCCCTACTCAACATCCATGAGGATATGCATACAAGGCTGGGATGCTGACAGAAAGCAGATAAGTCCTCCTGTAAGTAGACCAAAACTGAAAGATAAGAGCAAAGGGGCTAGCTTTGGGCCTATTTGCAGTTGTAGACAGAGGACTGAGGATCCTAAAACTAATTCTAATGTCCTAAAGATTGTTTTAGATTTAGATTTTGATTTTAAGTTTGGATGCAAAGCTGGACATGGTTGTAACACAAACACAAAGCAAGATTGGTGCCTATCCAGGGCCTGGAGTCAGTAGACATACACCTGTGAATGATCAACATGAACAGCTAAAATTAAATTTCACAGGGATATATGTGATACCTGCCTTACAGATATCTCCCAATACAGAGTGTTAAGTTATCTCTACTTATGGCATCCCTACTGCAGTATACCCTTCCCAATGTTTAACCTGAAAACAGTTTAATCTACCCCTTGAGCAGAAGTTAAAAGATCAGACATTCAACATAGGAATTCTATGTTCTAGAGTCTCAAATATTGCTTAAATATCCAGACTCAGAAGAAGAATACATGCAATACTGGAGACAGAATTAACAAAACACATGCTAAGATAGCATTTCTCATATAAGATTAATCATGAAATCAGTGGGTTCATGCCAAAAACATACAACAAGAGATACATAAACTCACAGGTTAAGTTGTACAGAGCAACCAGATCAGCTTGTTTTGAATTACAGAGCCAAAAATCTTCAACTTTTAACAACCAAAAATGAGTAACACTTCCTACTTATAATAGCCAGGTAGTGTACCACAGTAATTAATTACATGGTTGACCAAAAATCCTGCCAGATACACAGTATCAGAAAAATGGTGCTCAACGCATTACTAGATTGGCGCCCAAACATGAATGCAGTAGGTAGGGGAGGAGACAGGAAGAAACCTCGAGCCCTGCACCACTGTCCGTTGATGTACACCTTCAATCGGGTACCAGATCTGTCCATAGCTCTGCAACCTTCGCCATTAATGGCGCACCAACCCGTAGCCTTGGGAAATGCAGAATACTGTGCGTCGCAACTGTTTCCCGCCAAGATACATCGTAATGATATTTGAAAATATGCAGGGTCGAATTATCCCACATGCACCCCGCAGCAACCTCCTCATCACCTTATATACTAGGTCGCGAGCATATATGATGTCGGTGCTTTTGCTCCCGACGACACTAGTATAAGACTTCATCATCATTATCCAGCAGCATGATATCCTGTTGCTTGAAATATCACCCTGACATCAGCATCATATCGCAATATAACTAGCATGATAATCGCCTTCATCGGCACAACCTGATCCATCGGAGGAAGATCCTCCTGCTTAGCCGATACCAAATGTCTGGCCGATGAACATCCTGATGACGTCACCATCATATCCTGCTGACGTCATCAGCATATCTGCCTACTGCGCACCTCCTCATATCCGGATGACGTCATCGTCATATCGACATCAGGATGATATTCGGAAGATAACCAGATATTTGGAAATATCATCCTGATGCACAAATATCATGCTGCACTGTAGCTCCACTATAAGATCGGGGTGATAGATGAATATGCCAGATATTTGAAAAGATCACCCCCCACTAGATAATGCACGAAGCCGACAGGCGGATATCTCCCTTCGGAAATATCATGATGCAGACAGGCAGAAAAGTAGATATCACCCTGACGTAAGAATGACGTCAGCATCATCAGGGTGATAAAACAACGAACATGAAGTGATACAACAACATCAGGATGATATTGACTAAGATCATCCTGACGTTCAAAATATGATGACCACGATGAATATCGGGTCACACTTAGAACTTTACAGCAACATCATCAGGATGATCTTAACAAAGATCACCTGATGTTAAAATATCACCCCGCGAAAGATCATGCAGGCAGAAAATATGATGACCCTCGCAAGCAACACGGCGATAACTGGAAATATGATCATGATGATGACGACCCTTAAGAAAAAACAAGTCGGGTCGAACAACTCAGAAAATAACCCCTTCAGAAGATTGGGGTGACATCATCATCATAAAAGGGCAAGGTGATATTTGGAAAATCACCAGATACTTGAAAAATCACCCCCGCAAGCAAATCAGGGCACACTGTAGCTCATCAGCAGGATCAAGATGATATCCAAACATCACCCGATATTGAAACATGATGATCCTGATGAGAAACCGGTCGACAGAGAACATGATGATGATGACCTCCTCCTCGAAGAAAATATGATGATGCAGCTGAAAAATGCTGAGGAGGTCCAACACTTAGGAAAATGGGCAAGAAGATATAGGGTTCAAATGAAGAAACCCCCTAAACATGAAAAATCAACCTCCAGGTCAAAATGAGTGCTAACACTGGCTCCGAATGGGGACGTGCAGGTGAAAACCTGCAGCGAGAACCAGATCTCCGGGCAGACCAGGCAAAAAACCAAAAAGCACGAACTGCATAAGACATTTACACTACATACATGTTTTTACAAATGTGCACAGCGACAAGTCATTTATGCAAAATAGAACTTAAGGAATTGGCCATGCACAGGCAATTCCAGAACTTCACCATCTAGGGCCTGGAGGAAATAAGAATCCTCCCCATGAGCACTGCAAATCTGATATGGGCCCATCCATAAGGGTTCAAATTTACCATGTTTACCCTTTTCTTGACCTTTTGCATTCCAAATGAGCACCAGATCATTGACTTGAAACTTCCTTTTTATAACTCTCCTGTCAAACTGATATTTTACATCTTGTTGTCTCTTAAGATTAATCTGGTGGGCTTTCCTTCTGTTTATCTCCTCATCATTTTCTTGGATGAACTTGTAGACTGGTAGGAGATTGTTCATGGGCAATCTGGCTAATGCACCATATACTAGCTCAAAGGGTGACATTCCAATAGCCCTTTTTACTGTCACTCTATCAGCCCATATGGCTAACTTTAATTTTGAGTCCCAAGCTCTCTTGTTCTTGTCCAGTATCCTCTTGATAATTTTCATGATGCTTTTATTGCTTGATTCTGCTTGACCATTCCCTTGTGGGTGATATGGTGATGTATATGATAGATTTATCCCATACCTGTTGCAAAAATCAATAAATTCACCTGATCTGAAGCACATAGCATTATCAGTGACTATCTTGAATGGTACTCCAAACCTGATGATAATATTTTCTAGCATGAAATCTGTCACCACCTTACTTGTAGCTCTCTTAGTTGGAATGGCCTCAATCCATTTGGTAAAGTAATCAGTTGCCACCAAAATCCAACTGTGTCCCCCACTTGATTTGTCTGCAATTTCCCCTATGAAGTCAATTCCCCATTGCTGAAATGGAGCATCCACAGTTATAGTTCTGAGGGGTAAAGCACCATCATATTTCAGCTTTCCTGAAAATCTTTGGCAAGGGTCACACTTCCTCACTAACTTTTGTGCATCTGAAAAGAGAGTGGGCCACCAATATCCTGCTCTGAGAATTTTATGAGCTGTTGTTTGGGCAATATAATGTCCACCACACAATCCTTTATGCATATCAATCAAAACATTGTTAGCCATATCCTCATCCACACATCTCAGCAGCACACCATCAGGGTTTTTCCAGTATAGCTCACCTTGAACAATAACATACCTGATTGCATGTAACTTAAAAGTCCTCTTTTGACTGTCACTGAAATGGGAAGGACAATTCAGATTTTGCAAGTAGTAGATAATATCCTTGTACCATTCAGATCCTGATACATTTACACTCTCATTTTGGACTGCATTAACTTGGCATGCTTCCAAGTTTGACTGTGCCATCATCTTGGCTAATCCTTGTCCTCTTATCAACTTGGTAACTTGTATGTCTATGTTAAACTCTTGCAGTTTGTTTATCCATCTGTACCTTCTTCCAGTCACCTCCTGCTGAGTGAATATGTCTTTGACTGCTGTATGGGGTACATATGCAATTATATATGATCCTACCAAGTATGGTCTGAAACTTTTGATGGCTCTGACTAGTGCATATGCCTATTTTTCCATAACATCATACTTCAACTCAGAGGCCTGCAAGGACATACTGAAGAAAGCGATGGGCTGTTCAAAACCATCTTCATTTTTCTGTAGCAAACATGCAGCAACAGTATGAAAGGAAGCAAATGAAAATACTTGGAATGGCCTAGAAAAATCAGGAGATTTAAGAACAGGGGCCATCTTGATTGCCTCTTTGATACTCTGAAATGATTCTATTGCTTCCCTTTCCCAGTGGACAGTTGCATCCTTCTTCATCATCTTGGAAATGTTCCTTGTGGTTTCTACAAAGTTGGGAACAAATCTCCTAACAAAATTTATCTGTCCAAAGAAGGACTGAACTCCTCTTACAGTTTTCGGCATTTGAATTCTATCAATAGCAGCCACTCTCTCTGGATCTATCCTGACTCCATCCTTCGAAACAATATGTCCCAGGAGCTTTCCTTCAACTACCCCAAAGGCACACTTCTTTGGATTTAAAGAAATACCATACTCTAGTGCTCTTATGAAAATCTGCTCCAGATGCAAACAATGCTGCTCTTCTTTCTTTGAGTAAGCAGTCAAGTCATCCTGATATACAGCCAGGATTGAATCAGTCAACCCTGCAAAAGCAACATCCATTGCTCTTTGAAATGTAGCACCTGCATTTGTTAGTCCAAATGGCATTCTAACATATACATAAGTTCCCCATGGAGTGGTGAAGGCGGTCTTATACTGTTCTAATTCCTTTACCTTCACCTGATTATAACCTGAAAATCCATCCATCATGGATAAGAGTTCACAACCAGTCACTCTCTGCAACATAGCTTCCATATTAGGCAGTGGATAGTTATCCTTTAAAGAGGATACATTCAAGTTCCTGAAGTCAACACAAAGCCTAATATCACCATTCTTTTTTCTGACTGGGACAAGGTTAGACACCCAAGTTGAATGCCTGATTGGCACAATTATTCCAGCTTCCCTAAGCCTTTTGAGTTCTTCTTGCATCTTGGGAGCTAAGGTAGGATTAATAGGTCTTTGCTTTTGTCTAAATGGCTTAGCTCCAGGCTTCAATGGGATCTCATGCTGGAATAAATCTTCCCTATAGGCTTTTAGGTCCTCATATGACCAAGCAAAAACATGTTTATACTTTTTCAGTAATGCAATCAGCATACTCCTAATGTGTGGTTTGAGCTGTTTACCAATGTATACCTTCTGAGGGGCCTGAGATGTCCCTAAATTTATCTCTTCTAAATCTTCCTTATTTGTGGGAGATGTCCTTGTGACCAATTTATCTTTACTGTCAAAAGCTCTTTCCAAAGCTACCAACCCTCTAGGGATTTTATTAGTCCTCAATTGAATTATCTCTTTTCCCACAAGAGTTTCTTTTCCATCTATAGTCTCTACAAAAGCTTGGAAATCAATTTCTTGATTCTCATATTCATCTATGCAGTGCAAAAATTTTAACAAGTCCCTATCATCATTAAACACTTGCCAACTGCATATATTTTCTGGTACTGCAGGCCTAATTTTAACTTCTACATTTGTAACATCTGACAGAGTGATGTCATCTGGCCTTATTGCAACATTGGCTAAGAAATCAGCCATAACATTCTTTGACTTTTCTACCCAGCCTATTGAAAATGCATCAAATAGTTCAATGGTATCCCAAACAGCATGCTTGTATTGTTTCAATCTTTTGTTTTTTGAAGCATACTTATCTCTAATTTGGGATACAATCAGCTCAGAATCGCCAAATACTCTTAACATTTTAATTCCATGTTTGAGAGCAATATTTAGGCCTAAGAGTAAAGCCTCATATTCTGCAATGTTGTTTGTGCAATCGAACCTCAGCAAGAAAGAGAATTTGAGGAGCTTACCAGTTGGAGACAGGAAAACAACTCCAGCTCCAGAGCCTTCTTTTGCACAAGCTCCATCAAAAAACATGGTCCACAAACCTCGCTGATCCAATTCTTCAATGCAGGCATTTTTCTTTTTATCTTCTGTATCATCTGAGACAACCTTGAAGTTATCACAGTCAGTGTCTACAAAGCATACCTGTTCCTCTGCTTCTTGGTCTTCTACTGTCTCTGATGACCTTTGTTCTCTGATTAGCTTAACATCCCTGCCATTCATTGGAATCATGGCATATGACAGGTCCAGTTGCATACTTCCACCAATTAGTGCTGCCCATCTTCTTGACAACAACATACCATACTGTGGCTTGATGTCAACCACTGTTATATTCATTTTATATCTCTTTTCAGGAAATGCTGCCAGTTTGAAATCTACATCCTTCATGATTCCAATAACCGGTACCTCTCTGGCATCCATAGCATAACATTTTCCACATGCCTTGTCAATTTTCAATCCAGCTTGTTGCATGATGGCCAAAGGCATGACATTTGTAGATGCTCCAGAGTCAAGCATACAATTTCTGATTATTTTTCCATTTATAACCAGGGAAACATAAAATGGTTCCACTTGTGAAGGACACTTTGTCATAGTCACTCCTAAATAGACTTCAGGAGCCTCATCTTCTTCATTACACATGACATGTTTTTCACCCTGGATCTGAACATTTTGTTTAGCTTGAAAGGGCACCCCTGAAATTAGGGATACTGTCCTATTCTTGATTTCTTCCACTTTCATGAGTTCCATAAGTGGAACAGAGACTTTTACCTGGGAGAGGACTTGAGCTATATCAAATGGAGCATAATTTTGTGTAACAGCTGTAGCTTGCTCCACAATCTTGTTTTTATCCTGAACTGATTTAGCTCTTACTTTCATAGTTCCCTGATCATCATTCTTGTCTTGGGAACCTTTACTTTGATCTTCAGCCTGAGGGATTCTATTTTCTGGTCCTTGGGATTCATGACCCGTTCTATGTCTAAAATTCTGTTTATTATTACCCCACTACCTTTTTTGTAATTCCATCCCCTTATTACCATGCACTGGCTGTCCTGCAGAAATACCTTCTGGCTGATGTGGGCTGCTTACTTGATTTTTACC
This sequence comes from Cunninghamia lanceolata, assembly GCA_027924645.1. Taxonomy (NCBI): domain Eukaryota; kingdom Viridiplantae; phylum Streptophyta; class Pinopsida; order Cupressales; family Cupressaceae; genus Cunninghamia; species Cunninghamia lanceolata. The sequence continues at coordinate 2,733,580 of BSBN01000550.1, forward strand.
TCTGAGATTGTAGTTGCTCTTGACTTGAGCAACTGCTGCAGCTGTGAAGGCTCTAATTTCCTCATCAGAAGGTCGTTGTAAGTTATTCAGAAAATTGTGTGAGCTCTGAGCATACACATAGTTATCTTCATTATCTTCATCATATGGGAACTGTTGGCAGGCCTGAATTTGATGATCTGTTTTCTCATCAGCATCATAAAGAGTGTATCCATTGCCTATGGACATCATATTAACATCATCATCTTGCACATAATGTGGCTCATTGCATTCATTACAAGATGTAATATTATCACACAAGGATTGAGCAATCATACACTGTGACTGTGAATGTGGCATCTGGCAAATTATACACCATGGAGCATCATCAACAATATTTATAGCTTTCTTTAGAGGATCAGGAGTTTCTTTGACATGTTGAGCCCTCTGATTTGTGTTGTTGCGCGGGAATATAGGTTTACCATCATGCCAATTGGTATTATAAGGCATATCATGCAATGATGGCCTCTTTTCCTGCCTTTGATAGACTTGCCTATCAGGACCTATCCCTTTTTCACTTCTAGCTAATCTATAGCTTAGGTCCTTAACAACATTTGCCAATTTGTCTATCTTATCTTCAGGGATAGATGTATTACCTTGAGTGTTCTGAGGCTTGTTTGGATTCTGCAGAATTTTTATATCATCCCTTCTATTTGTCTTGCCCGATGCTTTCCTATTGTTTTCAATATTCACTGCAATTCTGAAAGCATCCCTGAGAGTAGCAGGACCTTTATCTCTTAATCCATATGCAGTTTTTGCATCAAAGGCATTGATATACAATATTATGCACATTGGTTCATTTGGCCTCATGTGATGTGGCAATTTGTTTAACACTTTAGTAAATCTTGCATTAAAATCTGCAACCTACTCATTTGACCTTTTAGTGATACTGGTGAACTCATTTACAAAAAAGCTAGGGTCAGTTTTGTCACCATATTGCTCCTTGAACATCCTTTTAAAATAATCCCATGATGAAATACTCCGGTCAGGCAGATTCTTGTACCATTCTCTTGCCTCATCTATTAAGGATTGCATGAATGACTTCATGAAAACATCCTCATGTTCAACCTCAAAGTTATCCATGACATTTTGAAAGGCTTTTAGATGATCTTCTCCTGACACTGTGTTGTTTCCTGAAAATTTAGGCACTTGCAGCCTCAGATGCTTGTCAATGGGGTTAGGATACCCAGGAATACCATCAAATACCAACTGCCTGAATCTATTTAACTGCATGGGCTATCTGTTTAACTGATTAACATTGATATTTCTGTTTACATTTTGGTTCCTTACATTGTTCAGTGGTATCCTAGCATCATTCACATTTTGTCTCTCATCATTATGCTGATGTTGCACTTCATTTCTTTGCTGATGTCTCTACACATTTGCATTCTCAAGGGTAGGAATTGAATTATTTTGGGCAGTTCTTAAAACTTGCACTTTCTGCTTCATATCATCTCGGATTTTCATGGCTTGTAGATATTCTAGTTCTACTCTTAGATTTCTGATTTCTTCAGCTAATTGTTCATCCTTAGGCATGGAGGTAGATGGTCTCATATCATTCTAGTCGTCATCTTCATCATCCCTCAGAGACTCTGCCTCTTCAAACCTTTCACTAGGGTCTAGAAATGGGCGTTCTTGGAACACCTCTGACCTCATTCTCATGTTACCACCCTGTTGCCTCTCATATGCACCTTGAATATCAGCTTCTGCATTTGAAAAGTAAGGCACATGCTGTCCTGATGGCCTAGGGTTATCTTGCATATCATCACCTTTTCTGGGGGAACCCTCATGACTAACTGAGACAGCTCCCTTTCTTCTGTACATCATTCTTCTTGTTACTGGTAACTCTTTAAATAAAGGATTTTGTTGGGATCTTCTCCCCTGCATATAAATTTTACTTTGACCGGTTGGGAGATTACTTCGTAGTCGCCACCTATTACTAGGAACTGTTTTCTTTTGAAAACCAGGGTTCTTTCACAAATAACAATTTTCAAATCACCGTCCCCAGCGGAGTCGCCAATTTCTGTTGACTTTTTCCCAGACTGGATGCTTATTCCCAGATTTCCCTACAAGGTAGCCATCAGTGATCAACAGGATCTCTGGGCCAGGGGCCGACAGTGTAGGAGATAGACTCTGTATTTTATCTCCTCTTCTTCTTCAGGTTCTGCAAGACCTAGGGGGTATTCCCTACTCAACATCCATGAGGATATGCATACAAGGCTGGGATGCTGACAGAAAGCAGATAAGTCCTCCTGTAAGTAGACCAAAACTGAAAGATAAGAGCAAAGGGGCTAGCTTTGGGCCTATTTGCAGTTGTAGACAGAGGACTGAGGATCCTAAAACTAATTCTAATGTCCTAAAGATTGTTTTAGATTTAGATTTTGATTTTAAGTTTGGATGCAAAGCTGGACATGGTTGTAACACAAACACAAAGCAAGATTGGTGCCTATCCAGGGCCTGGAGTCAATAGACATACACCTGTGAATGATCAGCATGAACAGCTAAAATTGAATTTCACGGGGATATATGTGATACCTGCCTTACAGATATCTCCCAATACAGAGTGTTAAGTTATCTCTACTTATGGCATCCCTACTGCAGTATACCCTTCCCAATGTTTAACCTGAAAACAGTTTAATCTACCCCTTGAGCAGAAGTTAAAAGATCAGACATTCAACATAGGAATTCTATGTTCTAGAGTCTCAAATATTGCTTAAATATCCAGACTCAGAAGAAGAATACATGCAATACTGGAGACAGAATTAACAAAACACATGCTAAGATAGCATTTCTCATATAAGATTAATCATGAAATCAGTGGGTTCATGCCAAAAACATACAACAAGAGATACATAAACTCACAGGTTAAGTTGTACAGAGCAACCAGATCAGCTTGTTTTGAATTACAGAGCCAAAAATCTTCAACTTTCAACAACCAAAAATGAGTAACACTTCTTGCTTATAACAGCCAGGTAGTGTACCACAGCAATTAATTACATGGTTGACCAAAAATCCTGCCAGATACACAGTATCAGAAAAATGGTGCTCAACGCATTACCAGATTGGTGCCCAAACATGAATGCAGTAGGTAGGGGAGGAGACAGGAAGAAACCTCGAGCCCTGCGCCACTGTCCATTGATGTACACCTTCAATCGGGTACCAGATCCGTCCATAGCTCTGCAACCTTCGCCATTAATGGCGCACCAACCCGCGGCCTTGGGAAATGTAGAATACTATGCGTCGCAACCGTTTCCCGCCAAGATACATCGTCATGATATTTGAAAATATGCAGGGTCGAATTATCCCACATGCACCCCACAGCAACCTCCTCATCACCTTATATACTAGGTCGCGAGCATATATGATGTCGGTGCTTTTGCTCTCGACGACACTAGTATAAGACTTCATCATCATTATCCAGCAGCATGATATCCTGTTGCTTGAAATATCACCCTGACGTCAGCATCATATCACAATATAACCTGCATGATAATCGCCTTCATCGGCACAACCTGATCCATCGGAGGAAGATCCTCCTGCTTAGCCGATACCAAATGTCTGGCCGATGAACATCCTGATGACGTCACCGTCATATCCTGCTGATGTCATCAGCATATCTGCCTATTGCGCACCTCCTCATATCTGGATGACGTCATCGTCATATCGACATCAGGATGATATTCGGAAGATAACCAGATATTTGGAAATATCATCCTGATGCACAAATATCATGCTGCACTGTAGCTCCACTATAAGATCGGGGTGATAGATGAATATGCCAGATATTTGAAAAGATCACCCCCCACTAGATAATGCACGAAGCCGACAGGCGGATATCTCCCTTCGGAAATATCATGATGCAGACAGGCAGAAAAGAGGATATCACCCTGACGTAAGAATGACGTCAGCATCATCAGGGTGATAAAACAACGAACATGAAGTGATACAACAACATCAGGATGATATTGACTAAGATCATCCTGACGTTCAAAATATGATGACCACGATGAATATCGGGTCACACTTAGAACTTTACAGCAACATCATCAGGATGATCTTAACAAAGATCACCTGATGTTAAAATATCACCCCGCGAAAGATCATGCAGGCAGAAAATATGATGACTCTCGCAAGTAACACGACGATAACTGGAAATATGATCATGATGATGACGACCCTTAAGAAAAAACAAGTCGGGTCGAACAACTCAGAAAATAACCCCTTCAGAAGATCGGGGTGACATCATCATCATAAAAGGGCAAGGTGATATTTGGAAAATCACCAGATACTTGAAAAATCACCCCCACAAGCAAATCAGGGCACACTGTAGCTCATCAGCAGGATCGAGATGATATCCAAACATCACTCGATATTGAAACATGATGATCCTGATGAGAAACCGGTCGACAGAGAACATGATGATGATGACCTCCTCCTTGAAGAAAATATGATGATGCAGCTGAAAAATGCTGAGGAGGTCCAACACTTAGGAAAATGGGCAAGAAGATATAGGGTTCAAATGAAGAAACCCCCTAAACATGAAAAATCAACCTCCAGGTCAAAATGAGTGCTAACATACCCTATTGTTCCTTTGCACACTTGATAGTTGACATGGACTGTATTGTACTGTACCATTCATGACATTAGTTGTCCTATTGTAATAGACATATGACAATGAGATCTATATCTTATGTTGCTTCTCTCTCATGTGCTATTGTTGTTTGACATCCATCCATGCATTGTTTGGATTGAAAATACTATATGATCTTTTGCATGTATATGATCTTTTGCATGTACAGTCATTGATGATTGTATTCATGCGGCTAGTACAGTCATCAATAGTTGTACCTACATTGTATTTAGCTCTTGGGCATTTGGTTGGTCTAATCATTATGATCATTGTGCTTTACTCTGCTTTCATGATTTCCCTTCATACACTAGAATGATTGTTTCTCCAAAATGGCTGTAGATCCTTGGAATGTTTGTTATTTTTCTATTAAATGTTGTTCATAATGACAAAGTAGGCACTTATTGTCAATTTGATTGTGTCCAAGATGACTGTGGTGTCCATTGTCTATATCATTGTAGATCATATACACCCATGCACTATGTGTTCACTTGATGACATTAGTGTGTCTCTTCATGATGTCTGGATAGTAAAGAAACTTGGCTTTGTGCTTTGTCATTATGAATGGTATTTATGACTATCCTCCTTCATTAGTTGTCCATGGTATAGTTGTGGCTGCACTTTGCACTGTGAAGCTGTCCTACAGTTATTAATGATTGTCTTACTCTTTGTACTGCATTCCCTAGTGCATTCCCAGCTGGTACAGTTGGTACAGTCATTGATGACTATACTATCCTTCTTTAGCACAGTCATGAATGAATGTACTAGCTCTCTATCAACAAACATAAGGGAGTAGTATGCTAGGCTCAATCCTTATGGGAGCCAAATTTCCTCCACATACTATTACAAAAACATTCCAGCAATGAAAGTTTCACCTATACTTGCATAGTGAACAAACATGTTAAATAAAAAACACTGAAGCTCGATGCTCCTATGATGTTTGATTTTTTAGGGTCTCTTGCATACATCTGATACTTGTTCAACTGATTTAATGCATCATAGACATATGCTATATCTTTGTTGATAGGACATATGATGAGATTTATATCTGGAGTTGTAATCAATCCTTTCAATCATCTGTAGGTACTTCTAAAGATCAGGAATGAGAGGAGTTGAAGATAAGAAGACCAACACCAAAATCAGCCATTAAGGAAATGAAGGATATGATATCTTTTCATATGCTTTTCCCTTATTTTATCTTCAAATGTATAGCTTGCTTTCCATGTTGCATTAGCTCAATTTAGTCATTCCCACGGCTTGTGTGGAAAATTCTAAGCATTCTTTTGATCTCAATGTATGAAATAGCAACATTGTATACATTTTTTCATTACAAAATGAATGAAAGACAGCAATATCATGCAATTTGTGTAATTTCTTTCTGTTGTAAAACATTACATAATAAAAATTGAATTCCATTTGAAACATTCACATGAAAATGGTTAAGCTTTAGCAGAAATTTGTTAGAGTACCTTTCACCTTTGAAGTAACCAATTGTTTCAGCTCTACCTGTAAGTGAAATTTTGGTAACATTTCTAGCAATTTCTACTAAATGCTTATCTGCTAAGCATATTAGATCAATAGCCTAAGTAATCCATTGGGCATAGGAGTCAATTCTTTGTCCTTGAACTTAGAAAACTTTTGTGACTCAGTTGTTTGGAACATGAACAGCAGCAAAACAAAACTGAAAATAACTATCATGGCTCTATTTAAGACAGGACCAACAAACATGTGCAATAGCACTTCTTGGAAAATGAAAAATTAACCTAACCTGTATTAACCTACTCTAACCAGCCAAAGAAGATGGTCAAACAAACCCATTAACTAGCTTTGTAAAATAACTCCCCCTTCTAACTAACATAGGATGTTTTGCAAGGTTATGAACTATCGATAAGAAGTGGGAAACAAGAAGATACCCCACAAACTATTGCGATGCTTCATGAAGAACATAACCAAACTCACTCACCTCTTGAGTTTGATTAAGCATACAGCTAATTTGGAATGAATAGGTGAGTTGGGTCTACTATTCTACAGTTGCAACTTCATCATTAGGATCATTAACAACCGGTTGTATCTTATTGGTACCCCTCTTGGCTAAATCTCTGATTGAGCATCCTCTTGAAAGAATGAACTTTCTTCTCATACTGTTGTTTTCTTGCTTAGGATCTACTATCCTATTGTCATTTGCAATCTCAACCTGATTTGAAAAAGTTAGCTCACATGAGTAAATGAAGGAATGCTCATTTCTTCGACCTGAATAGGTTGATAACATATTGTTAGCTCATATGATACTAGCTTATCATCAATTTTAGAACAAAAAAATTCTATGATGCCTAAAAACATGTTCTCATCTAACTCGTAATCTTGCATTGAATCCAAATGAGTTTTATCATTCAGTTGTTCAATACTAGGCATAGATATTAGGATGCATGTGATATCTTTATTTTCATCCACAAATTCAAGAAGTTCATCAAACAAATCAGCTAGATCCTAAGACTCAACCTCTATTTCCTTCACAAAAACATGTTCAACCTAATCTTGTTTTCCATCTAAGTTTGACACAAAGGACTCAAGATCATCCCAAAATGAATCTTCATCACATTCCTCTTGGATTTTTGATAAAAGAGGAATGATTTTTACTTTATGGCAGCTCTCATTTAATTTTTTAGACTCCACAAAGATTTCATTTTTGTGCTCCACTTCCTTATCCAAGGCTCCATTATCTGATTGAATGTCTTCAACCAGCAACTCATCAGATTGTTGAGGATCTTCTTGTTGTTCTGAAACTGCTATTGGTGAAAATAGAGTCACACCTTCTTCATCGTTTTCAACAAAAGAAGGTAACTCATCAATCCAAGCGGTAGGATAATCCTCTTGATCAGCCTCTTTTACTTCTTCACTCTGCTGACCTATTGAAACAAATTGATCATTTTCAACAAAACCAGGAAGATCATTAGCTAAAACATTAAAAATTTCCTCTTGAAAGGTCTTCTCATGTTTAATCTTTTGTTGCTCTAATTGGTAATACTCTACAGCTAAATGCAGTGGATTTATATTTCTAATCTTCTCCATGATAAGTGGGTTATCCTGATCAATGGGCTGCTTTGTAACTACACTAGGTTGTACCTGATTACATGCCTCAACTTGCAAAGGATGAAGGCTTATGAAACTTGGAATTTCTAGCTTAAGAGGCTAATTTAAAGAGTCAAGAACTTTATCTTGCCTAAAACTTAGAATCTCAACTATAGGAGGGTTAAGAGGCTCAATTTTCTTAAAACTTGGAATTTCATACCTACTAACCTCATCCTAAAAGGGTTGATCTGGAATGAAAGGAGTTGTTTGGATCTCATGCCTTTGTGTTTGAGCAAACAAAAACTTCATCTACTCCTCTTTTGCAGCTAACTCCCTCTCAAGCTTTTCTTCAAACTGTATCTTTTGTGTCTCTAACTCTTGCTCATGAAGGTCGGCTTGATAATCTAACTTCGATTGCTACAAATCAAGCTCTTGTTGTCTTTTGACCTCATCCAACTACTTTTTTAAGTCTAGCAATGTGTTTTTGATGTCACTAAATTCAAATTTGTCATCATCTTGGGGTTGAATCTGAGCGTATGTAGGTTGATACGGAGGTTGAGTAGGGGTGGGTGGGTGGTAATCATATTGAGCATGCTAGTTTTCTTAAAAAGCCATGAAATTTGGATAAAAACTAGCTGCATGCTCAACTTCATATCGCTGATAAGAATGTGGATGAGTAGGATTTTCGTGAAACAGAGGTAGAAACATGCTCTTTTGATGAAAACCTGACATGTTAAAGCATTTGAAACTTGGAAAACTTCTTGAAACCAATGTGAATTAGCTTTCTTTTGTAAAAATGAAACATACCAGCACTTTGTCTGCTTGAAACTAGTAGATTGAATTCTAATTGAACTCTGAGTAGCTAGGTGTGTATAGATCTATGCCTCCAGAGGCAGAAATTGCTGATGTACACACCAAAACTAGCAATAAAACAATGAGCTTCGAACTGTGAAAGTTCAAAGGGTCCCACCCGGTGTGCCAAAAATTGTTATCAACTAGGATTGCACCCGTGAAGCCAAGCTAGAAAGCTCAATAATCTTGTGTAACATTGGAATACCTTCAGGTTGTGGGTACCCTATGATGAAGGTAAACCTCTAGATTATGGGCTGGTTCCATTCTGATTTTCTAGTGAATTAATGATTTTTGCAGGAAAATAGATAGAAAGCTCTCTAATGGATGTATTAAAACTAAATTGAAATGGGTGATGCACCTAAATGATGAAAAATGCAGCTCTGACTCACAACTACTTTCAGAATATCTATCCACACAAATCAATTTGGCAACATGACCATAAAAATAATTCAAAGGAAGGCTTGAAGAATCTATCCCTTGAAGGAAAAGCTGGGTTTTCACAACTTAGAAGAAATGATTATTTGATTGCACAACCTTAGCCTTGTGATTCTTCACTACTTTGAATGCATGCAAGTATAAATGAGACAAAGACTTAAAGGTCTTAATACTAAAACACAATAAACTTTTATCCAATCATTCATAAAAATAGCACAATCGAGAAGGTAATACTTGATCTTACTGAAAATGAAAGAATCTTTGCACAAATGACAAAAATGATGACCTGTAACCTGTTGCACTGTATAAATCTATAAAATGAGTTACAAAACACTCTTTTTCTCTATGTAATGTACAAGAGATCAAAAGGCAAGAACTCAGGAAAAATTATACATTTTTTCCTCCTATATACAAAAGATATCTCCAATGAGTAAGGATGAGTGAACTGAAGTCAACTCAGCATCAAAATATCTCCATGAATCTCTCTCACGAGCAAAGATGAAAATCCCTAAAAAGGGGGTCCACAACTGCTCCAAAACGAGCTAAAATAGCTCCAAACTGCCCCTTACCACTAGTCAACTAAAAATGGAACTCCAAACAAAGTCTAGTTGACTAAAAGTCAACAAAATCTCCTCTCTAGTTTGGTCATTATCAACTCTTCTTCAACTTCTCTTCCATTGCTATGCATGATCTTAGGACAAGTCAAACCTATTCAAAATAGGAGTTAAAGTAGACACTTATGTCCTACCTTAATAGGTGGCGTATGATATTCTGTTATGCATTATAATCCAAATATTAAGGTAATGTATGAATGTCTACCTTTAATATTTGTTTCAATCCTTTGCTTTTCCCTAAGCTCATGCATACTAGTGATGATTTCAGTTTTCACAAGGGTTTATTCATCATTAAAGCATAAAATATGTGGGAACTCTTCACATTCACCACATTTTCACTAAGAAAAGTGTTGACCATGGCCTAGGGGAATAATGCTTGTTTGATTTTTTGGAAATGAAGTGACAAAATCTATAATGTGGTCAGGCGTACTTATGGTTTGTTATATGCAAAAGCAATGATTTTACCCTAACTCAGGCTCATTTGACTTTTACACTTCACTCTTGTTGGCTCTGCTCTCTATGCCGCCATGCTTAGGGTTTGGACTCTGTTGAACTCTTCGAGCTACTACAGAAAGCTATCCTCTTTCACTGGTAAGTAACACACTCAAAACTTGCTTTCCCACCACTTATACAAGGAAAAAATGATAAAAATAACTCTTTTATTTGTTGGTTTTTTTTTCTTTCTCCTGGCATATTCTCCATTGTTCTATGTTGCGACCTCTAAGCAATGCCTTATATTCTATATTTTCTACACTATTTGTTACCTCTGCACATGAAATACACTTATACTCTATATTTTTGCCTTGCTCTTTGCTATGAAGTGGACTGAGATAGTGGCTTTTCATTTTGAGGTTTCACCACTCTACATGCTTGTATACTCACTAAAATAGTGACTTATTCACTTTGACATCAATCTGGGCATATTCACTCAACGTTTTGTGCTCATATGGTCATGAAAAGCTTATATGAAATACATGGCTAGGGTTTGAAACTTTGGCTTTCATGACTGTGAGGGTTTGTAACAAACTTCGGCCTTCAATACCCTTCATATGACTATGACAGTGACTTATTTATAGTCTTTCAAGCTCACTGTACCTTTTAAATATTGCACCTATAGCTCTCATTGCATGATTCCTGTAGGTCTATCTGAGAGACCAAATTCTACCTTAGATTCTCATGACTATATTCTAATCTTTACATACTTTGGTAATGTCATACCTCTGCTATCTTTGACTTGTATGGTCTGCTTCCTCAACACCTAATCTCCTCAAACAGTTATATTGTTCTATGCATGATATGTCCAGCTCTTGACTTCTTCTCTTCTGACATATCCTTTGATAGAGTAATATGTGTGATCTTGTAGGCTCCTATGTTGTCTATTGTCATGTATTGCATCATCTTTCCATGGTATGTAGACTTGATAACTTCAAGGCTGCTCCAGCACTATGTTGTAGGCCTATGATTTTATTTATCTATATGCAAGATTTAGAATAGACCTTGGGTCTTTGATGTCAAGACTAGACTGATCTGCGTTGTCCTCAACATACATCATGATCTTCAGGTTGTGATCATATGACTATGTGTTGGCTTTTGCTTACTTTCTGTATATTTCTTGACTACCATCTTGTGACTGCATCAAAGTGTCCACCATACCTATAGTATAGTGCCATGGCGGTATGGCTACTATGCAATAGACCTATATCTTGATCATTATAATCCTGAATCATGGATTTGTACCCTATTGTTCCTTTGCACACTTGATAACTGACATGGATTGTACTGTACTGTACCATTCATGACATTAGATGATAGATAGATGACAATCAGATCTGTATCTTGTGTTGCTTCTCTCTCATGTGCTATTGTTGTTTAACATCCATCCATGCATTGTCTGGATTGAAAATACTATATAATCTTTTGCATGTATATGATCTTTTGCATGTACAGTGATTGATGATTGTATTCATGAGGCTAGTATAGTCATCAATGGTTGTACCTACATTATATTTGGCTCTTGGGCATTTGGTTGGTCTTATCATTATGATCATTGTGCTTTACTCTACTTTCATGATTTCCCTGCATACACTGGAATGATTGTTTCATATCCAAAATGATTTTAGCTCCTTGGAATGTTTGTTATTAATGTTCTATTAAATGTTGTTCATAATGACAAAGTAGGCATTTATTGTCAATTTGATTGTGTCCAAGATGATTGTGGTGTCCATTGTCTATATCCTTGTAGATCATATACACCCATGCACTGTGTGTTCACTTGATGGCATTAGTGTGTCTCTGCATGATGTCTGGACAATAAAGAAACTTAGCTTTGTGCTTTGTCATTATGAATGGTATTTATGACTGTTTTCCTTCATTAGCTATCCATGGTATAGTAGTGGTTATACTTTGCTTAGAAGTTGTCCTACAGTTATTAATGATTGTGTTAATCTTTGTACTTCATTCCCTAGTGCATCCTCAGTTGGTACAATCATTGATGACTGTACTATCCTTCTTTAGTACAGTCATGAATGGTTGTACTAACTCTCTATCAACAAACATAAGAGAGTAGTATGCTGGGCTCAACCCTTGTGGGAGCCACATTTCCTCTATATACTATTACGAAAACAATCCAGTAATGAAAGTTTCACCTATACCTGTATAGCGAACAAACATGTTAGATAAAAAAATAGTGAAGCTCGATGCTCCTATGATGTTTGATTTTTCAGGGTCTCTTGCATACATCTGATACTTGTTCAACTGATTTAATGCATCATAGACATATGCTATATCTCTGTTGACAAGACATATGATGAGATTTATATCCGAAGCTCTAATCAATCCTTTCAATCATCTGTAGGTACATCTAAAGATCGAGAACAAGAGGAGTTGAAGATAAGAAGACCAACACCAAAATTAGCCATTAAGGCAATGAAGGACATGATCTCTTTTCATATGCTTTTCCCTTATTTTATCTTCAGATGTTTATCTTTCTTTCCATGTTGCATTAGCTCAGTTTAGTCATTCCCATGGCTTGTGTGGGACACTTTAAGCTTTCTTTTGATCTCAATGTATGAAATAGCAACATTGTATACATTTTTTCATTACAAAATGAATGAAAGACAGCAATATCATGCAATTTGTGTAATTTCTTTCTTTTGTAAAATATTGCATAATAAAAACTAAATTCCATTTGAAAGCATTCACATGCAAATGGTTAAGCTTTAGCAGAAATTTGCTAGAGTACCTTTCACCTTTGAAGTAATCAGTTGTTTCAGCTCTACCAAATTGAGTTGTAAGTGAAATTTTGGTAACAGGTTCTCAAAAAAATTGGCTTTTCTCAACAATGATGTAAATGGATGTTTTCTTGTGTCTCTACTTCACGTTTATCCATCCTTCTAAATGGTAGTCCTTCAAGATTATTCAAATCTTCCCAAGGAATTAGACAACGGGATCCAATTTCACCATTTCTCTTCATTATAATGGCATAGACCCTTAGTAGCAAAAAATAGATATGGTTTTTGGAAAGGTATTTCAATCCCTCGGTTCCCTTTCTCTTTAACTCATGCTCTTTTTGTGAATGACACTCTATCATTTGGTCAAGATACATATTTGGAGGAAAATAAAGGATGTTCTAACTAGTTATTGTTAGATATCTGGGAAAAAATTTAATAGTTCTCCTCTAAATCTTTAGAAAATAATTTATAGGTTATTAGGATTTAAAATAGAGAGTCTTCCATGCCATTACTTGGGAATTCCTCTTTTTTCTAGAATTCTCAAAAATTATTTTTGGAACAAAATTGTCTCAAACATTCAAAAGAAAATCTCCTCATGGAAAGGGAAATGATTAACCCTGGCTGGGAGACTAACAGTTATCAAATAAGTTCTCTCAATGGTGACAATTTACATGATGTCAGTCTTAAAACACCAAAAGGCATTGGAATGGAAATTAAAAAAAGCATAAGATCTTTTCTATGGAAAGGAAATTATGAAAAGTAAAAAAGGAAAATAGCACTAATATCTTGGGAAAAAATATGCAAATCCTATTTCCAAGAAGGAGCAGAGGTACATAATCTAGAAAGTACAAAACATGGCATTAGGGGCCAAATTAGCTTGGAATATGTTTTCTAAGATAGAAAAAATGGTGCAGGGTTATGCAGGCTAAATACTTAGATTCTAATGAGGTAAAGAGAATATTTACCATTAAAAATTTGCCAATGGGATAAAAAATGTGGAATTTTATTATTGCTTGTAGGGATGTCATTATGCCTCATCTTTTATACAATACATAATGGTGAAAAGGAAAAGTTCTGGGAGGACTTTTGGAATGGATATTCTCCTCTATGTAATGATCAATAACTAATAGGAGCAAGTGAACACCTAAAATAGATATGGGGGGTAAAGTAAAGGATTTTTTGTGGTTTCTCAACAATCCATCTTTGAAAAGATAAAATGTAAAGATCTACCAGACTGTCCCATTTCTACATCTGAAAAATCTCATCTTCAAAAGACACTAGAAATAAGGAAAAAATTTATTCCTCAAAAAATGATGAACTTACTTGGGTACCATCAAAGTTTGGCCACTATATTGTGAGGCAAGGATATTTGGCTCTTACTCAAACTAGTATCAAGGGAAAATAGCCTACTAAACTCTATTGGAGTATTTGCTTGGCTAGCCTTAAACAACATAATTCTAACAAGTGAAAGCTTGAAAAAATGAGAGTTTCTTCATCCTTCAACTATGTTTTATATGGACTATGGAAAGAAGACACAAACCACTTACTTCTAAATTTCCCCTTTGCATATGAATGTTGGGCTTGGTTATTCATGATGTTAAGTTGGAAAGGACCCCTATCCAATTCATTATTCAATCTTTTCCTTTGTGGCCTTCTTTATACAAAGGATCAATTTTTGTAGGCACTTGGCAATCCTCTCCTTCAATTCTGATCTGGAATATTTGGTTTGAGAGAAACAATAAGATTTTTAGGAAAAAATAATTCTTCTTTTCAATAAATTTGTTTCATCACCTATAGAGATATTAGAACTAATGTTGTAGTTATTTGTATTTACAATGCTATAAAATGTGATTTACAAAATGAATGTGTGATGGTGGTGGAGAGTTTTGTGAAATCCCATGAGTTCTTTCTTAGACCTTCCTTTTCCAACCATATCAAGCATTCCTTCCATGCTCTTCATTTCCTTCTAAGCCATGACCCTCATCCATAAATTCAAATTCCACCTGGGGAAATAATCCAAGAAGAAGATCTAGTAGTGCCATTGGATGTAAATGATGAATAAAATCAATGAAGTGACTATGGTACTTGTGTTTGAAGTTTGAAGGTTTTTTGTAATGTCTTAATGTCTTGTATATCTATATGTACTTTTGGGACTAATTTTTTGGGAAGGATATTTTTAATGATGTATATGATGCTTCTATTGTAACACATTTCACATAAAAAATAGTGTACATTCTATGAGTGTAAATGATATGATTTAATCATGATGGGTCATGACCTTGATTTTGTCTATGATGAAATATTTTATTTAAATATATGTGAAAAGACCTTATTTATCGACAAGTGAATAGTGTAATTATGTTATGTTGCTTTGGCAATATATATTTCTCAATAAGATTTGATGCATGAATTTAGTATATATGTTGATATGCATTGCTAATGGGAATGATAGAATCATCAAGAATAATATTACCATCACACTTTGCATTTTGAAGTAATGGGATTTTGACTATGTTATTCTAGTGAACCAAACGTCTTACCTAGTGTGGACTAAGAACCCTTTTTATGAACTATACTACCTCCTCAATGTTTAAACCTTATTATTAATTTAGTATTTTGTTAGAAATGTTATTGTGGATGAATTTTATGACATATTTACTCTTAAAATACAAACTTGGATTTGTGATTTGGGATATTTTTTAAGAGTTGTAAACATTATTTTAAAGTATTTTTATGTAATCTTAACCCACTTTGATTGGTACAATTCTTGGAGTGGGGTAATTTTGAGAGTTGATTTTAAGTGTGTTAGATGAGTTTTATTATTAATTCAGCCTTGGGAAGAACATTTATTTAAGAATCATGCATAGTTTGCTTGGTCAATCCTTTCCTCTTCCCAAAATTTGTACAAGTGTAGTACACTCTAATGAGGTAAAAACAACCTCATCCCAACATTGGCCTAATTACCCCTTTGTGCTAATAAGCTAACCCAAAAATTATGCCAACTTATTAATCGTATGATAAATATTATTTATTTTTGAAAGAATAGTGTATAAATCTTCATTCCTAAATTGATTGATTTTGACCACTAATGTTGACAAGGTTTTATGAAAAGATATGTTGTGTCATCAGCAGGTTTTGAATACGATGGAGTTGAGGAAGTGGATATTAATACAGACTGAAGTCAACAACGTTGGAGGTCTAGGAGCACCAGAAATTAAGGAAAATGATAACTAAAGACTCCAGTCATCTACTACCCTTCCGTCCATATGGTAGTTCATTTATTTTTCTATTATTCAAAAAGACACTTAAAGCATTTAAGGCTCCTCTCAAAGCCCTCGTTATGGCATTGAAGACAAACTTGTTTATGAAATTATGTTATGTTTTTATAATATTTTTAAGCAGCAATAATGGGCCACCCTAGATTTAGGGATTTTAAAATGATAAAAAACTTCTATTTTTCAAATAGAAATATACTATGAATGAAATGAATAGAAGTTGCTCTAAGACATGATAAATTGATGTATGTGTGCTCGTGCAAAATTGGATTAGATTTTGTTGCTGATTAATGTGATCTAAGTTAGTAGAGATATTCTAGAGAGTTGGCCACTCAACAGAAGGAATTAGATAATTAAGAATTTTTTTGTCATATGAATGTGTTTATGTCTTCATTATCAATTCTGTTTTATTTTATTATATTCTGAAGTATTGTGGTGAAATTGTGTAAACCTATAGGCTTGTGTTGTGATTATTATCATGAATAGAATATAAATCCAAATTGTAGTTCAACGACTTAGATATTCCAGAGTTCCAGAACTTTGTCTTTCTATGTGATGTAGTAGAAAAGTTCTGGAGTTCCTGCATAATTCAAATTTCCATACTTTAGTAAAATCTTGTAGCATAGTTTAGATTTTGGTATTCATATGCTTTCTTATATTAAGTGTTTCTTTTGATTTCACAGATTAATGAGTTAGTTTAATGAATTTTAGTTGCATTCAAAGATTTTTCTCAAGCTTAGATTTTCATAATTTGTAGTTAGAGTTACTTTATAAAGGATTTTATTAAAAATAAAAACCAAGAAAATTGTTGCTAAACTAGGATGTATGAATTTCCTCTACTATTGCATATAGCCTTGGACACAACCTGGTCGATAAAACTGATACATTTTTAGCTAAAGTGTTAGGTCTAATGATAACCTATCATACTCCACTTCAACATGTCTAACATGGTGTTCCCATGTGATGCTATCATGGATAGAGGGTTTAATTAAATATAGTTGATTCATTTAGCCCAAACACAAAAAAAATAGGAAACTGAATATAAGAGTACACAATAGAAGTCAAATTCTTAGAAAGAATATATAAGAAAATTAAGGCACAAAATTAGCTCTAACATGGTAGAAGTCTACAAAAGTATAGGTACAAGAGTACATGCCACAATTTTACATTCCAATATAATGAATTCCAAAATTACAATATTTAGAACTTGGATCTTATTATCTCTTCTATCTCTCTATCCAATGATCTACCCTCTTCAATGAATTGGTCGCCTTTTTATAGAGAATCCTTGGTGTAGTAACACAACACTAACCAATACATAACACAATGCCCTACACATAAAGATACAATCTTTGAAACATGATGATACTTCATTTATGAACCTCCCTAGAATTGATATCTAAACAAAGAACAATTCATTTGGCACACAATTTTAAATATTGGCGAAGTCCTAAAGTAGGTCCCTTTACTTTAAGAACATGTTATAATTTACAATAAGGTAACTAGTTATAACTTTTGACACATGGAAATTGTAGACACCTAAAATTGACCATGTCACTTCCATCACCTTGTCAACACCACCTTGCGACACTTTGTGATATTTTTGTCCTAAGAATCCCCTTTATCATATCCATTTCCCAAAATTAATTAATAAATCATATTTATTTAATTAATCCATTTCCTCCATCACCTAAATTAAATAAATAAGTTATATTTATTTATTTAGTCCATTTATCCCTTTTAGCCAAAATTAATTGAATAAATCTTATTTATTTAATTGATTTATCCTCCCATCATCCCCTCTCTAATAATAAATTAAATAATTTTATTATTTAATTTAATTATTGAGACTCACATATTTTGCCCATCCTCAAACACTTGCCACCTTCATTAAATGAGTGTCTCCAACATTAAATTAACCTTTACATCTCCACCATCCATTTCATACTACATCATTCAATCCTTGACATTCACATAAGGATAAATGCTAGAAGCTTCCATTGAAACCCTATAAATTTGTATCCTTTCCCTAATTTTCTCTCAACCAATTCTAGCCATTGATCTAATTTTTTAATCCTAGCCCTTCATTCATCATATCCAACCTCTATAAATCAAGCCTCAACCAAGCCATTTGGACATCCACATTCAAAGTATCACCATGCTGTCAAAATCATGCTAGATCATCCATTATCATTATCTAGTAATATGTTGCACAATTGAGGAACCAACATATCAAAATCATTATCAAATATCATAGGATTGTTTATCATTTTCATTACATTTTTAGTCTTTGATCCCTAGATGAGTTGTTGTTCAAGTATGGAATCGGTACTTTCATTATATTGTTTCCTTATTTGATTCCATATTTCTACATACGCATGTTTTGGCATGCCCGGCGGGACCCATTTCCTTGATTTGACCCCCTTTTGGGGAGAAGTTTCATCATTTTCCCTTGCAAGCTATAGATTCATACTTACGACTGTTAATTTGTGCCTATGTTATGATTTCACGCCTCCATTCGAGGACCCTGCACCCCTGTTCTCTAGATTAGCACCTACGCTTCACATATTAGCGCCTACACTTCATGTATTAGCACCTATGCTTCACAAATTAGCACCTATGCTTCACAGATTAGCTTTGTCATCCTCATTTCTAGAATCATACTTTTGGGTTTGGTGTCTTTTCACTTCTACATTCCAAATTTGGTCTTGATTTTGTCTAATAGTGTGTTTTGCAGGGTTTTTATGTCATTTTAGGGTTCATTTTGACCTTTATCACAAATTAGTACCTACGTTTCATGGATTAGTTCCTATGCTTCATATATTAGGGCCTATGTTTGTGGGCCTCATTGCTAGAATCTGACTTTTGGGTTTGGTGCCTTTTCACTTCTACATTCCACATTTGGTCTTGTTTTTTTCCTAACAGTGAGTTTTGCAAGGTTTTTTGTCATTTTAGGGTTCACTTTGACCTCTATCATAGATTAGCACCTACGCTTCATGGATTAGCACCTATGCTTCATATATTAGGGCCTATGTTTTGTAAGGAAATGAGAGCATCTCATAAAGGAATATCTGAGAATAGTAGTGTCTTCGGTAGGTTTAAATTTCTTTAGATTGCCTCAAAAACACTCACAACTATGCCACAAAGCGGAATTAGACATAGTCCATTTCCCACATTAATCCTACTGAGGAAAATCCATGCAAGTTTTAACCAGTTTCAACAACAAGCATTATATAAATTCAATAATAGAACCATCCAACATACAAGATGGAACAAAAAACATGAACACACAGATTTACGTGGGGAAAACCCTTTCAGGTAAAAAACCCCACACTCCAAAGCCCATATCACCATTGTATTATTCAACAACAAAATACGATTACAAATATAATTCAAGCTCTAATCCTTTACAAGAGATTTACATCTTGTTCCATTCTGGAGAGAATCAGGCAGCATAATCCCCTTGTGAATGCAACTTCTTGACTCGTCACATTCACTCTCACTCCAAAATGTTGCAATGATTCATATATATCATTGGAATTCACACACCCATAGCAACTCTATAATTGGTTACAATACAAGAACTCGCCATTTTGTATTCCATGCCACAAAGGAAAACCAACTGTCACATTCCTGTAGCAAAATAACTTCCTTACAGTAGAAACCGTCAAACTGTCAAACCAGAGTGTAACTGTTACTACCTTTTCGAAGAGACAGCTTATTAAGTCCCACCGAAATATAGATATCGTTACCAAGTACTACTGAGTCATCTTCTTCACCCAATCGGTTTCCAGTTAAGTACTGGCTGGGTCCCACAAAGTCACCATGGACTATCATATCAGAATGTCGGGGAGACTCATTTCAGGATTTCACCGAAATACCAAGTCACTTCAAAAATGGTTCATACTACGATGTGGTCCCAATACCTTCGTTAGCATTAGAGTATCAAGGAGACCCATTTTGGGGTCCTACCGAAATGCTGAGTCACTTTGATGCAGTCAACAAACCACTGTGAATCAGGTTGTTGAAGAGATGACTAAAAAGGGGTCTTACCGAACTGCTACTGTCACAACAATATCTCATATTGTCTTGTCAAAGAGACTCCTTGGAGGCTCTTACTGATATACCATGTCTCACCAATGCAGTCTATGCACACAATGCTATCGGGATATCGGGGAGACGGTGTGACGACTCACACCAACATACAACTATCTCACTGATGAAACCACACCTAAATGCTAGTACATTTGAGGCACTGTTTCTCAACATTCTCCCACTTGATGAAGAATGTACAGGCTCCCAAACAATGCTCGAAGTCATTGTATCAGCAAAGACACATGCAGCAACATCTAAGATATCTACCATCTCAGGCAGCAGTTCCATCCATCCTCCATAGGAAAGGAACAAGTCATGGTGTATCTATAACAGTCTAATCTGAGACACCAGCAATAGAACCAATGGACAGCTAGGGACTCAACACACTGCCACCACTCCACTGTGCTCAACAATCCATACAGAAGTATCATCAACTTCAAAGCCCAAACAAGAACACAACCATGAAGTCAATCTCTAGAAACAAGATAAAACATTAGCTAGAACAAACAACCAGGAAACTAACTGCTCCCATCCAATTGATCAATAAAAAACCATGTGACTGAAAATAGCATACATAGCAAGTGCTAATCCATCCAATCACTCATACCTAGAAGGTATTCACATCAGTAGACTCATGCCACCTACATATACACCCATTAACTGCAAATACAAGATCCATGTGTTAACCAGTCAAAGAAGACCAAACACATCCAAGAACTCCCACTGCATGGGTAATGCAGATATAAAAAAGAATAAGGCATACAAAGTCTACCAATAGCATAACATAGAAGGTGTAAGTAACAACATCATGTAATACCAAGGAATCATCCACAATGATATGCAACATCTTTTTCTAAATAACTTGCAAGAACAACTTCTCAACACTAGTCCAAAACTCTCCCAAGTTCTCCACACCCAACAAATGAAAGAGATGAAGAACCTCCATGTCAAACCTCAAACCAATGTGTGAAACAAACCATCCAGGAAGATAACCAGGACCAAAGAGAGAAACTCTACACATCATATACCTATAGAAAAAACCTTCTACATACACCTCTAAAATGCCAATTGTGTCAAGTATGATCTCCTTCACAAGACCCCAAAGAGAACAACATAACAACACCCAAGATTACATGGATGTAAGCCTCTCCAAGAAGATCAAACTACTCCATTTCCCATTTCAAGAAATCATCCCATAAAACTATCTCCTAACAATTCTTATCATAATTGAACATGCAATCCCAAGGAGATAATCATGCTATCCATCTCTCACAATGAATCCTCCAAAACCATCTATCAGTAGTTCAAGATCCATGTCTATGAAAGATACAACTCTGGTCTTGATCTGGTCTTGATTTTGGCTAACAACGTGTTTTGCAAGGTTTTTATGTCATTTTAGGGTTCATTTTGACCTCTATCACAAATTAGCACCTACGCTTCATGGATTAGCACCTATGCTTCATATATTAGGGCCTATGTTTGTGGGCCTATTGCTAGAATCTGACTTTTGGGTTTGGTGCCTTTTCACTTCTTCATTCCAGATTTGGTCTTGTTTTTTTCCTGACAATGAGTTTTGTAGGGTTTTTATGTCATTTTAGGGTTCATTTTGGCCTATCACAAATTAGTGCCTACGCTTCACGGATTAGCACCTATGCTTTAGAGATTAGTTCCTATGTTTGTGGGCCTCATTTCTAGAATCTAATTTTTTTGTTTGGTGTCTTTTCACTTATGCATTCCAGATATGGTCTTGTTTTTTTCCTAACAGTGTGTTTTGTAGGGTTTTTATGTCATTTTAGGGTTCATTTTGGCCTCTGCCATAGATTAGCACCTATGCATCATAGTTTAGTTCATGTGCTTCATAGATCAGCACCCTTGCTTCATAGTTTAACATGTGTGCTTCACAAATCAGTGCTTATGCTTCATAGTTTAGCACTTGTACTACATTTGGGCATAAGTTTTGCATATTAAAACAAAATTTGATGAAATATTTTTTGAAATTTCATAGAAAATCATAAGGAATCTGTTGGTAACATCTAATCTGTTGTATCTTGATTGTTATATTTTTTACAGATTTATCCTTTTTGGGGCTAACACTTGTCTGTAGGTACGCTTGTCAAAGGCTAAAATCTATCAAACTACTAACAAGTTTCTTGCAGGTTTCACTAGTCAAAGACATATCATTTTAAACATTGTGTTTTCATTTGTGTTTGCTTTGTTTGGTGGATTTGAGTGTGATCTATGTTGTGTATGCTCTTCCCTTGCACTTAGTGTGATCTTGGGAATCAAAAACATCCTTGATCCACATTCATCTTCACACACACATCTTTTTATCTAAGGGTTAATGAATCTTGTTTTGTGGATCAAGTGTATGTTTTTTCTCTCCTCTCACACCAGTTGGTGATCTTGAGGATCAAAAACATTTCTTGATTCACCTTTGTCACCTTAATATTTGCTTGTTTGTGTGTATGCTCTCCCCTCGTGCTTCCTACAATCTTGGGGATCAAAAACACCAAGTATAATCTTTCCCTTAGGAGGCCTACCTTTAGAGACATGCCCACTTTAAAGGGGTGACCTCAACCATGTGTTCTAGTGGGGTATATCAAAGGGGGGAAAGCAAAATCTATACCTCAATCTAGTTACATAGTCATTGGAATAGCTTTGGGGCCCTGGGTGATTTCAGACACTAGGTGAAGTGGTGTTTGCTTGATCACTTATGCTACATCCCTTCAACAGACTAGTGTTCATAGACTTGGGCCCCATTGTACCTTGTGTATTTAGAGGACTCTCCTAGAAGCTTGTATAGCCCAGTTTAATACCTTTTGGTCATCTTCTATTGTGGTACATGGGACATGAACCGCCCCCTGAAGTTACTCACCATGTAGCTCCTTGAAGTTGAGATAGAATTCTTCTTTGGGTAACGCATAAAATCCTCCAAGGAAAGGGGTATTCAGTGCAATGCCATTATCCCTAGCTATCCACTCAAGGTGAAGTGTTCTTAGTTAGGTAAGAACATGGATAGGTATTCTATTGTGTGGGCCTACACTATGAAGATACACCTACTTGAATAATATAGGTTGTTGTTGTGTATTGCGTGTGTGATCATTTGCATTGGCCAAATCCTTATCATTTGAAAACTTATGCATGTGTGTATATGTTGGAAAGAGACACTATATGGATTCATGATTGTTGTCATTGATGGCAACAAAGTTCATCCCACACATCCACAGGTCATGGTATGTCTCTACTAGAAGTCAGAGTGAAAAATGTTGTGATCTGGTAAACAGGAACAGAGCATGTGGCGAGGTCCGACAGACAAGTCTGGATCCCTCAGAGAAAGTATCTTGGTGAAGTGCAGATTTGGGGAAGTCAAGAGGAGTATCTTGACTGATAGATTCCAAGGTTTGAGCCTCTGGTGTGAAAAGGATAAAGAGATATGAATGTTTGAGTGTTGGGTTCTCATGTGACACTGTGAACAGAGCAAGAACTGACTGGCAGAACATCAGACAT
The DNA here is from genome assembly GCA_027924645.1 of Cunninghamia lanceolata. Taxonomy (NCBI): domain Eukaryota; kingdom Viridiplantae; phylum Streptophyta; class Pinopsida; order Cupressales; family Cupressaceae; genus Cunninghamia; species Cunninghamia lanceolata. The sequence goes on from BSBN01000550.1 coordinate 2,757,320, forward strand.
TATTCCAGATGTGTTGCTGATGTTGGTAAAGGTTATGAAGGCATGAATTATGTTTAGCTAACATGATTAATGATTTCCACAAGTATATCATTGATCCGCATTACCTGGTGTGCAAGGATTCAGCCGACAGATCAAAGTTTGTGAAAAGATTGACTATTCCGGGTGCCGACTAGAAAGGTGATGAAATCACTTGTGCAGATATATATACATGATGGATTCAGTTGTGAGATGTGTTGTGGTGATATGTGATGTGCGAATAAAAGCAGAGTAGAGCAGAAGCAGTAAGGAAGGTCCAGTATGTGAAAGGAAAGCAGCATAAGAGAAAAGGAAAGATGAAGTGCAGCAGATCAGTGTACTGAGCCTAACTGGAACTGAACCCCAGCATATGTGGATGCTACCAATCAGTTCAAGTATTGTATAAGACTCTTTTTGTAGACAGTGTGTCTCTTGTAGGCAGCGTGCCTTCTTGTGAGCAGTGTGCTCGGGCAGTGAGCCCTAATTGGCAAGTGCCATTTTATATTTCCATTCTTCTAACAGAGAATACAATCTTGGGTTAATCACCCCGTGGTTTTCTCCCTTAACAGGGTTTCCACGTCAAAAATATTGTGTCATGTGTATTTCCATTTCATGGTTATGTTTGCTCATTTGAATTAATATTACATTGATTATTAATAAAGTTCAGAAAGAGAAATAATTAGGATAACTGATTCACCCCCCCCTCTCAGTTATCAACAATTGGTATCAGAGCTAAGTTCCTCCTAACAGAGCCTAACAGCTTGAGGAAGATCTGGGAATTCAAATGGATGCATATGGTTTAAGGGAGCAACTCAAGACTGCCCTTGATGATCTTGAACAGTCAAACTCTGAAGTAAATGAATTAAAGGAAAGACTCAAACAGGCTGATGATTTCATGAGAGAACTAAAAGACAAATTAAGTCTCTCTACGAAAAAGAGAAAGCTTCAGCAATTGGCAAGACAAGGTGAAGCAAATAATGCAAATGAAGAGCTAAAAGAAAAAACTGAGTTGTGTGAAAAGTTATCAAAAGAAATCATTATGGTAAGACATGAAATGGAATCGGAGTCATGAAGTTTATCCAAGAAGTTGAAGAGAAAAGAAAAACTGAAGATAATCTAAGACAATCTCTCAAGGAGAAATCAGAAGATTGCCACCAGATGGATAGAATTATCAGACATCTTGAATCTGATCTTGAAGATGCTAAAGATAATGAATAAAAACTTGAGGATCAAATTGTCTCTCTCAAAAGGGATCTTCAAACAGCAAATGAGTATAAAGAGAAATTCAAGATAAGTTCTGCTCAACTTGAAGTTCTTCTTGGAAGTCAAAAGAAGGTAGATGACAAGTGTGGTTTGGGATATGAGAAAGGAGAAAGCTTCAGATCCAGTCAGAAGAATTTTGGATCAGAAAATCCATGGAACAGGCCTAGAAGACCTCCGGTAAGACAGCCTAATGCTCAAAGATATCCATCCTTCAATGGATACTGCCACAACTGCAATCACTTTGGTCACAAAGCTAATCAATGCAAAAAGAGAATGAATCAGACTAATTCATCTTTCTCCAGATAGTGTTTTAACTGCAAAAGGTATGGTCACAAATCTCATGAATGCAGAAATATGCAAATGAACAAATCATTCAATGGTAGATGCTGTGCATGCAATAGAATAGGTCATATGGCTAATCAATGTAGATCAAGAGGATATCAGTTAAATATGCAAAGAAATGTTGTTTGCCAAATCTGCAATAGATCCAGTCATAGTGCAAAATTTTGTAGAAGCAAGAATCAGGACAAAAGAGGTCCGGTCTATCATAATCATCAAGATAAGGGTAAACAAAAGGTGAATGCGGATGAAGTTAAAAGTGAGATGAACAAGATTTGGGTGAAGAAAAGTATAGAGAATGTAGAGGTTGGATCCACACCAGACTCTGGTGCTGATATTCCTTCCAAAAATTAAGAAGTGAGCTCTGGCTCAGGGGGAGACACAAAGAAAACCTTGTTCCCCCAGCCAGTCAACCGGTGCCAGAACTGGCACAAGAAGAGTTGCAGATTGTAGGGTTCATAAGGGCAACATCCAAACAAACTATGGTAAAGATTTGGAAGATCCGCATGATGTTTAAAGATCAGGATTGATCCGGTTCTCCAAGTCATCTGAATAAGGCAAACCGGAATAACTTAGGTCGAGCATTTATTGCAACCTAACATTAGGGTTTATAGAGCAATATAAGGGTTTTTCTCATTAATCACTTGTTCATTCTGCATTCAAGAAGAAATGAAAAGTGAAGCTCTGCAACAAAATTCCACAACTTCATCGAAGATCATTTGCAGAAGACAATTCATCCAGTAATCAATCCAGTCAACTACGTGAAACTGAAAGGCGCAAAAGGTATTTTCTGTTCTCAATATCTCTCTACAAAGCTTTGAAAGATGCATACTCCGAATATAGTAAAGATCTTTGATAGGCCCCGCCCTGAATTCAAGAAACATCCATACAAATCATTGGAGGTAGATCCCCTAGGAGCATTCTCTAGTGTTCCGCATGGTGTTTTGCACACAGAAGACATTAGGGTTTACATACATGCAAATATTGAAGAGTTTGGGGAATTCAAACTAAGAGACATCTATCACAAACAATTGATAGATGATACTTTTGAGCTTAAACCAGAATATAAGGGCATCCAGGAGAAACATTTTGATCAGTTCATTCATTTCCCCTACTTTGAAGAAGATGAATGGGTCCGGTATGTATTGAGTAGAGTGCATGATAACTTCCTATGGCTGAACAGACCTTGCAAGATCACAAAGGAGGCAATTAGGGTAGTAACTGGTTTATACTCCTCTGGAGGGATACCTGTCCTCAAATCTATCAAAAATAGCATTGTAACTGAGGCCACCGGATCAAGATTTGATAAGAGGGCAATGACCATTGAAGATATTATTGACCCGGATGTCAAGTTTGCATCTATGATAATAGGATACAAGATATATCACTCCAGTAGGGAGAATTCAGTATCCGGAACTGCAATATATACTGCTTATGAGATGCTGAGAAAGAATACAGAATATGATCTCTGTGAACTTCTTTTGAGCCAACTAATGGAAAACATACAAAAAATCAAAAAGGACAAGAAGAATTCCTTTAAATATGGTGGACTAATACTATCTATTTTTCTACTTCATGAATGAGTTGCCCGAATCAAATGGATGGGTATGGCAAAATGACAAACCGGTAGCAATTCAGATCAGAGACTACTTGCATGAACTTGGGGATGCTAAGGCAAGGAATACAGCTCTGTCGGGTTACTTCAAGCAATTTCAAAATACAATGCAAATCAGAGAAAGAATCCCCAAATCAGTAGTTGAGAAATACAAGGATACAGTGTGCTTCATGGTAGACACTGATCAATGCCTAATGGAGGCAGTAGAGCCAAGGACAGTCTAGATCATGCCTATGGGGTATGAAGTTGATAAACAAATTGTAGAGCTGCATGTTCAACACATGCTCAGTTAGCCAAAGGACTCGGAAGCAAAAAGATTTGGAACCTTTGAGGAGCTGAGTGTAAAGATTCATGTGTAACTCAGAGAACCTAAAATCAAGAGGAAGGTGAGAAAAGAGGTAGAAAATATTGCCCAAGGCCTTGGCATCTCAAAGGAGGCACTTGATGCCCACAAGAAAAAGATGGAAAAGGCTGAGGAAGAGAAGAAAGAGGCAGAAAAGAAAAGCAAGGAAAGTGCTCTGGTAGAAACCTCCACCCAGACTAGATCATCTAAGAGATCTACACCTACCACTACCAAAAGCTCAAGGGCATCTAAATTGGAAGCACAATCATCCGGAAAAGGAGAAAAGAGAACAAAGAAAAAGGCAACAAGGTCCTATGTTAGCCTAAAAGATGATGAGGAAACCAAATCAGATGAGGAGATAAGGAAACTGAAGAAGAAGAAATCATCCGGTGAACATTCTATCGGTCAAGGAGAAGAAGAGAAAGAAGAGGAATTTGCTGAAAAACCCACTCTATCCTTGGACGTTGTAGTGAAAGCAGTCACTGTGGATGGGAACCTGCAACCCTTAACAGAATTTTATGATGAATATAATGAAGCAGATAAAAAGATTCTGGAGGAAGCCATAGTTTAGTTTTTGAACACTTACAACAAAGCTTTTATTGAAATAATCTCTCTAATTCCCAAAAGCTTAGAGAAAAGGCTTGAAATGAGGAAGAACAATGCTCAAACAAAAGACCTCGAGATCCGAGAATAGGTCGCCATTCAGCTCTTCCCTTCAATCACTCTGCAGCAAATGAATATGATCTTTAAAGAGTGCAAGGATGAGTTCTGGAGCAAAGCTAGGATGAATCAGCTCATGCTTGGTGAAACTGACAGAGTGGCAAAAGAGACTAAAGAGATTCTCCAAAATACTCTTAAAAAGTTCAACATTCCCATCACAGAGGACTCTGGTAAAGACAAGGGCTCAGAATCCTCTATGCTCATGAACAAACAAATATCTCTCCTCTGGTTTCCCCTACAGCTTCCAGATCTAAAGGAGAAGACATAATATAGGAGAAAGAAGCAGGAGTGAAGGAAAAAGAAGTTGACAGTACCAAGGTTGCAGAGGAAGAGAAGACCCCAACAGAGGAAACCACAACTGATAGTGGTAAGAATGTGGAAGGAGAGAAAGCTCCAAGGGATAGCCCTAAGAATGCAGAAGAGAAGAAACATTTGTCTCTGGCAAGAGACACTGCAAAAACTGTCCAAGAATTCCTAAACAAAGAAACAATGGAGATTGATGAACCAGATCTTCTACAAGGACCATTTAACTTTGATTCGCTTTCTCTGGTACAGACAATGAAGATTGCTTCATTTGCTAATGCCAAGGCTAAAGAAAAACTCCTAAAGTCTCACATGGAAGACTGTGAGTTGATAGAAGCTACTTCCGGAGTGCTAGAAAAGATTATGCCATCATTTCAGAAAGATCCCACAGCATCCTCATCCGGTAATCTCAAAACTCTAGTCAATAGTGTTAGCACACATTTTGATTCACTAGAGAAGTCAGTAGAAGATAAGGTTTGGAAGGAATTTCTTGCAAAAGGATTATCAGAGGTACAAGGGTTGATAAGTAATGATAGGAGAAATATGAGTATAGGGATAAAGAGCTTAGAAAATGCTCTCATAGATGGCAGAAAAGTATACAAATTTTGTATTTCATGGTCCAAAGCAACAGTAGAGATTGAGAAGAAAATAAAAGAGCAAGAGGATAAACTACTAAGTTTGTCTCAAAGTTTTGATCCTCTCTCTTCCTCCATAGTCAATCAAGAGTGTCCGACTATTGCAATCACAAATGCAATAAAGAATTTTAAGAAGGAAAAGAAGAACATAATTAGCCAGATGGGTGAACTTAGAAGAATCATTATCCCTAAGTTAGAGGCCATGCATGAGGCCATAAGTGATGCTCAGACTACTGCCCAAACCAATGATCTGACAGATCTTAAGAGGGTAGAAGCTTTTGTGTTTTTGTTGAGTGGTCACATTTCAATTTTGGATAGAATGAAGCAAAGTTGGGCTACAGAACTCATCCAATTGAAGACATCCTTTGCAGACATTCTTTAGTTTATGTGAGTATGTAATATGCGGCTAAGTATAGTTAAAAAATTTTGAAACTTTTGGTATGCGGACCCTACCCTTTGCCATTGATGTCAAAGGGGGAGTGAAGAGCAGTAAAAAATGAGGAATCCAACTAAGGGGGAGCTCTAGAAAATGTATATAAAAACAGAGCATCAGACAAGGGGGAGCATAGTGTAAACACTTAGTCATTTTTCACTAAGTGTTGCCATCAATGCCAAAGGGGGAGATTGTTGGCAAGAGACACTATATGGATTCATGATTGTTGTCATTGATGGCAACAAAGTTCATCCCACACATCTGCAGGTCAAGGTATGTCTCTACCGGAAGTCAGAGTGAAGAATGTTGTGATCCGGTAAACAGGAATAGAGCATGTGGCGAGGTCCGACAGACAGGTCTGGATCCCTCAGAGAAAGTATCTTGGTGAAGTACAAATTTGGGGAAGTCAAGAGGAGTATCTTGACTGATAGATTCCAAGTTTTGAGCCTCTGGTGTAAAAAGGATAAAGAGATATGAATGTTTGAGTGTCGGGTTCTCATGTGACAGTGTGAACAGAGCAAGAACTGACTGGCAGAACATCAGACATTATTCTGGATGTGTTGCTAATGTTGGTAAAGGTTATGAAGGCATGAATTATGTTTAGCCGACATGATTAATGATTTCTACAAGTATATCATTGATCCACATTACCTGGTGTGCAAGGATTCAGCCGACAGATCAAAGTTTGTGAAAAGATTGACTATTCCGGGTGCCAACTAGAAAGGTGATGAAATCACTTGTGCAGATATATATACACGATGGATTCAATTGTGAGATGTGTTGTGGTGATATGTGATGTGCGAATAAAAGCAGAGCATAGCAGAAGCAGTAAGGAAGGTCCGATATGTGAAAGGAAAGCAGCATAAGAGAAAAAGAAAGATGAAGTGCAGCAGATCAGTGTACTGAGCCTAACCGGAACTGAACCCCAGCATATGTGGATGCTACCAATCAGTTCAAGTATTGTATAAGACTCTTTTTGTAGACAGTGTGTCTCTTGTAGGCAGTGTGCCTTCTTGTGAGCAGTGTGCTCGGGCAGTGAGCCCTAATTGGCAAGTGCCATTTTGTATTTCCATTCTTCTAACAGAGAATACAATCTTGGGTTAATCACCTCATGGTTTTCTCCCTTAACAGGGTTTCCACGTCAAAAATATTGTGTCATGTGTATTTCCATTTCATGGTTATGTTTGCTCATTTGAATTAATGTTACATTGATTATTAATAAAGTTCAGAAAGAGAAATAATTAGGATAACTGATTCACCCCCCCCTCTCAGTTATCAACAGTATAAACATAGTTTTTGTCAATTTTCCAATTTGCCTAAGTCAAGCTTAAATCATCTAATCATCATCCAACCATTTATTTGTAACCAATCTCATCCTAATCCAAATCCTCATCATCATCCAATCATCCAATCTACCTCATCATCTATCCTAATCATTCTAATTCACCCTATCCAAATCATCCTAATTCATCCCCAATCCAATCCTAATCCATCATTTAGGACTACAATCCTAATCCATTTGTCTATCCAATCAAGGTCCTAATCCACCTAGCCTATTCCTTTGTCCAAAATGATTATGATCATCAAAAAGCCTATGTTAAATCCAAAACCCAAAGTCATAATAGGAGGTCTCAAATTTGGTTGTGATTATGAGGATCCTATAGGCTCACACCAAACATCCTTAAAACATATGTCATCTCAATCAACCTCATACCAACCTTCACCCTCTTATAGGGATAGGTCATCTCAACCAAACTATACATCATCTCACTCTCATACATCAATACCACAATGTTCTCCAAATGTTCCCTACCTATATACCTTATCCTAATCCACTACATCCCCATCATATATACCTTATCAAGCTAATCCAACATTGACTTATTCCCAATACGTGTATCAGCAACCCTCTTCATACAACATTTAATATCCATATCCATAACCTCTCCAAGTTGACCATGCCAAACCTAAACTCACAATCCTAGGAGGCCCTAAATTTGCTAATAGTAATGTGAACCTCTCATATGAGGACCTTGTAGATCATGATGCATATCTTGAAGAGCTTGAACATTATCATCATGTGAATACATGTAGCCATCAAACTTCTTTACACTAATAACATGCTAGCACTAGCTACCCCTTGTGTCATAATCCAACATCCATAAATTCCAATGCTACCTTTGATAAGGGAAATCAAGTTTGTCCACCATATTTACTATCCCCTCAATCTATTCCACCATCTCATCTACCATGAACTCCTTGTTCTAAATTTAAATCACCTTTATTAAATGGCCTCTATAGATTCTATGAACAACATAACAAAAACAAACCTATGGAGTCATCCAAATCTACCCATCCAATGTCATCCCCTTCTAGTACAAGCACTCCCAATCCTAATATTTTTCCTCCTATTATTCATCCACCTGATCCTAATCCTAGTGCTACAACATCCACCCTCATTTTCCATTCATTATATTATCCATCTACCCATATACTTATGAAGGATGTGATCCAATGGCTATTAGAAAGGAATCAAACCCCATCATGTATTCAAATATCTATCATTGTGCCTATCAAAGAGCTTCCATGTAGCATACCTATTCCTCCATTACCATCTTCTAGTCCACTGCTTATCAAGCCTATTAAAGATCCTCTTAAACTGAGTTATAGTAAAGATCCATCATATAGCCATGTTGTCACCCATCAAGAGCCTATTATTCCCATCCAAGCGTCTTCCACTTCCATTCCTATCCAAACTCAAGAGCTATGTCAAGAGTCAAATCCAAAGCATGATCAACCTTGTCCCTCACCGAGTCAAGATCAATCTATCCAACCTACTCAAGCCACCATCCTCCATGACAAAGAACCAACTACTCAACCCACTCCCATGTTGCAAGTATGGGCCTAACCGGTGTTGTCATTGATGTCAACATACTCTTGTTGCATTGATGTCAAGGATTGGATGAGCTATGTGCTAAGGATATTGAAAAAATTAGTCCTATCAGAAATAAAGAAGAATAGTGAAGACAGTGAAGCTCTATGAAGTGAAGATCCTAGCTAGATGAAGATCAGAGAATGTACATCAAAGGGTTTGTAGATATGTGTCTAAAGGTGATCCAGTAATATTTAAGAGGTCCACATGAAATTGTGAAGGAGTTATGGTCATAAGAGTAAAACTGGTTATGGCAACTATTCAGAGGTGACAGAGTGACACAAATAGGTCTAGTAAGATCCAGAAATACAATATCATGTTCTGCGGATCTGGTGACATGTTTGGGAAGCTAATGTGAATTGACAACTCAACTGGTTTGTGGTTTGGAGGTCCACAAGCAATCCTTCTAATGTGACAGTGATGACTGGTTCTATTCTTGGGGTTTCGAATGAAGATGCAATTGATTACAATAAGTAGAAGTGTTGCGGATGTTCTTGATGATTCAAGCAAGCTTGTGGGGGTCTCTAGACTGTGTCCAGTTTGTGTTGATGGTCCGCATTGAAGATTGAGCTCATAATTGAAGATTTATCTTCTGGGAATAGTGTTCTTCCTAGTCTTGGCTGACCGGTTGTTTTGCTCATGTTGCGGATGACATTGAAGATGTCTTGCGAAGCATGGCGTGCTCCTCAAGGAAGATTGACGTCCCAGTTATGTGTGGCTGATAGTATAGTGATGTGCATGAAGTTTTTGTAATAAGTCAAGTTGTATTTTTGTAATTGCTCTGTAATAAAATAAGTGTATGTTGTGCCGACTTTGTTGTGTTAGACTTAGGGCACACAACTGAGAGGGGGGTGAATCAGTTGTGCAAAACTTTCTCCAATTAAACACTTAAATCTTCTTTAGTGATAGCAGAATATTAATCATGAATCAAATCAAAAGCAAAAGCACATCAACACATAAGACACCAAGATTTTGACGTGGAAAACCCGGTTAAGGGAAAAACCACGGGGTGATTAACCCAAGATTGTATTCTCTGTTAGAAGAATAGAAATAACAAAATGGCACATGCCAATTAGGGCTCACTGCCTACAAGAGACACACTGTCTACAAAGGAATGAATATCACATATATGAACTGGAGAATAGCATCTTCACCATGCTTGAATTAGTTCCATTTAAGCCCAATACTTCTACTCTACCTTTCGCTCTCCTCCTCGCTACCACACACTCATCACACGCAAAAACACACTTTAGAAAGACTTCACAATCCCTTATTTATACAAGGCATCGACTTAGGAACAATCATCTAAGTCGGCAAACATCTACAAGAGCATCTGCAAGACGTGTAATACATCCAGTCGGCCAGTCTTAGGAAGAACACCCTCATCCAGTGGTTATTCTTCAAATGCTCACTCTAACTTCAATGCGAACCACCAACATGAACTGGACACGATCCAAAGATCACCACAACCTTTCCTGAATCACTTAAGAACATCCACACTTCATCTGCTTGTTGGAATTCTTCTCTCCTTCATCTGGAGCTTTAAGAACACAGTCTATCATTACTGTCACAAAAGAATAGGTTCTTCCAGACCTTCAAACCATGAACCAATCAAGTTGACACTTCACACGGACATCCTCAACACTCAAATCTGCAGAATGGGATAATGCATTACTGGATCTCACCGGACCTATTTGTGTCACTCTGTCACCTCTGAACATCTGTCAGAGCTGATTCTACTTGAGCGGCCATAAATTCACATCTTGATGCGGACCTCTGAAAACTTGACTGCATCATCTCAAGACTCATATCTAAAAACCCTTTGAACCGCAACCTCTGATCTGCATCTTAGCTAGGATCTCCACTTCACTATCTCATCAATGCAATATGAGTATGTTGACATCAATGACAACACCAGTTAGACCCATACTTGCAACAATCTCCCCCTTTGTCATTGATGGCAACATACGATGTGAAAAACCATCAAGACAAGAACTTCTCCTTACTGTCACAACTCCCCCTATGAGCAACAACCATTCACATGTCTTCTCTTCCTTTACTGCTCCCCCTTTGATCATCAACCACTTGTTTTTCACATGTCTTCTCTCCCCCTTTGACATCAATGGCAAAGGGCTCATACTTGCAACTCCAACACTTTAGAATCATACCTGCTGCTCCCCCTGAGTAGCAGATCCCATCAATCCGGATCACAAGATATGACTGTGATATCCACCAGACTGATGCACCTCAGTGGACCTTAGTTCATCACTGGAGGGGCAATAACCCCTAACTTCTCCCAGAGATACTCAAAAGAGTCCTTAGGTAGAGGTTTAGTAAAGATATCTGCAATCTGATCCTTGGAGGGCACAAACTCCAATCTGACTTCATTCTTGTTCACTTGCTCTCTCAAAAAGTGAAACTTGATAGATATATGCTTAGTCTTAGAATTCAACACCGGATTCTTAGATATATTTATTACACTTGAATTATCACAGAAGATTGTGATAGGCTCCTCATACTCTACTTTAATATCTTTTAGCATCTGCTTCATCCACAAAACTTGAGTGCAACTACCTGCTACTGCAATGTATTCTGCTTCAGTTGTAGACAGGGATATTGCCTCTTGTTTCTTGCTTAGCCAAGAAACCAATCTCTTTCCCAAAAAGAATGCTCCACCACTGGTACTCTTTCGGTCATCCACATCTCCTGCCCAATCTACATCTGTATATGCATGAAGAGAGAAATCATGATCTCTAGGATACCACAAACCATACTCAAATGTTCCTTTTAGATATCTAAAAATCCTCTTGATTGCCATGACATGAGATTCTCTAGGATCAGCCTGGAATCTCACAACAAGACCAATAGCCTGCATTATATCTGGTCTAGTTTGAGTGAGATACAACAATCCTCCAGTCATTGATCTATACTTTGTCTAGTCTGCCCTTAGGAGAGTCATCATCTTTGCTCAACTTACATCCGGTTGCCATGGGAGTATTCATTGGCTTTGAATCTTCCATTCCAAATTTCCTCAAGAATTCTCTCACTTATTTGGTCTGAGAAATAAAGATTCCTTTCTTTATTTGAGTAATTTGCAGACCCAAGAAGAAATTCATTTCACCAAGCATAGACATCTCAAACTCACTTTTCATTTGATTTGCAAAAGTTTTACACATACTATCTCTTCCTCCAAAGATGATATCATCAATAAATACTTCAACAATCTCAATTTTGAAATATAAGTTATTGTCAGTAGTACCTTTGTTGAAACCAATCTTCAAAAGATGTTTATCCAATCTTTCATACCAGGCTCTTGGGGCTTACTTTAATCTATACAGTGCCTTCTTTAACTTGCAGACCATATCACCATGATCAGACAATTGAAATCCATCTAGTTGCTCTATATATACTTCTTCCAAGTCACCGTTTAGAAAGGCAAACTTGACATCCATCTGATATACCTTGAAATCCTTGAAGGCAGCAAAGGCAAGAAATAATCTGACTTTCAATTCTTGCCACCGGAGCAAAAGTTTCTTCAAAATCAATTCCTTCTATTTGAGAGTAGCCCTTGCAGACCAATCTGGCTTCATTTCTGATTACTTCGCCAACTTCATTTAGTTTGTTCCGGAAGACCCATTTGGTTCCAATCACATTCTTGTTTCTAGGTCTGGGAACAAGATCCCAAGTGTGATTTTTGTCTATTTGCACTAGCTCTTCCTCCATTGCTTTAGTCCAGTTTTCATCATTGCAGGCTTCATTCACTATCTTAGGTTCAATCTTTGAAATCAAACAATACTCTTCTGAGTCTTGAGCAATTCTCCTTCTTGTCAGTACCCCTTTGCTTTTATCACCTATGATCTGATCTTCAGAGTGGTTCAGTCTTACATACCTGGGAACTTTAGAAATTTCCTGTACTTCTGATTCTTGATCAAGTTCATTGAAACTTATTTCTTCTTCCTGGTTTACCGGATTAGCTTGAATCTGACTAATAGATGAGGCTTGGGCTCCTTGAGTCAGAACACCATTCTGATCATCTTCATCATATTCATAAAACCTTGAGGGTTTCTAATTCCCTCATCAACCTTCACATTTGTACTTTCTATCATCTTTCTCAGTCTTTTGTTATAACACTGGTATGCTTTGCTTTGAGTAGAGTAACCCAAGAATATTCCTTCATCACTTCTAGCATCAAACTTTCCTAGATATTCATCTCTTTTAATGTAACATTTGCTACCAAAAACTCTGAAATACCTCACAATAGGAGTGATGCCAAACCAAAGTTCATAAGGAGTCTTACCAGTATTGCTTCTGATTTGAACTCGATTGAGAGTATAGACTGTAGTGCTGACAGCTTCTCTCCAATAGATGTGAGGAATATTTGCTTCCATCATCATGGTCCTAGATGCTTCCCGTATGGTCCAGTTCTTTCTTTCCACTACTCCATTCTGCTATGGAGTCCTAGGAGCAGACAACTGTCTCTTTCTTCTATGTTTCTCACAGAACTCTATGAACTCACCAGATGTGAATTCTCCACCTCTATCAGACCTCAAACATTTCAATTTCAATCCGATTTCATTTTCTACCATAGCCTTGAATATTTTGAATTTCTCAAAGGCTTCTAATTTCTCTTTCAGAAAAGTTACCCACATCATCCGGGAATAGTCATCAATTAGTAACATGAAGTATCTATCACCTTGCATACTCCTGATTCTTGACGGGCCACAAAGGTCAGTATGAACTAAGTCCAATAATCTGGTAGAAGACAGTTCCTTACTCTTGAAAGTGATTCTACTTAGCTTGCCCAACTGACATTCTTTGCACAAGCTATTGGTAGGTTTCACCAATTTTGGAAGATCTCTTACAGCCTGAGTATTGCTTGTCTTGATGATATTATCAAAATTTACATGACACATTCTCCTATGCCATAACCAACTCTGATCAACTTGAACAAATAAGCAACTTTTACCAGTGCCAACCAAGTGGAAGATATTACCTTTAGTTTGGGTACCGGATGCAATCTCTGTTCTGGAGCTTTCATAGATCTTGCATTTTCCATTCTTGAACCGGAGATCATAGCCTTTGTCCACCAACTATCCAACACTGAGAAGATTGTGCTTCAAGCTTTCAACATATAGAACATTTCTGGTTTTGTTCCTTCCATCAAAAGAAATAGTTCCTCTTCCTCTGATTCTACTAGCAGAATTATCACCAAACTTCACCACTCCTCCTTCATACCTTTCCAAATCTATGAACTTATTTTTGTCACCTGTCATATGGTGAGAGCAACCACTATCAATGACCCAATCATCCTTTTCTTCAACTTGGGCAGCCAGGGCTCTTTCTACAACTTTATGATTGATAGATGCAGAGGATATTGGTTCTTCTTCCTTGATGGCAATAAACACCCATTCACTTCCAAATTTGTTTCCAGTCTCTAATTCATCATCTGTTACTCCTTCATTATCATATTCTTCATGAACATAGTAACAATTCTTTTGGAACCTTGATCTGTTAGGATTTGGCCTTGAAAATCTTTCTAGACATTTTGAGGCAAAATAACCAATCTTATTGCAGTTAAAACACTTAAAAGGCAATTTTCCTTCATACTTACCGGATCCTCTTGGCAGTCTCTTTGCAATAAGGGCTTCAAGTTGAGCAATTTCTACTTCTTCTTCGTCCAGGTCTTTTCTTGCTTTTTCATACCATGACAGTTTCCTTAATGAGTTCTCTCCCGGATCAAACCTTTGTTTACCTTTTACAAAGGCACTGGCTTTAAATGCAGATTTAGTCTTGGGGGGATCATCTCCAAACTTGGTCATTTCAAATGCAACCAATTTGCCAGCCAATTGGTCTCTTGTGATAGTTTTATGGGCTCTAAATTCATCAATGGCAGCAACCTTGATTTTGTAAGAGGCAAGAAGGGATCTGAGAATTTTGCCAACAATCTCATTTTCATCCAAGACTCCACTAGCATTTCTAATTCCACAAACAAGCTCATTTACTCTTGGCATAAAAGAAGTAATATTTTCATCATCTCTCATCTTCAGTTTTTCAAATTTCCCTTTTAGACTCTGTAACCTTGCACATTTAACGTACTAGTCTCCTTTATGCAAAAGTTCTATTTTTTTCCAAATATCAAAAGCAGTTGGAAGGTCAATAACATTTGAGAGCTTTGAATCAGATAATGCGCTTAGAAGAGCTTCTCTGGTCCGCAGATTGTTTTCAGCATCTGTGATTTCATTTGCATCTTTTGGACCACCCTGTGGAGGTACATACTGTGTTGTAACTATGGTCCAATATGTTATTCCCATGCATTGCAAGTGACACTTCATGTGACCTTTCCATAGATTGAAATTGGTTCCATCAAACTTCGAACTATCCTTCTTGTAGGACGACATCCTGGATCTCCTCAAGCGGTTAAGCTCTTTTCGAGGAACTTAGCTCTGATACCAATTGTTAGACTTAGGGCACACAACTGAGAGGGGGGGTGAATCAGTTATGCAAAACTTTCTCCAATTAAACACTTAAATCTTCTTTAGTAGTTAGCATAATATTAATCATGAATCAAATCAAAAGCAGAAACACATCAACACATAAGACACCAAGATTTTGACGTGGAAAACCCGGTTAAGGGAAAAACCACGGGGTGATTAACCCAAGATTGTATTCTCTGTTAGAAGAATAGAAATAACAAAATGGTACATGCCAATTAGGGCTCACTGCTTGAGCACACTGCTCACAAGAGGCTCACTGCCTACAAGAGACACACTGTCTACAAAGGAATGAATATCACATACATGAACTGGAGAATAGCATCTTCACCATGCTTGAATTAGTTCCATTTAAGCCCAATACTTCTGCTTTTCCTCTCGCTCTCCTCATCGCTACCACACACTCATCACATGCAAAAACACACTTTAGAAAGACTTCACAATCCCTTATTTATACAAGGCATCGACTTAGGAACAATCATCTAAGTTGGCAAACATCTACAAGAACATCTGCAAGACGTGTAATACATCCAGTCGGCCAGTCTTAGGAAGAACACCATCATCCAGTGGTTATTCTTCAAATGCGCACTCTAACTTCAATGTGGACCACCAATATGAACTGGACACGATCCAAAGATCACCACAACCTTTCCTGAATCACTTAAGAACATCCACACTTCATTTGCTTGCTGGAATTCTTCTCTCCTTCATCTAGAGCTTTAAGAACACAGTCTGTCATTACTGTCACAAAAGAATAGGTTCTTCCGGACCTTCAAACCATGAACCAATCAAGTTGACACTTCACACAGACGTTCTCAACACTCCCTCAAATCTGCAGAATGGGATAATGCATTACCGGATCTCACCGGACCTATCTGTGTCACTTTGGCACCTTTGAACATCTGTCAGAGCTAGTTCTACTTGAGCGGCCATAAATTCTTCAGATCTTGATGCGGACCTCTAAAAACTTGATTGGATCATCTCAAGACTCATATCTAAAAGCCCTTTGAACCACAACTTTTGATCTGCATCTTAGCTGGGATCTCCATTTCACTGTCTCATCAATGCAACATGAGTATGTTGGCATCAATGACAACACTGGTTAGACCCATACTTGCAACATGTTGATCATTCCAAAGTCAATGTCATGTATAAATAAGAATTGTGAAGTCATTCAAAAGTGTGTGTGTGATGAGAAGGTGGTAGTGAAGAGGACCAGAAAGCAGAGCAGAGGGGTTGAGCTTAATGGAACTGATTTAGGCATAGTGAAAATGCTAATCTCTAGTTCAAGTATGTAATACTTCTATTCTTTTGTAGACAGTGTGTCTCCTGTAGGCAGTGGGCCTCTTGTGAGTAGTGTGCTCAGGCAATGAGCCCTAATTGGCAAGTGCCATTTGTTCTTCTTATTCTTTTAACAGAGAATACAATCTTGGGTTAGTCACCCCGTGGTTTTTCCCTTAACCAGGTTTTCCACATTAAAATATTGGTGTTGTATGTGTTGAATCTGTTTCTGCTCTTGAATTCATGCATTATGATTGATTCTTTGATATGTTATTAAATTGAAGAAGCTTTAAAGTTTATAAAAATAGAAGTTTGGTAACAACTG
Organism: Cunninghamia lanceolata; assembly: GCA_027924645.1. Classification (NCBI taxonomy): domain Eukaryota; kingdom Viridiplantae; phylum Streptophyta; class Pinopsida; order Cupressales; family Cupressaceae; genus Cunninghamia; species Cunninghamia lanceolata. Next base: position 2,774,015 of record BSBN01000550.1, read on the forward strand.
ATTCACCCGCCCTCTCAGTTGTTTGTCCTAAATCCAACAATTGGTATCAGAGTCAATTTCCTCTAGAAGAAGCTTGACCGCTTGAGGAGATCTAGGATGTCGACCTACAAGAAGGACAGTCCAAGGTTTGATGGAACAAACTTCACTGCCTGGAAGAACTGCATGGAATGTCACTTACAATGCATGGGATATCAGTATTGGAACATAACCTCAACTAAATATGTTCCTCCAAGGAATGGACCAACAACTATAGATGAAGTCAGAGATGTAAAAAATAATATTCGAGCTAAAGAATCCCTACTGAGTGCCTTGTCTGATACAAAGATGACAAATGTTATGGGATTAAAGACTGCTTATGAAATTTGGACAAAGCTTGAAAATCTATATGAAGGAGACAAGTATGTTAAGTGTGCCAAGCTACAAAGTCTGAAAGAAAATTTTGAAAACCTAAGGATGAGTGAAGATGAGAACGTCACTTTATATATGGCAAAAGTAAATGAGCTTGTATGTGGCATTAGATGTGCTGGTGGAGTACTAAATGAAGATGAAATTGTTGCTAAAGTTCTTAGATCTTTACCTCCTGCATATAAACACAAGGTCGCTGCTATTGAGGAAATTAGATCTTTAACAACTATCACAAGGGATCAATTGGTTGGTAAGATATCTGCATTTGAGTTGCTTGAGTTTGGTGATGCACTTCCCAAGACTGAATCTGCTTTCAAAGCTAGTGCCTCTGCTAAAGGCAAATAGATATATGATCCAGGGGAAAGCTCCTCAAGAAAATCATCTTGGTATGAGAAAGCAAGAAAAGATCTGGAAGAGGATGAATTAGAAGTTGAACAACTTGAAGAGCTCTCATTGCAAAAAGACTGCCAAGAGGATCCGGTAAGTATGAAGGAAAATTACCTTTTAAATGCTTTGCCTGCAATAAGATTGGTCATTTTGCCTCAAGATGTTTGGAAAGGTTTTCAAGGCCAAACCCTAATAGATCAAGGCTTCATAAAAAGTGTTACTATGTTCAAGAAGATGATGATGAAGGAGTAATAGATGATGAATCCGAGATAGGAAACAAATCTGGAACTGACTGGGTGTTTATTGCCATCAAGGAAGAAGATCCAATACCTATTGAATCTGCCAATCATAAGATGATAGAAAGTGCTCTGGCAACTCATGTTGAAGAAAAGGGTGAATGGGTTATTGACAGTGGATGCTCTCACCATATGACTGGTGACAAGAGCAAATTCTTAACCTTGAAAAGATATGAAAGTGGAGTTGTAAAGTTTGGAGATAATTTTGCTGGCAGAATTAGAGGCAGAGGAACCATTTCCTTTGATGGAAAGAACAAAACCAGTGATGTTCTGTATGTTGAAGATCTGAAGCCTAATCTTCTCAGTGTTGGATAGTTGGTGGACAAAGGCTATGATCTCTTATTCAAAAATGGAAAATGCAAGATCTTTGAAAGCTCTGGAACTGAGATTGCATCTGGTACATAGACAAAAGGTAACATCTTCCACTTGGTTGGTACTGGCAAAAGTTGTTTATTTGTTCAAATTGGTCAGAATTGGTTGTGGCATAGGAGAATGTGTCATGTAAATTTTGTTAATATCATCAAGATAAGTAGCCCTCAGGTTGTAAGAGATCTTCCAAGACTAGTGAAACCTACTAACAGTTTGTACAAAGAATGTCAGTTGGGTAAGCAGAATAGAGTCACATTCAAAAGTAAGGAACAATCTTCAACTAGATTGTTAGACTTAGTACACACTGATCTTTGTGGTCCGGCAAGAATTAGGAGTCTGCAAGGATATAGGTATTTCATGTTGTTGATTGATGACCACTCCCGGATGATGTGGGTAACTTTCTTGAAAGAGAAATTTGAAGTACTTGAGAAATTTAAAATATTCAAGGCTATGGTAGAAAATGAAACTGGCATAAACATAAAATGCCTCAGGACTGATAGAGGTGGAGAATTCACATCCAGAGAGTTCATATCATTCTATGAGGAACATGGGATAAAGAGACAGTTATCTTCTCCAAGAACTCCACAACAGAATGGAGTAGTGGAGAGAAAGAATCAAACCATCCAAGAAGCATCTAGAACCATGATGATGGAAGCAAATGTCCCTCAGATCTACTAGAGATAAGTTGTAAGCACTGCTATCTATACTCTTAATCGAGTACAAATCAGAGGCAATACTGGTAAGACTCCTTATGAACTTTGGTTTGGCATCACTCCTACTATGAAATATTTCAGTCTTTGGTAGTAAATGCTATATCAAAAGAGATGAAGACCTTGCAAGTTTGATGCTAGAAGTGATGAAGGAATATTCTTGGGATATTCTACTCAAAGCAAAGCATACTGGTGTTATAACAAGAGATTGAGAAAGATTGTAGAAAGTGCAAATGTGAAGGTTGATGAAGGCATGGAAAATCCCCCAAGGTATTATGAGTATGAAGCAGATGATCAAACTGATGTCTCTGATCAAGGAGAACAAGTCCCAACTCCAGTTCAAATTTAGACTGATCCGAAGAATCTTGAAATACAAGAAGAAGAGACAAGTTTGCATGAACCTGTTCAAGATTTAGAAGTGCAAGAGATTCCCAAAACTCCCAGGTATGTAAGACTGAATCATTCTGAAGACCAGATCATAGGAGATAGAAGCAAAGGTATTCAAACAAGAAGAAAAATTGATCAAGATTCAGTGAAGTATTGTCTGATTTCAAAGATTGAACCAAAAACAATAAGTGAAGCATGCAATGATGAAAGTTGGGTTAACACAATGAAGGAGGAATTGATGCAAATTGAAAAGAATCACACTTGGGATCTTGTTCCCAAACCTAAGGACAAAAATGTGATTGGTACTAAATGGGTCTTCCAGAATAAACCGAATGAAGATGGTGAAGTAATAAGAAATTGTAGATGGGAAAATAGATTGATCAATAATGATAATATAACCCAAACATCAATGGAAGTTGAAAGCAAAGAAGATTTAAAACCAACACAAGTAAATATACTTACAAACTCCTTTACCTATCCTTTTCCATTGTTTGCCTATCTTTCTTTGATCCTGATTGTGAAGCCCTCAGAAGCTTTCCTTGCTTGCTTGCTTGTTAAAGATGACAAAGGAAGAATGGCTTTGATACCTATTTGTGTTGAATGTGAATTTCAAACACATGATAATGGAGGACACTTAAAAATGGAATGAAGAAGAGAATGAGAGAAATTTGGGTATAGTGATTGTGCAAGATGAAGTTCCTTAATTGCTTAGAGAATGGTCTCATTTATAGATTTTTCGAAAAGGGAATGGAGGATGAGGATCAAAAGATGAGATCAATGGCTCTCATTTTTTGTGAATCTTTAATTCATAATGGATGAATTAAAAAAAAAATTTTGAGAAGAGTGGGTTATGACAATTGAATTAAGAATTCAATAGTGGAGGATAGTGAGTTATGACAATTGAATTAAGAATTCAATAGTGGAGGATAGTGGGGAACAATTGAATTAAGAATTCAATAGTGGAGGATAGTGGGGAACAATTGAATTAAGAATTCAATGAGTGGAGAATAATAGGGAACAATTGAATTAAGAATTCAATTTTGGATAATAGTGGGGGACAATTGAATTAAGAATTCAATGAGTGGAGAATAGTGGTGAACAATTGAATTAAGAATTCAATTTTGGATAATAGTGGGGGACAATTGAATTAAGAATTCAATTTTGGATAATAGAGGATATTAGCTAATTAAATATTAAGAATATTTAATTATATGTGCAACATGGTGAGGTGGAGGAGATGAGGTGGAAAGATGAGGTGGATTGATGAGGTGGATTGATGAAGTGGATTTTGTGAGGTGGATTTAGGATTTGAGACATTAGAAGAATTTAGGGATTTTAATTAAATAAAATGATTTTATTTAATTGTAGGATAATGAACCAATCAAATAAACTTATAATATTTATTTAATTGACAGAAGAAAATATGAATTAAGATAAATATTAGAATATTTACTTAATTCAACCTGAGCCAATTTTAGGTGTCTACAGAAACAAAGCCAGATTGGTCTGTAAGGGTATTCTCAAGTAGAAGGAGTTGACTTTGAAGAAACTTTTGCTTCGGTAGCAAAAATTGAATCAGTCAGATTATTTCTTGCTTTTGTTGTCTTCAGAGATTTCAAGATGTATCAGATGGATGTCAAGTCTGCTTTCCTAAATGGTGATTTGGAAGAAGAGGTATACATTGAGCAACTAGATGGATTTCAATTGTCTGATCATGGAGATATGGTCTGTAAATTGAAGAAGGCATTGTATAGACTCAAACAAGCCCCAGGAGCCTGGTATGAAAGATTAGACAAACATCTTCTGAAGATTGGCTTCAACAAAGGTACTTCTAATAGTAATCTATACTTCAAGATTGATCATGAAAATATCTTGATTGTTGAAGTATTTGTTGATGATATCATTTTTGGAGGAAAAGATAGTATGTGCAAGACTTTTGCAAATCAAATGAAAAGTGAATTTGAGATGTCTATGTTTGGGGAAATGAATTTCTTCTTAGGTCTACAAATCACTCAAACAAAGAAAGGAATCTTCATATCTCAGAACAAATATGTGAAAGAATTGTTGAAGAAATTTGGGATGGAAGATTCAAATCCAATGAATACTCCCATGGCAACCAGATGTAAGCTGAGTAAAGATGATGAATCTCCTAAGACTGATCAGAAAAAGTACAGGTCAATGATTGGAGGACTGCTCTACCTCACTCAAACTAGACCTGATATTATGAATGTTGTTGGTCTTGTTGCCAGATTCCAAGCTGATCCTAGAGAGTCTCATGTCATGGCAATCAAAAGAATTCTCAGATATATGAAGGGAATAGTTGAGTATGGATTATGGTATCCTAAGGAAAATGATTTCTCTCTTCATGGTTACGCTGATGCTGATTGGGCAGGTGATGTGGATGACCGGAAGAGTACCAGTGGTGGTGCATTCTTTTTGGGTAAAAGATTGGTTGCTTGGCTTAGCAAGAAACAAGAGGCAATATCTCTGTCCACTGTAGAAGCAGAATATATTGTAGCAGTAGGTAGTTGCACTCAAGTATTATGGATGAGGCAAATGCTAAGAGACATCAGAGTGGAGTATGAAGAACCTATCACAATCTTCTGTGATAATTCAAGTGCAATAAACATATCAAAAAATCTGGTGTTGCATTCAAAGAAAAAACATATATCCATCATGTTTCACTTTTTGAGAGAACAAGTGAACAAGAATGAAGTCAAACTAGAGTTTGTGCCCTCAAAGGATCAGATTACAGACATTTTTACTAAACCTCTACCTAAGGACTCTTTTGAGTATCTCAGGTAGAAGTTGGGGGTTATTACCCCTCCGGTTCTAAATTAAGGTGCACTGATGTGCATCAATCCGGTGGATCCCATAGTCATATCTTTTGATCTGGATTGGTGTTAGGTAGCTGCTACTCAGGGGGAGCAATCAGCATGATTTTGAAGTATGAGAAGTGGTTACAAGTATGTGCCCTTTGCCATTGATGTCAAAGGGGGAGAGAAGACATGTGAAAAACAAAAAGTGGTTTTTGATCAAAGGGGGAGCAGTAAAGGAAGAGAAAACATATGAATGATTGCTATTGATAGGGGGATCTATGTCAGTCAGTGTGGAGAAGTTATTGTCTTAATGGTTAAAATAGTTTTTCACATCATATGTTGCCATCAATGACAAAGGGGGAGATTGTTGCAAGTATGGGCCTAACTGGTGTTGTCATTGATGTCAACATACTCCTGTTGCATTGATGTCAAGGATTGGATGAGCTGTGTACTGAGGATATTGAGAAAATTAGTCCTATCAAAAGCAGAGAAGAACAATGAAGACAGTGAAGCTCTATGAAGTGAAGATCCCAGCTAGATGAAGATCAGAGAATGTGCATCAAAGGGTTTGTAGATATGTGTCTAAAGGTGATCCAGTCAAGATTTGAGAGGTCCGTATGAAATTGTGAAGGAGTTATGGTCATAAGAGTAAAACTAGTTCTGGAAACTATTCAAAGGTGACAGAGTGACACAAATAGGTCTGGTAAGATCCAAAAATATAATATCATGTTCTACAGATCTGGTGGCATGTTTGGGAAGCTAATGTGAATTGACAACTCAATTAGTTTGTGGTTTGAAGGTCCACAAGCAATCCTTCTAATGTGACAGTGATCACTGACTGTGTTCTTGAGGTTCCAGATGAAGATGCGATTGATTACAGTAAGCAGAAGTGGTGTGGATGTTCTTGGTGATTCAAGCAAGCTTGTGGGGGTCTCTAGACTATGTCTAGTTTGTGTTGATGGTCCGCATTGAAGATTGAGCTTGTAATTGAAGATTTATCTTCCAGGAATAGCATTCTTCCTAGTCTTGGCTGACTGGATTTTTTTCTCATGTTGTGGATGACTTTGAAGATGTCTTGTGAAGCATGGCATGCTCCTTGAAGAAGATTGAAGTCCCAGTTATGTGTGGCCAATAGTATATTGATGTGCATGAAGTTTTTGTAATAAGTCAAGTTGTATTTTTGTAATTGCTCTGTAATAAAATAAGTGTATGTTGTGCTGACTTTGTTGATCATTCCAAAGTCACTGTCATGTATAAATAAGAATTGTGAAGTCATTCAAAAGTGTGTGTGTGATAAGAAGGTGGTAGTGAAGAGGACCAGAAAGTAGAGCAGAGGGGTTGAGCTTAATGGAACTGATTCAAGCATAGTGAAGATGCTAATCTCCAGTTCAAGTATGTAATACTTATATTCTTTTGTAGACAGTGTGTCTCTTGTAGGCAGTGGGCCTCTTGTGAGCAGTGTGCTTAGGCAGTGAGCCCTAATTGGCAAGTGTCACTTGTTCTTCTTATTCTTTTAACAGAGAATACAATCTTGGGTTAGTCACCCCGTGGTTTTTCCCTTAACTAGGTTTTCCACATTAAAATCTTGGTGTTGTATGTGTTGAATCTATTTCTACTCTTGAATTCATGTGTTATGATTGATTCTTTGATATGTTATTAAATTGAAGAAGCTTTAAAGTTTATAAAAATAGAAGTTTGGTAACAACTGATTCACCCCCCCTCTTAGTTGTCTATCCTAAATCCAACATCCCCTTCATGATTATCCTAGAAATAAGAGTGAGCATGTAAGTCTTGTTGATCAACTTGATCACTCACCCCACTTCATGGCATTTCTTTGAAGTGAAGAAACTTCTCCTTACATACATAATCCCACCAATACTATCCCTATCCATCCTCCAACTAATCCTATCTATAATCCAATAATATCCACTTCCCATGATGAGACACTTGGTCCCCAAGAAAACATAGAAAATTAACTTCTTAATGAGCAATAATTTTGATCAAAATCCTCATGATCCTTCACCATCCCCTATTGATCCTTCACCATCCTCTATTGATCCCATTCCAACTCCATCTTCTTATCCTCTTGGACCCAACATCTTCATCTGTGGTGGTTCTCTTGTAGGAGATGAACAACTTCTATCCACCCCCATCTTCTCCATCTAATAATGGATTCGTGTCTTGTGTCCTAAGCAATAAACATTCCATTGCACATCACAGACTCCAAAACATGAATTATCAAGGAAAAGGATTAGGCCTTCATTAACAAGGTATCCTGGATCCCATCCATGTCAAAGTCCCTCCATTATCACATGGCCTTGGCTATACATCCCAAGGACAACAATCCAAATATTTTGGTACCACCTCCATGCCTTCTAAATCTATTTCTTTCCATCCCAAACCCATGCATCCCATCGCACATTCAAATCATGTGTCGCCATCCCTCCTCCATCGTCATACAAATCCCAAAATCATATGACCATACATCTTCCTCCATCCACTCTACCTCCACTTCTCCCAATTCCTATTATTCCCATCCTTACATCCCCTTATCTTTTCATCCACAAGTCTGCTAATCCTTCCATCCCTAAATCCCCTAACATTCCTAATCATGATCAATGTGTGCAAACATCATCTAAACTTGAATCTATCACAAAACCCATGGGATTCAAAAGTAAAAATTTAAATGCCTCCTCACATAAAGAAAAAAATCCATCCATTCCTAAAAATGATCATGTGACAAGGTATCGATCCATAACATTAAAGCCAAATCCATCCAAAATGTCGTAAAACCCCACACCTCCAAAAACACCATACAAAACTAAAATGGTGTGGATCCCTAAGTAAAAAGCATTAAATCCAAATGGAACATTCACATCCTAATCTCACTCCATCCAAAAATCCCAAATTCCTTCATCCCACACCCCATTCAAAAATCATAAAAATCTTAAGTCCATTTGGGTGGGTTTCTAAATCCATAATGACATCTAAATCTCCATTGCTTCCTACACCTCCAAATCAAAAGCTTCAACATCCCTCATGCTGTGTGCAACTGTTGGTCTTGGTTCCTTCCCATTCCATGATATTCCCACATACCTCCATCTCCCCATCTTATATCCATTATCCTACATATCTCCCCCATCACCTTCGTATGGTCCATGCTTTTGCATAAACCTTTCATCCATCATAATACACTATCCATCCATAATCCACATCATAATATACTCCATTTCTATCTCATACCAACATGGGACACTATTATCTTTCATGGAACTAGACTCTTGAGTCCCCATCATCTTCTAAATCCCTCTTATCCATCTCCCTATCCCAATTGTAAAAAAATTCAAAAAAATAGGAAAATAAAAATAAAAAATATTATATAAAATTAAAATAGTAAAGAGAAATCCTTCATCCAATGGTGAAAGCCACCTCAGTGGCCCCTTGGATAAGTATCATGATGAAAACCTAGAAAACAGGCATAATGTGTTGATGATTGTCTATGCACCTCACACTTGGGGGCATGTTGTCTCATATATCCCATCTTAACCATTTTTTCTCTTATCATTCCACCCATCCATTATCTCCACCTACCTATGTCATTTAACCAACACATCTATCCTCCATTCCTTCATTTGATCTTGATAAGGACAGGGGAAAATGTTGAAAAATGCTTTGGAAATCTTTTGATAAAGCTAATCATTTCCAACTAATCTTATCAACCTTATCATCATAAGCATTGTCAGTCAAAATCCTAAGTCTACTATCTGTAGTGGGGCATGTTCTTCCTATGTGACATATTTCTTGGAGATCACATCCTAACCCCCTTGTTCCATCCAATATGTATCCTCCATCCTTCCCATCTTCCATCCATAATCCTTTTGGTCATCTATCCAATCCTTCTTTCATCATTTTCCTTCGACCTAGTTTTCCCTTGTCATTGGTATCTAGCATTTAGGCTATCCAAATTGCAATCCAATGCCATCCCATCTCAAAACAATACCAAAAAACACAAAAAAAAAAACAAAATATCCATAAATCTAAATGCAAGCCATCCTTAATCCATATCAATCTAGTCAAATTATCCAATCACATCCTTTGGTCATGTTCCTAATCTTGTTGTCAACCCAATCAATCAATCAATCATCATCATCAATGGGATATAGTGTTCCCACATCCTTGTGTTGATCTAGGGATATATCATTCCTCGCAATGACAACACTATCCTAATCAATTAGTATCAATCAATAAATCATCTATTTACAGTTTGACAGGAGCATACCTTGTTTGTTTTTAAATCATTTGTACATGCTTTTTTGCTTGCTTGTATGTGTTATCATTTTATATTGTATTTGTATCAATTTCTTATTACTCCATCTAATATTCATATCTTGTATGTGGTGGAATAACATTTTTCATACTAGTCATCCTTTGCATTTAAGGTTATTTCATACCTTTTGTGCACTTGGACTTTAATGCTACAAGTTTCCTTCCTCATACATCTAGACAAGGTTGTATTACGTTGGGTGCACACGACACATCGCCACCCTGGTCCCTATACCTTGGTGCATAATCTTTAGTGCAATATCAAACTATATGGTTGTTCACTTAATGCATCATAACGTCTTTTTCATCCATTTTGTCATCTCTTATCTTTTCCTTATCCAATCGCTTCCATCCATTTTGAGTGCATACTCATGTTCTTCTAACCAGCTTATCCTCTCGAGGGGGCATCCCATCCTTATATCCATTCCTCCTTGTCACTCCTTCAAGTGGCTGGGGCATCCTTTTCCATCCTTTTCCCTTCATCCATTCCTTATCTTCTTTGAAATGATGTTACTTCTCTTAGTCGCAACCCCATCTCAAAGAGGGGCAAAGTGTAGACACCTAAAATTGACCATGTCACTTTCATCACCTTATCGACACCACCTTGCGACACTTTGCGAAACTTTTATCCTAACAATCCCCTTTATCATATCCCTTTCCCAAAATTAATTAAATAAATCATATTTATTTAATTAATCCATTTCCTCCATCACCTAAATTAAATAAATAAGTTATGTTTATTTATTTAGTCCATTTATCCCTTTTAGCCAAAATTAATTGAATAAATCTTAATTATTTAATTAATTTATCCTCCCATCATCCCCTCTCCAATAATAAATTAAATAGTTTTATTATTTAATTTAATTATTGAGAGTTGCTTGACTAGCTTGTCCTCGCCCTCAACCACTTGCCACCTTCATTAAATGAGTGTCCCCAAAATTAAATTAACCTTTACATCTCCACCATCCATTTCATACTACATCTTTCAATCCTAGCCATTCACATAAGGATAAATTCTAGAAGATTCCTTTGAACCCCTAGAAATCCTTATCCTTGCCCTAATTTTCTCTCAACCAATTCTATCTATTAATCTAATCTTTTAATCCTAGCTCTTTGTTCATGATATCAAACATCTATAAATCAAGCCTCAACCAAGTCATTTGGACATCCACATTCAAAGTATCACCATGCTATCAAAATCACGCTAGATCATCCATTATCATTATCTAGTATTATGCTACAAAATTGAGCAACCAACATATCAAAATCATTATCAAATATCATAGGATTGTTTATCATTTTCATTACATTTTTTAGTCTTTAATCCCTAGATGAGGTGTTGTTCAAGTATGGAATTGGTACTTTCATTGTATTGTTTCCTTATTTGGTTCCATATTTCTACATACACAGAAATATTCAAAGTTCTAATATAATTGTAATATCCCTCATTTTTAGTTTCTTTGTGAGTCTATAATGTTCCAATTTTGTAGTAAAATGGGATAAGCTCTATTAACTTATGTTAAGTGTTAAGTGTTGATTTAACATATTTTGTGTATAATGTGATTACAATACCATGGTTAATTGTTTAAAGGTGATTATATGATTATATTGTTCCTAGCAATGCTACTAAGGTATGTGTGGAAAGATTATGTTGTGCGATAGGTACAAGTGTCAAAGAAGGTGAACTAGGTCCTAGTGTTGAAGTGTCTTGAAATGATCCAATTGTATGGGCAATTAAATATTAAATTAAATTAAGATAAATAATTAATTAAATTAAATTAATTAGTGGCTTGGTTAATTTATTTAAGTGTATAAAGGTAATTATATTTATTTAAGAATTAATTCTTAAGGTTAATTGGAAAATAAAATAAATAGATAAAATCATAGTATTGTTTTAATTATTTATTTAATGCATAGATTTTATTTTATTAATTAATTATTCCGTTAGATAATTATGATTTCTAATATTTTGGAAATAGAATTAAATGATTTGACAAATCTAGTTATTTAAATTGTTTTGATTTAAACTAATTGATTTTGCAAGTTCTTAGTATAGAATTAAAAATAAATAATTATATTTATTTCATAATTAGGAAAAAGAAAATAATACAAAGATTTCTTATCTTTAGTTGTAAATAGAAAAGTAATATTTAATTTCTAATATTTTATTATTAGGAATGTGCACAATAGAAAAATTATTTAATTGTGTTTTTTATTTAGTTGGAATAAAAGTATTATTTTTAAAGATTATATTTTTATCTTGGAGATTTCATGAAATAAGGTTAAGGAAAGAAAATGAGTTATTAAAAGAGAGAATTAGTTTTATTTTGATTCTTTTAGTTATCATTTTTTAGTATGCAATTTAGAAGAAGGAAACAAACTTGTTATTGAAGCTTAAGGATTTGGAAGTGTTTTTTTGTGAAGAATTGAAGAATTGTTATTGTTTTGGATTATTTTTAATTCACCTTCATTGATTACTGAATTTCTACAAGGATTGAGGTAGGATTCTCGTCATGGAAGAGTTTAATAAATATTTACTTTGGTTAATGAATCAATCTAGGATTTTTATGAACATGAAGTTATTTGTTGAGCATATTATATTTGTTTTTAAATGAATCAAAACAATTAGTTTTTTTTTTGTTCAACTTAATTGTTGTAGGTTGAAAACTGAGGTTGCTTGGGAAAGAAGAAACTCAGTAAAATTAAGAAGAATCATGTGATTTATGGAATTCAAACATAGATATGATTTCCTAGTGGGGTAATTATTTTCCCTATTTCCTAGGTTTTTACTACACTTTTAGTAATCTATCTTAGGTTAAATAAAGTGAGTTTAATTAGGTGAGTGGGTCATTTGAGGTATCACCATCCTATGAGGGAGTTGCATTTCCTATGTTTAGACCGTTTGCTGGTCTCTCCCTATTGGTCAGTGTTGCCACCTCCACCCCTTCCTGGTCTATATAAACTCACTACCTACCTTGTATTTGGTATCTCTTACATCCTTGTTGCATCTTGTATAACAATTCTATCAGTGTTGTGTAGCATCTTTGAGCTCTTAATGCAATTTTTTCATCCTGACATTTGCATATCTCTTGAAGTCACTAGTTTGCATTGTTGATGCAGGAGCATCCAGGGTGTAAGAGCAATCTTGCATCAACCAAAAAAAAAAAGTGTTGTTTCTTTTCAATAAAGGCTAAATTTGGCAGGGTTACTATTTTTAGTAAGTTTGCATTTGTGCACAGTTGGATACAAAATCTTATACGAACCTCCAAAATGGTGAATTGAAGCTAATGGTGAAGAAATCACTTCAATATCATTTGTCATTTGTGAGATATTAAAATTTCAAATTCCAAAAATCCTATTGAAATATTCAAAGTCAAATTTGAGGCACTTAGAGGCTCCGGATGGGCCCGAAATTTGGTGGGAAACCCAAGTAGTTTACCTATCAATACTATTTTTGCACCATCGTCTTTTCAAGAGCTTTCTGAAAAGGTATTATAATTGAAAATCTAATTGTCAGATCAAGAGTTATGGCCCCGTGAAGTTGACCTATTTTTGGAGGGAGATGCAAATTTTGAAATTAAACTAGTGGTCGCCAAAAAGGGCTATATATAACCATTTTTGGGAACCCTTAGGGTATTAGAGTTAAGGGGGAAGGTGTAGAGTCAAAAAGGCAGGGAAATTAGAAACACTAGTTGATTTGGGAATTACAAAAGGCTAAAGATTCCAGAGTCTTGAGAGAGGGAGCTGTAATGTGTTCCAGCCTGTAGGGGATTCATCCTCTTATTGTATTTGAGCTTCTGTAATGTAATGTTTTTCCCATACTAATAAAATATCATTCTATTTTCTGTGTGCAATTTCTGTTATTGTGTGTTTTATGATTTACCCCCTTCATCAATTGTTTATGTTTTTTCCAGTTTATGTAGCTTAGAATTTCTCTTATAAAGTTCATGGGTTTTGAATCTATTTCATATTTCTAACACTTATGACTAGCTAAGGAGGAAGTATGTTGAAGGAAAGAATGTAACAAAATAATCATTAAATATAAAGGATACATGGATCCCTAATAGGAGAGATACTGGTCTTCATTTGATTTTCATTGTTCTTTTGTACGATTTCATGTACCTATTTCTATAAAGTACCCAGGCAAAAGTAGTCACTACATACTAAACAAAAGAAAACTAAGATACATAAATAGAAATAGTTGAAAAAGGATGACTAGTCTAGAAGGTTAAAATGGCTTATGAAAAGTGCAACAAACTTAATTTTCTAAATGCAAATGCAATGTAGTAGATAACCATGTGGATTGTTTGAACTCTTCTAACCCTTTGTTTTTGGTGGAATGGATATATGGATTCCTCTCCCTAAGGAACTAAGGAAAATGCAACAATGACCTACAAATTAGAAATTAGAAAATGGATATCTTGGCAATGCAATTGACTAGGAAGCTCTAGATAGAAATGGAAACTACAAGATGGAGCCAAGATAGGATAACAATAAAAAGGTGTTAGACAATGGCTAAATTTTGGTTGATTTGATGTGGCGTTTTAGTGGAATCTGCCCCATAGCTAAAGATGGTAGCCAATCCAAAGGGTTGATTGGATTATTTGGTTGGTTGTAGTGTTTTTGGTGTGGGAACCACCCTATTATAAAATTTGGTTGGATTAATATGGCATTTTGATGGGAGCTACCCTATAGCTACAAACATTTTCTAACCCAAAGGCAAATTGGATTTGGTGTGTCTATTGGTTGATTGGATAGGATAGGCCTAGATTGATTGTGATTCATAACTTAGTTGCTTGGTTGAATTGGTTTTCTTGATCAATAGAGGCTATTTATGTTGAGATATGAAAGATATATGCCCCCTTATGTTGGTTGGAAAAAGAGCTTAGCATGAAATAGCAAATCAACATAAGGTGAATGTATTGATGTTTTTCTTTGTTGTCTAGTCATTCAAATTGTGTTTGTTTCAATTTGTTTAAATTTTTGATTGGATGTTGTTTGCATTTTCCAAAGGTATAGTTAATTTCTTTGATGTGTGGGTCTAGGTCAAGCTCAAAAGAGGGTCATAAGGGAAGCTAGGTCTCATGCCCCCAAGTGATGGAGTGATGAAGTGATGAGCAAGGGAGACAACATGGTTTGTGCCCCCAAGAGTGATCAAGAGATTATGAATAAATGATGGACCACTAGGAAAAGTTGATGGTGATCAAATTAAATATTGTGATGAGGCTCAAAGTTTTGAATGGAATATATCAAAGGATAGGTCAATGTTTAATCTCAAGAAAAGAGATGAGAGACCACTAGAGATCAGTGGATGTGGAAATGGGAAAGCATAAGGAGGATTTTTGTGGTCATGCCCCCAAGGGGTGGTCCAAAGATGAATCACTAAGTGATCAAAATATGAAGCGATGATGGCACAATTTAAAATGGAACCATGGTCAATAAAGTTCTAGCAAAGGTAGGATGGGAAAAGGCTAACCGCACCAATGGTTTAAGAGTTTGAATGATAAGTAGGATGAGTCCCAAGATAGATTCTATGAGATCAGACAAAAGATTCCCTCAAAAGGTGTTCAAGGATGCACAAGAGCTCAAAAGGGACAAAGTGGGAAATTGAACAAACCACAAGGATGAACCATATTTCACAATCTAGGTTGCAATCAATCCTAATAGTAGCATGTATAATAGTCACTGAATTATGGATCATCATTCTCTATTTTTTTGTAGTGGGATGTGGCTCCAACACAAAACAAATCACACAACAAGAATGACAAAACATAAAATGATGGTGATGGAAAACAAAGGTGGATGGTGGAAAGAAAAAGACAAATGGTGACAACAATGGGTGAAGGAAAAAAGGCAAGGCAAAAGGCAATAAGGTAAAAAAGAAAAAATTGGCAAGGCATTGTTAGGTATGAAAAAGGAGAATGATGACAACAAGGATGCGCACTAGATCAAACCCTTTTCCATATAACATTCAAGGACAAGATTGAGCCAAATTACTATCAAATGGAGGACTTAGCCACAGCTCTTGTACTCATGTATGTTATTAATAGGTCAGATTTAATTTAGTCTTTTTATCAAACCCTAGGTTAATCATGCATGAAACCCTAGTTCTATAATGATCAACTTATAACAGAATAAGTACAACAGCAATACAGAAACTAATTACACAGGGATGATCAGGGGGATGATAGAACCTATCTCCTAAAAGTAGAGGTGTCGGAGGACCAATTCGAGACCGCCCAAGTCTAGATTGATAGAATATGTAGAGATTGTAAACTGGAAAGATGTTGCAAATATTTCCCCAATGTCAGAGCTAAAGTCAAAAGGGTGGAAATACTAGGGCGCCACCGCCCAAGTCTTGGATAGAGGAATATTATGTAACTATTGTTAGATCCTGAAACTTTGATCTTCACTCAATCTTCCTGTCTCTTCACATTCTCTGAATCTCACTCTTGTAACCTACACGTAAGAAGTAAGAAGGGGTTTGGGGGTTATGGTGTTTAGGTACTTGTCTCAGTCAAATCCTGGGATAGCATTCAAGCTTCCCAACACCATTGATTGATAGAGAGTGTGTGCCCTTGTGGGGATAGAGGCTGAAAACAAATGATAATAATGACATGATCCAAATGATGATAAACAACAATGATATCACCTATGTGATGATCCCTTAGAATGATGAAGATCCTTCAACTCCTAAGTTGGATAGATGATAGCTTCATGCCTACAACAAACATACAATAACAACACACAAATCTACTCTAGAATCACAATAAATGCTCTTTCTTGCTTTTCTTCAATATCTCAAGTTGGCTATCTCCATATAGGTTCATAATGAATTCAAAAACACACTTATATATGCTTTCCCACTAACAATCATGAAATTAAACCAAAAGAGCCAACAAGGAGAAACCTTTTGAAAGATCCCAGGCCGACCAATACTTAATTTTGCCCTGACCAATCAGGAGGGACATGGACAAGACCATCCAAGTCTTTTAGCTCCTTTTGGGTCTGAGAAAAGTGAAGGGGCCCATATTCCCAATTTACCTTGGTGTCGGGCAGTTTTGCATCAGGATGAAAATTTAGAATGTATAATGTAATAAATGGGACCTAGGAGCTAACCAAGGAGGTAAAAAGACAAGCGGACACTTTTTACTCCATAGAAGGCACAAAATAAGACACAAGGGCATAAATAGTCAACAAAGGGGAATGTGAGAAAGGGGTGTTCTCTCAAGGCATGCAAGATCAAGGATTGTGGATCAATGGATTTCCAAGTGATTTCAATTGTTTATGCACTAGGATAGTCAAGGGACTTGCTTGGTCTAATCTTCTTTGTATGCTTAGATTTGTGGATGGGATGAAAAAGTGGGAAGGGATAATCATGTGGTAAACATGGATAGTGATGGATGATGTAGCTTCCTACCATGAGTTCTTTCAAGTTGTAACCATACTTTGCTTTGTATTTTCAAGGTATATTGGGAAAAATTCAATCATATGGGGGATCATGGAATGGATAGATGGAGAGAAATATGCTTTTGTTGTGTGTACTTATCAGGTCATGGGAACCAACAGACAGAGAAGAAAGGCATCCTAGTTCAAGGATCATCATACAATAAATCATAGTGGACAAAACAATGAGGTTCAAGAGTGGGCAAGTAAGGGAAATAACTGGGAGTCCTCAAGCTTGGTAGAGTTTTTCTTCTTTTTTTTTGATAGGGCCTTTGAGTCATTTTGATATAGCTTTATAATATATCTCTAAGGTATGCATGCTTTTGATTCGCTTTGTTTTTAGAATTTTTACTTTGACTTTCTTTGCTTTGTTTTTTTTTTCCTTTAATTTTGTTTTTTGGATGCTACCCCCATGACCTAACCCCATGCAACTAATAAGATGCAAGGTCTCGTCACTAAGGATTAGATTAGGTGATTATGGGCATGCTTTTTTGAATTATTTTTTATGTCTTTTTTATGTCTCTATGCAAGTGAGGAAGAATTTGAGGGAGGGGTTGTCCACGTATGAGGTTCTAGGATTTGTAACTAAGTTTCAGATATCATGGATACAAAGGGGATAGTGATTATGAACTCAATGATACACATGATGCTCAACATATGATTGAAGGAAAATTGAATGTCTTAAATGAGTGGAGGATGGAAAAGGGTTGTATGATTAGAACATGTTACTCATGGAAAATGCTAGGTGTGAATGGGGTAAAGGGCTCAAGAAGTGCATTTGGTAATAACATGGATGATGGAATGTGAGGGAAAAGAGACATATTTAAGAAAATAAAATTGGGAAAATGCTTGGTTATTCATGGTGCATAAATAGAAGATATCATTTGTGAAATCAATTATTCTTGGTCCTTAGTTTTTGGATGACTGAGAGAAGGACAAAAAAAGAACATTTACAAAGCAAAACATTTTGGGTCAACATGACTAAGGGTTTCTAAGGTCCTTGTACATTGCATTGTCCTTAAACTATAAATTGAAGCACATAAAAATATGATGGAAGAAGCATAAAAGGAAAGATGAAACACATATCTACAAGTGGGTAGTAAATAGCACAATGGACATCAAACATTAACGTTTCTCAATGCATGGAAACAACCAAGAGATAATAACACAAAAGAAAGAAAAAGAGTGTATATACAAGATTGGTGGTTATGAATGTGGAATCTATAGTGGTGGTTGTCATGAATTGTAATCATCATCAACTAAAAGAGTGTCATCAAAAAATGAGGTGTCAGCTACATCATCAAGGGGTAATAGGTGGAGTAAAGCTTGTGTTGTCATGGGAACATTAACTCTAGCATCAAATAGGGTGTGAGATGGGGGTGTGACATTATTGAAGGATGGTATAGGAAGAGTAGTTAGTAAGGGTCTATAGGTTGGGTTCAAAGTGACGGGGTCAAGAGATAATTGATGGACTAGATTTTTGTCATTAGGACGAAAAGATGGGTCTTCATGGGTAGATGAAGGGAGATGATTATGGATGAGGAAACTATGGATTGGGGAACCTTTTCCAAACCATTCGTTGACCTTTAGTGCAGGTGGGATGTGGTTGAGGGATACGAGGTGGTGGTAGAGTGAAGATGGGGGATTGGGATGGGGTTGTAGGATGAGAATGGTAAGTTTTGGGGTGATTGTTATGGGGTGTAGGGGAAGGTAAATGGTAATAGGTATGTTGACCAAGTTTTTCCCAAGTCACTCAGGTGACTTGCACTAGCAAAGGGGTGATTTTATCATTTTTATTAGCATGTGAAACTTCCATTTATTGCCATTCTATAAATAATTTTGGCCTTGATCTCAAGCACAATTCAGTCCTAATTGCACCTACGTCTATTAATCATTTAGTTCCCCCTAATTGTGAACCTTCACCTATTTATACTCCCTCAAATAGATTCAAAAATGGTCTTTTGTTCCTTTTTGGTTGCCTCTTACAAAAATTATGACTTTCTGCCTCTCATTTCATAGTCATTTGAGCATGTTAGAAGGTCAATTATAGAGGTCTCCAAGCAAGACTCCAATCCATCCTCTACACAACCTCTAGGATCGCCCAATAGTTATTTTTTAATCTTCAAAGATCCCAAAATAGTAGCTACAACATTCCAATCACTTTCCTTTGAGTCTAGTTTTCTATCTCCTTCACTTCTTCTATCAAGTGAAGCACCCCAAGCTAGAGAGGAGAGAGGATTATAGAAGCTAAATCACTAAAGACACACATTCCATGAGCATTTTTTTCATCATCTTGGGTTGCAAGTATCCCAAGTGTGAAGCTCTAATATTTATTTATAGTTATTAGATTAATTCATTTCTAAAAGATTAGAGTAGAATAGAAAATTAATTAGCTCATCATCTTGCCCAAATCTATAGCACTTTGTTGTAGTTTCTTGGATTTAGTGATTAGAATAGATTAGCTAATTTTAATATATTAGATTAGTTTAGATTAAATTACAAATCTTAGTTTCATTTCAATAGAACATTTTTTCTAATATAAAACACTATCAACAGTATCAATCAACAACACAATCATCTTCAAACAAAACCATTTGCAAAGCACATAGAAAACCAAGAAGAATAGAAATTTAGCTTGCTCATTTATGCATTCATTTAGTTAATTCAAATTATTGTATGGGTATTTAGTTAGTTACTTAATTTGATAATTAATTAGCCCACATTGTTTATTTGGGGAAAACACAAAAATATAGATTAGTTGGATTCATTTCTTCCATTTAAAAAGTACATCTCAACATTTAGTCTAGACCATAATCATTCATTTCTTTAGTTAATATTAATTCAAAAACTCAAAAAAAAACACCAACTCAACTCTTAAGTCCTTGCAAACAAGACAAGATGACACACAAACAAAGCAATCAAACAAATCACAATTAATGCAATCATTATGGTCAAGTAAAACAAGACTATTCAAACACAAAGCTTAAACTAGCACACCAAAGCATGCCTTAACTATTTCTTCTCTTCCCCACTATTAGAATCATGTGTCCTAAGGTTAGAGAGGACTAGTTGATTCCACATTGAATGAGCTCAAAGTAACTTAGTTGAATCTTGAAGTGGTTGACCAAGAGAAAATCTATGAACAAGCACAAGATTTACAAAAAAATTAGGAAGAGAACAATAGGTGATAAGCAATAGATTTAGACCTTCTCCAAGAGTTAATAAATATAAAAAATAATTTATTGAATCCTTTACTCACAAATGCTCAACAAGAGCTAAACATAGGTCATTCAGATGAATAAGTGAGATGAACCCACAGGAAGGCTCACCAATGTTGTACAAACAACATGAACAATCATATAAGGATTACCATCACAACATCTCTTTAGAGGTTAGCTAGATCACACCCCAACACTACTACCACTACACCACAAATCAACACTACCATCTATCACCAAACACTCCTTTGTGAAGAGAGTGATCAAATTGATACTACAACTCCCCCATGTATGAATATTGTTGCCACCTTTAGGACACTCCTTCACAGAGAGGGTAGTCCTCTCGACACTCCCATGTTCTATTGGATTCTTCCACAAGAGTAAGAGTGATCTATCTACACATAAACAACACATGAAAAACATGTGTTACCCTATTGCAAATATGTGCCTAAGTGGTGTTGTCATTGATGTCAACATATTCTTGTTGCCATTAGTGTCAACTATATCCCATCTTGATGTCTATATAGAAGATCGGATTGTTGAGGATATTGATAAAATTAATGACAATTAATGCATGTGGACCATATGGCTATGTAGAGGATTGTCAAAGGTTGCTCCAGTCAAGAATTGAGAGATCCTCATTAAGATTTGAAGAAGTTATGGCCATCTGAGTAGAACCAGATTTTGCAGTATTTAGAAGAGACGGTGTGATAGTAAGTTGGTCCATATTGCTCTGTAGTGAAATATCTTGGTCTGCGGATCTAAAGGCATGTTTGGAAAGTCAATGTGTATCATCAACTCCAGTGGTTCTTGGTTTGGAGGTCCGCAAGCTATCCTTCTAGTTTGACAGTCATGGCAGAGAGTGTTCTTGAGGTTCTGGAGGAATATTCAAATGTTTCTGGTAATATGGTTTAAAGTGAATGTTATTGGTGATTTCAATGTGCTTGTGGAGCTCTCTGGATCATGTGGCTACTATGTTGGAGGTCCGCATTGAAGTTTTAGCTTGTTGATTGAATATTTCTTCTTTGAGGTTGATGTTCTTCCCAGTCTTGGTCGACCGAATGTTCCTAGCATGTTGTTGATTCTTTAAGATCACTTTTATGAAGCGTGGAGTGGTTGTAGAAGCAGATTCAAGTCTCAGTTATGTTTGGCCGATAGTGTGATGATTCGCGTCAAGTTTAGCTGATCTTGTTGATCATTCCAAGGTTGATGAAGCTTATAAATACTAGTTGAAGAGTTATTGAAAACCATCCTTGTGCAAAATAAATAAAATATGAATAAAGGATCAGGAGCAGAGTAGAGAAGAAAAGGAGAGAGAGCAGTATAGAGTGTGAAGTTAGTAAAGAAGAATTTGGGGCAAATCATAAGTTCTTGAGCATTCATTGAAACCGAATCAAGCATGAAGTAGATGTTATTTCTCTGTTAATTATTTATGTTCTAAATAAATTTTGTAGGCAGTGAGCCTCTCTTTTGAGCAGTGAGCCTCTGGACAGTGCGCCCGAAGGCATGTACCTTCTATTTTTCTAAAGTACTTTTAACAGGGTACAAATCTTGTGGGTTAACCCCCACCGTGGTTTTTCCCTTAACCAAGTTTCCACGTCAAAATCTTGGTGTCAATTGTGTTGATTATGTTTCTGCTCTTTTGTTGTTGATCTATGCATTAATGTTTACATCATTAATCTGGTAGTAAGATAATAAAGAAGGTTAAAAGAAAAAAAAGTTTTTATTGTGGGACAACTGATTCACCCCCCCCCATCTCTCAGTTGTCTAGTCTAATTCCAACAATTGGTATCAAAGCCAAATCCTCTTATAAAAGCATGACCCGTTGAGGAGATCCAGGATGTCGACCTACAAGAATAGCACCAATGATGTTCTATATGTGGAAGGACTGAAACATAATCTTCTCAGTGTTGGATAGTTGGTTGACAAGGGTTATGATCTTTCATTCAAGGATGGAAAATGCAGAATATTGGAAAGCTCCGGAACTGAAATTCCATCCAGTGCTCAAACTAGAGGTAACATCTTTCACTTAAGTAGTTCTGGGAAAAGTTGTTTGATTGCTCAGACAGATCAAAGTTGGCTATGGCATAGGAGGATGTGTCATGTGAATTTTGATAACACTGTCAAAATAAGTTCCACTCAAGTTGTAAGAGATCTTCCAAGACTTGTGAAACCTAATAGCATGTGTAGAGAATGTCAATTGGGGAAACAGGGTAAAATTTCATTCAAAAGTAAGGAACAAGTTTCAAATGGATGATTGGAACTGGTACATACTAATCTCTATGGTCCTGCTAGAATTAGGAGTGTGCAAGGAGATAGATATTTCATGTTGCTAATTGATGACTACTCCAGGATGATGTAGGTAACCTTCCTAAAAGAAAAATCAGAAGCTCTTGATAAATTTAAGGTGTTCAAAGTGATGGTGAAAAATTGAAATGTCTGAGATCCGACAGAGGTGGACAATTTACTTCTCATGAGTTTGATGCTTTCTGTGAAAAGCATGGCATAAAAAGATAGTTATATGCTCCTAGGACTCCCTAAAAAAATGGAGTTGTGGAAAGAAAGAACCGGACCATTCAAGAATCTGCCAGAACCATGATGATGGAAACAAATGTTCCTCAAGTTTATTGGATAGAAGCTGTAAGTATTGTTGTCTACACTCTTAACCAGGTGCAGATTAAAGGCAATTCTAGTAAGACCCCTTACGAACTATGGTTTGGTCATCCTCCTACTATGAGATATTTCATAGTTTTTGGTAGTAAATGCTATATCAAAAGAGATGAGGATTTAGGAAAGTTTGATACAAGAAGTGATGAGGGAATATTTTTGGGATACTCTACTCAAAACAAAGCTTACCGGTGCTTTAACAAGAGGTTGAAAAAGATTGTTGAAAGTGCTAATGTTAGAGTTGATGAGAGCAAGGAAGGACATTCCAGATTCTGGGGGTATGATTCAAATGATCAAAATGAAAGTCAAAGTTAAGGAAGGTTAGTTCAAACTCTAACTCAAATGCAGATTGATCCAAAAACTCTAGAGACTCAAGGAATTAGTACAGATGCTGAGGAACAAGCTCAAGAAACAGAAGCCCAAGCAATTCTCAAAACTCCCAGGTATGTAAGAATGAATCATCCTAAAGATCAAATCATAGGAGATAAAAATAGAGGTGTTCAAACTAGGAGAAGAATTTCTAAAGATCAAGAAGAGAATTGTTTGATTTCAAAGATTGAACCTAAATCAGTAAGTGAAGACAATGATGAAAACTGGGTTAAGGCAATGGAAGAAGAATTGATGCAAATTGAAAAGAATCACACTTGGGATCTTGTTCCCAGACCTGAGGACAAAAATGTGATTGGAACCAAATGGGTCTTTTGGAATAAACTGAATGAAGATGGTGAGGTTGTAAGAAACAAGGCAAGGTTGGTATGTAAAGGTTATTCTCAAGTGGAAGGAAATGATTTTGAAGAAACTTGTGCTCCAATGGCAAGAATAGAGACGGTCAGATTATTTCTTGCTTTTGCTACTTTCAAAGATTTTAAAGTTTATCAGATAGATGTCAAATCAGTATTTCTAAATGGAGATTTGGAGGAAGAAGTATACATTGAACAGCCGAAAGGATTTCAGTTGTCTGATCAGGGAGATATGGTTTGTAGACTAAGAAAAGCCTTGTATGGACTCAAGCAAGCTCCAAGAGCCTGGTATGCCAGGTTGGATAAGCATTTGCTTAAGCTAGGATTTAGCAAAGGTACTGCTGATAGTAATATGTACTTCAAGATAAATCATGAGGACATTCTAATTGTTGAGGTCTTTGTTGATGATATCCTTTTTAGTGGAAATAAATGCATGTGCAAAGTATTTGCTAATCAAATGAAAAGTGAGTTTGAGATGTCAATTTTTGGTGAGATAAATTTCTTCCTAGGTCTGTATATTGCTCAGTTAGATAAAGGTATCTTCATAACTCAGTCCAAGTATGTGAAAGAATTATTGAAGAAGTTTGGAATGGAAGATTCAAAGCCAGTAGGTACTCCTATGGTAACTGAATGCAAGCTAAGGAAAGATGATGACTCCCCAAAGGCAAATTAGAAAAGATATAGATCAATGATTGGAGGATTTCTCTATCTGACTCAGACCAAACCTAACATCATGAATGTAGTTGAAATTGTTGCCAGATTTCAAGTTGATCCAAAAGAATCCCATGTTATGGCAGTCAAAAGAATTTTTAGATATCTCAAGGGGACAATTGATTATGGACTATGGCACCCAAAGGACAATGACTTCACTCTTCATGCACATACAGATGTTGATTGGGCAGGAGATGTGGATGATAGAAAAAGTACTAGTAGTGGTGCATTCTTCTTGGGGAGAAGATTGGTCTCTTGGATAAGCAAAAAGCAAGAGGCAATATCTCTATCTACTGCAGAGGTAGATTATATAGCAGCAGCAAATAATTGTACTTCAGTTTTGTGGATGAAGAAAATGTTGAAAGACATCAGAATTGTGTTTGAGGAGCCAGTCACAATTTTCTGTGATAATTCAAGTGCTATAAGCATTTCAAAGAATCTGGTATTGCATTCAAAAACAAAGCATATATCTATCAAGTTTCATTTCTTGAGAGAAAGTAAATGAGAATAAAGTCAAGTTGGATATTGTGCTTTCCAAAGATCAAATTGTAGATATCTTCACTAAGCCTCTTGCCAAGGATACTTTTGAGTATCTCAGAGAGAAGTCAGGGGTTATTACCCCTCCTGATCAGAACTAAGATGCACTACGGTGCATCAGTCTGATGGAATTCACATTCATATCTTGTGATTCGGATTGATGTTAAGGAGGTACTACTCAAAGGGGGAGTAGTCAGTATGCACATTTTGGGATCAAACTGAAGCAAAAAGGGAGAAAAGATAGAAAATATGTGCCCTTTTCCATTGATGTCAAAGGGGGAGAGAATTCATGTGAAAAACTAGTTGCTGATGTAAGGGGGAGCAGTAAAGGAAGTAGTTGCAGAAGTGAGAAGAGAAAGGGGAGAAGTTCTTGTCTTGATGGTTAAATTTAGTTTTTCACATCATATGTTGCTATCAATGACAAAGGGGGAGTTTGTTGCAAATATGTGCCTAAGTGGTGTTGTCATTGATGTCAACATATTCTTGTTGCCATTAGTGTCAACTGTATCCTATCTTGTTCTCTGTATAGAAGATCAGATTGTTGAGGATATTGAGAAAATTAATGGCAATCAATGCATGTGGACCATATGGCTATGTAGAGGATTCTCATAGGTTGCTCCAGTTAAGAATTGAGAGATCCGCATGAAGATTTGAAGAAGTTATGGCCATCTGAGTAGAACCAGCTTTTACAGTATTCAGAAGAGACAGTGTGACAATAAGTTGGTCCAGATTGCTCTGTAATGAAATATCTTGGTCTGCGGATCTAAAGGTATGTTTGGGAAGTCAGTGTGTATCATCAACTCCAGTGGTTCTTGGTTTGGAGGTCTGCAAGCTATCCTTCTAGTTTGACAGTCATGGCAGAGAGTGTTCTTGAGGTTCCGAAGGAAGATTCAAATGTTTCTAGTAATATGGTTTAGAGTGAATGTTATTGGTGATTTCAATGTGCTTGTGGAGGTCTCTGGATCATGTGGCTACTATGTTGGAGGTCCGCATTGAAGTTTGAGCTTGTTGATTGAAGATTTTTTCTATGAGGTTGATGTTCCCAGTCTTGGCTAACCGGATGTTCCTAGCATGTTGCAGATGCTTTAAGAGCACTTTTATGAAGCATGGAGTGGTTGTAGAAGTAGATTCAAGTCTCAGTTGTGTTTGGCTAACAGTGTGATGATCCGCGTCAAGTTTAGCCTACCTTGTTGATCATTCCAAGGTTGATGAAGCTTACAAATACTTGTTGAAGAGTTATTGAAAAGCATCCTTGTGCAAAATAGATAAAATCCTAATAAAGGATCAGAAGTAGAGAAGAGAAGAAAAGGAGCGAGAGTAGTATAGAGTGTGAAGTTAGTAAAGAAGAATTTGGGGCAAAGTAGAAGTTCTTGAGCATTCATTGAAACTGAATCAGGCATGAAGTAGATGCTATTTCTTAGTTAATTCTTTCTGTTCTATATAAATTTTGTAGGCAGTGAGCCTCTCTTCTGAGCAGTGAGCTCTGGGCAGTGCGCCTGAAGGCATGTGCCTTCTATTTTTATAAAGTACTTCTAATAGGGTACAAATCTTCTGGGTTAACCCCCACCGTGGTTTTTCCCTTAACTGGGTTTCCACATCAAAATCTTTATGTCAAGTGTGTTGATTATGTTTCTGCTCTTATGTTGTTGATCTATGCATTAATGTTTGCATCATTAATCTGGTAGTAAGATAATAAATAAGGTTAAAAGCAGAAAAAGTTTTTATTATGGGACAATTGTTTCACCCCCCCCTCTCAGTTGTCCGGTCTAATTCCAACATGCCCTAGTTCCAAATCATCCATATTAGTGGTGATTAGATTTAAAGTGGCACATATTTTGGTGAACCCAACATGAAGAGCAAGTCCTTCTCAAACATGCTCCCTCACCTTTTCCCATTCCATTTCATTTCTATTCTTCAATTATCATCCAATTTATTTTGTGGTACCTAAGGTGCCCCTGAATATGTTAGGATTGACAAGACCATAAGAACACATTCCCTCCAACAAACCTCTTACACCATTTTTTGATCAATACATTCCTCTCAATCTCATGGCACTTATTTTAAATAGGTACAATTATGAGAATACTAGTTTAAACAAGGGATGCCAAGAACATAATCATAACACTCATTCAGGCCAAAATTGCATATTTTTTTACAATCCCACATGGGTTCAATATCAAGGGATAAGTTTACAACCAAATCCAAACCAAACAAGAGCCTCACATCTTTTAGTTAGGTTTGAAATCCATAGGTAGGAGCCTAGCTTGGACACCTATAGGGATACAGGTATCCAAATTGACAATGAGGTTGATCACCTTGAAAGAGACTTGGCAGATGCCTAACTAGCATAAGGATCTCTCAAAATAATCCTCCAAAATTACCATGTCTCCACATAATGGATGAGGCTTGAAAATCCAAAAGAGGTAATGACAAACAAGGTCACTCAACCCCCACAACATGATTAACAATTTAGCAACACCAACAAACCCACCTCATAGTAGAGAGATGCAACGTACAAATCCTATAGAAGGACCAACCCCAAAAGCACACATAGACACCTCAGTGCATTGAATAAGGATACCTAAGGCTAGGGGTGCTAAGTAGCTACTCTAAAACCCTACTTAAATGAATGAATGACCAAGACCTTTAAGATGTCAGCTCCACACCAATCCTTTCATCATTGTCATAAATCAACCAAACTAAGGGGTTACTCAATTACCTCCATACATCAGCTTTTACTCATGTAACATGAGCAATGAGGATTTTGTGCTTCCCTTACCTCCAACATAGAATGAAATGAGTCTATACCAACCAAGTGTGATGCTCACATCATAAAATTTAAACCATATGATTCCAACAACTTTTCAACCCTTGAGTACATCTCCCTAAATCTATCCAACATTCCCTAAACTTAAACAACCAAATGTAATGTGTCGCACCTGTTGGTTCTTTGTTTAATCTTAATAGTGTTAAGTTATTAATTTTTGTGTGATCTTTCATACTAGACGGAAGATGCATAAGGGATTTTTTATTTTCTTGAGTTGTTGCTAGATACAATGGAATATATAACATATAATGAAACCTAGAAAAAGTACAATAGTTATGAATGAAATATCAAAGACCCAGATTATTAAATAACATAATATGAATTACTATCACATACCCATTTCAAAATATTCACTTTGGTATTTCTATTGTAGTTGGACTAGCATAATGGGTATCATAGAACTCCTCCAAAATCACCAACAAATGATAGAATGTCGCATACAATAAAAGATATAACATCTGAAACCCTAGATGCCTAGAAAAAGGGGTTTAGTTGATGCCAAAATCAAGTGAAGTACCTCCCAACATACCCACGTCCTCTCTAACAGTTGTACGGCCAGGCAGGGGTATGAACCATAGTAAATAAAACACAAACATGATTACAATCTGCCACAAAGTTTCTGCACTCTCCTTTTAACTCTCAACGCCTAGAATAAAGGTCTAGAATAGACCCAAAATGCATTAAAACTCCATGTGTATGGTACGACCAGGTAGCTGATATGTACGGCCAGCAAAGGGGAAGACACGGCTACTACAAACTCCTCTCCAATCTCTCAAATTTGCCCTCTCTCCATTGATATCCACTAATCACCAAAAAATCTACAAATGATATGATCAATATGCCCTCAAAACCTTACCACAACGAATCCATTGAAACTCAGATGCAAACACAAGATGTATTTGCCTCACTAGCACCTTTGGATAGTTTTTCATGTTTGTAGAATGCTCATTGTAGGAAGTTTACATTTCCAACAGCCCCTTGGGTCCAAATCTCCTTCAAACCCTCACAACGTTTTGCAGAGCAAAAACAAGCAATATCAATTTATCAGCGCATGTCAAATGAGAGCTCATTTCCAACTTTTATTTCCTCCAAGAGGGTTGATGCATTTGGGGGGGAAAACATTTTATTTTTTATTACTTTATTAGCCTCCAAGAATGGGTGCCCAACATCACTTAAGTGACCTTTTAATTTTATTTTATCTCCGTCACTTGACTTTTAGTATTTCTAAAGTCCCAAATTAAATAATTTAATTAATCTTCAAACTTTAAAACAAAGGCCAAGATAAACTCAGAATCCTGTGTTCTATAGCTCGATGGAAAGGTCTCATCGAGACACATCAACTCCCATACTGAGAATCCCAAAACGGCACAAACCCTAATTTGCTAAAAATAGCAAGTCTGGGCCCAAAGCACACAAACCACTTCTAGAAAGTGCCAACTGGAGACCAAACTAAACCCAAGCCAACATCCACTCCACTGATCAACTCATCCAAGACACTCCCAACCATGGTTCCCTAACTAGGCTAGTTAGTCTACGGGAACTCGATAATAGACTAACTTTGTCTAGAGAAAGGGGACATTACAGTCTGCCCTCCCCAAGATTGCTTGCCTCAAGCAATCTCATATCAGGATGTGATAAAATCTGCTTGCTCTCCCAAGTAGCATCCTGATGCAGAGCAAGGTAGACTATTAGACAATTGATACCATATTTCACAACAATGGGTTCATCCATCTCTCAAAGTTCAACGATAACCATGTTAGGGCAGACTTCTCCACAAGGATAGACATTGGTCTTCAAAGCAACAAGCCATTCAAGGGTAACCACAAACCCCGATCACCCATGAGGACCCTTTGGTCTTAAACCTATCAAACACACTCAGACAACCACTTAGAAGGGATCTCACACATCAATCAATGACCTTTCCTTCACAAACTGCCCCTAGACCTTGTAGGACAGCAAACAGACCTTTTCTGGCATAACTTGAAGGGAACAACACAAACCCACAACCCAAAAGTTGTTTTGAATAACTTTTATGTCACTTGACAACATATCAAATTTGTAGGTGGGGTTACTTAGAAATAAAACCTTCAAAAATTGACTGCTACACTGTTAAATCAACCTAATTAGGCTTGTTTGAATAGGTCACACCAAGAACCTTTAAACCCAGACTTCAAATCTTCATCTCAATGGCTCAACCATGTCATTTAGTGTCTACCAAAACCCTTCCAAGCAATCTCAACAATCTCCTAAGAGTTCTTTTTCAAACCCTAACTCCTACACAACTTTTAGTGCCTAAAACATGAGGAAATCAGACTAGGTCATCACCCAAACTTGTACCAACGCCATCCCCTACTACTGCCACATTGTGAAAACAAAACCCCACCTATCTACATCCATTCCACTGAGTTTGAAGCTGATTCATTAGTAGAATGGAGAGCAATCTATTCTTTACAGTCAAGATACACCTTAGTTAGGGTTTTAGACAATTTTCAGCAAAACTTGATGCAGAGTAAAACGCAACGGGAGCTTACAAATGGGAAGGAGGAGTCACTAACACAACCAACATGTTATAATACCTATCGGCTTATCAGCATCATCATATTTTGAAGAGGCATGAAATATCCTCCTGATGACTACTGTTCACTTCCTTATCGCCTTTCGCCTTTCGCCTGTCAGCAGCATCATCATGTTCGGCAAGCGCAAACATCCTCCTGATGTTCACTGTTCATCTTACCACCAAACTCTATCTTCATCATCATGATGTTTAGCATCACCTTCATCAGCAGGATATTAATATCCGGTTCCTCCGATATATCCTGATGACGACAACTTCAAGCACCTTTCCCTCGATGCTTACGTCACCCCGATATCTGACTACTCAAACAACAGCATCATGATATGACTTATCCATTCATATTGAAACATCCTGATGATGTTAACCAAACTTTATGCCGATGACTTACGCCGATGCCAAAACACTTAGCGGTAGCAGGATAAGCTTGCATAGGGTGATATTCGTAATATCCTGATGACGATGACGTCACTTGCACCTGATGATGATGTCAATGCACCTGATGATGATGTCAACAGGATATAAGACACTTATATCCTCCGCAACATGATAATCAATATCCGGTGATCTTTTTAATATCCTGATGATGACCTTTCCGGTCCTTAGCCAAAAAATGAACTTTCACTCCTGCATGCGATAGCGACATGCGGATGATGGATACACACGAAAGATGATCCTGACGATGATATACACACTGAGTATATATCCAACCTATATCATCCTGATGCACTTGAAACATACAGTCTTCGTCAGCTTCATAACCCGATCCGGATAGCGATATACTCACAGATGACGATGCGATTCACTCCGACTAGAAAAGCACATGCAGATCCCTGTATATCCTTCAGCTGAATGCAAACTCACAGAACCGCACAATTTCACAAAGAAAATATGATGATCGGGCCGGATCACCTTCAGATCAAAACTTAACAGTTTATCTTCCTAACCCTAGCACATGAGGATGCTAGGTTGATTCACAGCATGCTACCAACTGATCTCTCAAACAATGAAATGCAGAAAACTAAAATGCAAACTAAACTATCATACATGACCATTCCACCGATTCACAGAATCAACCGGTGGAAGGGTTGAAAGTATCCATTAACCTATAATTAGAACAGAAATCAAAACATAAACAGCTGATAAACCAGATAATGCAATTGATGAGATCTTATTTAGATGAAACACAAATGTCTTGTTTCTACAACAATGTTTCACAATGTCTAGACTGATCTCTGGATCTCACTCAATCATCAGTACAACATAACATAACTACTACTCTCTCTCTATATGATATTCTCTGATATGATCTCAAACCCTACTGATCTCAGTTATTTATAGCAATATCCTACGAGTACTACCAACTCGATTCCCAGCGGCTGGGAGCTTCCAAACGGCTGGGAGAAGACAGCTCATACTACCTGATCACAAACTCTAACTGCCTGCACACTCTCCTAGGCTGATCTAATACATATGCATTGGTCCAATGGACCTTATTACATTATGAAGTCAAACATGCTAAAAATAGACTAATGTCCTGTCATGCGGACAATATCCTGTCTTGTAGGGGTGCTCCCGCACCATACTCCCCAGAAGAAGGAATCTCAAGTCCACTTGAGATGAGAGTATGAAGATCTGCACCATGTTTCTGGATCTGCTCTTCAGTCATCCATACTGCTTCAGAATTAGGTTTTCCCTTCCAAGAGACTAGATACTCCAAGTACTGTTTGTTCTGGGTCTGTTTGACCACTCTGGTGTCCAAAACCTTCTGCAACTGTGGAGGATCATGCTTGGGAATGTTATCATGGACTATATCCTGTAGGAGATCCGGATCTGCATCTGGATAAGACTTGTATGGAGTTAAATCACATACATTGAATATAGGGGACAAACCAAGATCAAGGGGGAGTTGTATCTCATAAGCATTCTGTCCATGCTTGTGCAAGATCTAACATGGTCCAACTTTTCTCTGCATAAGTTTAGTATATTTTCCCTTAGGAAGTCTGTCCTTCTTCAAATGAACCCATACCAAATCTCCAACATCAAACTGTACATCCTTCTTCTTTTTATCAGCATATTCCTTATACTTCAAGGTGGTTTGCTGCAGTTGGGTCTTGACTTGATCATGAACCTCTTTGATGGCTTCAGCAAAAGCTTCTCCTTCGGCACTAACAGGGTCTACTGTAGGTAGATCTCTCAATTCCAAAATTCCTCTTGGATGCATACCATAAACTATCTGAAAAGGTGATTTCCCTGTGCTCCTATTGACAGTATCATTATATGAAAATTCAGCTTGAGATAGAATATTATCCCACTTTTCTCCATGTTGTTTTGTCAAACATCTAAGCAAATTTCCTAAGGAACGGTTCACTACTTTAGTCTGTCCATCCGTTTGAGGATGATATGCAGAGGAAAAAGACAAATTTGTTCCAAGTTTCTTCCAAAGAGTTCTCCAAAAGTGACCAATAAACTTCACATCCCTATCTGACACTATACTCAATGGCAATCCATGGATTCTGACAATCTCCCTGAAAAACAAATCTGCAATGTATGAAGCATCAGCAGTGGTTTTGCATGGCAAGAAATGTGCCATTTTGCTGAATCTATCCACTACAACAAAAACACTGTCAAATCCTTTCCTTGTCCTTGGTAAACCCAAGACAAAATCCATACTTATGCTTTCCCATGGTCTGGAAGGAATGGGTAAGGGCTGATATAAACCTGCATTAGTCGACCTGCCTTTACCTTTCTGACATATCACACATGTCTCTACAAACTTTCTAACATCTGATTGTAACTTAGGCCAAAAGTAATGTCTTCGGACAAGATCAAGAGTCTTATCTAGACCAAAATGACCTGCCATAGCTCCACAATGTTTCTCCTTAATGATGTTTAACCTCATAGAACACCTTGGAATACATAACTGTCCACCTTTGAACAACAATCCATCCTGAATCAAAAATTCAGAGAATTCAGCATGATATTTCTCTCCAAAAGAAGTACATACATGATATATCTCTCCAAAATCTTCATCAGTCTCATACATGGTCTTTAGTGAATCAATGCCAACACTTTCTAACTGAATCTGGTTGACTGTTAGAACTCTTCTGCTCAAAGCATCTGCAACTTTATTCTTGACTCCTTTCTTATGCTTCAATGTAAAAGTAAACGCTTGTAAGGTTTCTACCCATTTCATGTGTCTGTGGTTCAGCTTTTCCTGGCTGTTTATGAAACTCAGAGCGTGGTTATCTGTGAATACTATGAATTCCTTTGGCATCAAGTAATGCCTCCATTTCTTGAGTGACTGGACTAAAGCATACATTTCCAAATCATATGAGGAATACCTCTTTTTCGCATTATTGAGCTTCTCACTGAAAAATGCAATAGGTCTACCTTCTTGGCTGAGTACTACTCCAATGGCCATGTGACTGGCATCACATTCCACCTGAAAGATTTTGTTAAGGTCTGGAAGTGCAAGGACTGGCTGCTGTGCCACCTTCTTCTTCAATGTTTCAAAAGAATCATCTGCTCTTTGAGTCCAAACAAATCTGCACTTCTGTCCTCCTTTGATGGTATCAAGCATGGGTGCACAAATATGACTAAACCCTCTTATAAACTTCCTGTAGAAGGTTGCTAACCCATGGAAACTTCTGACATCATTCATAGTCTTTGGGGTTGGCCAAGACAATATGGCACTTACCTTCTCCTTATCCATTTGTAACTTTCCTTGTGAAATGACAAAACCCAAATATGTGATCTCCTCTTGCATGAACAAACACTTGTCTAAATTTATCATCAGCTGCTCTTCATGTAACCTCTTAAGAACCAAATCTATGTGTCTGAGATGTTCTTCTTTTGTGTTGCTGAAAATCAGAATGTCATCTAGATATACTATGACAAACTTACCAATGAACTTTTTCAAAACCTCATTCATCAACCTCATAAAAGTACTAGGTGCATTAGATAAACCAAAAGGCATAACCTTCCACTCATATAACCCTTCATTAGTTTTGAATGCTGTTTTCCATTCATCTCCTGGCCTAATCCTGATCTGATGATATCCACTCTTCAAATCTATTTTTGTAAAATACTTAGCACCTCCCAAACAGTCAAGTAAATCCTCTATCCGAGGGATTGGAAACCTATACCTGATTGTGATCTTGTTAATAGCTCTGGAATCTGTGCAAAGCCTCCAAGTACCTTCCTTCTTTGGTGCTAATACAGCTAGTACTGCACATGGACTTAAACTCTTCCCAATCAGACCTGAATCCAATAATTCTTCAATTTGTCTGGCTACTTCTACATTCTGTTCTGGAGTTAGCTTATAGGCTGCTTTGTTTGGAAGTGTTGACCCTGGAATTAAGTCTATGCAGTGACTAATATCTCTGACAGGTGGTAGGGATCTTGGCATTCCTTCTGAGATGATACCTTTGTACTTATCCAATAGCTCTTGGATAGCTGGGTCTATGAACCTTTGCTTTTTCTCTTCCTTGACTTCTTGCTGCTATTCTTTATTCACCCTCATACATGGGATTAGGGCATATGCAACTGCACCTTCTGCTGCTACTTCTTTCATGAACTGTTTACCTTCCATCAGCATTACCTTCACCTCTTTTCCTTTAGATTTCTCCTCCTTTTCCGTCAATGGTAGTAACTTTATATCTTTACCATCTTTAGTGATTGTATAGATGTTTCTAACACCATCATGTTGTGCCTTCAAATCATACTGCCATGGTCTACCAAATAAAAGATTGCAAGCATCCATCGTGGTAATATCAAACAACAACTTATCTTTATATGCTCCAATCTGAAATTCTACCCAAGCCTGCTCTTCTACAGTTGTCTGCTGACCTTGGGTAAGCCATGAGACTTTATATGGGGATGGGTGAGGCAATCTCCTAAGCTTAAGCTTTGTCACCATTTCTTCAGACACAAAATTTTTAGTAGAACCAGAATCAATCAAAACTTTACATGCCTTACCTCCTGCTTTGCAAATAGTCCTGAAAAGAGACTTTCTTTGAGGGGATTCTTTGTCAGGTACCTTCCTGGTAGTCATTGTTCTTCTCATCATTAGAGACTCTCCACTTTCTGGGTATCCAAAATTATCAGGAGCGTTCACACTCTGAAAAGAAGTAGAGCCTGTCATACTTTGATTATCAGGTTCTTGGACCAGATTTGTTCTCCTTTCTCCTGTTGAGCTTGTGGCCTTTTCTGGACATCTGCTGGCTATATGGCCTTCTTTGTTACAGTTATAACATCTGATGGATCCTCTGCCCTGGGATCTTCCTCTGAAAGGTCTTCTACCTCTGAAGTTTCCTTGCTGACTATAATTTTCCCCCTGGTTCTGACTATTGTTTCCCTTTGATGCAGAGTGGGACGCAACGGAGGCTAACTAACAGGAAGGAGTAACAAACAGCATGATAAAATTCTCTATCGGCTGAACATCATCATCATATTTCCTAGAGACACCAACAGCATCATCACATTTCAACAGCATCATCATATTTCGGATGATCGCAAATATCCTCCTGTCGACTACTATTTACCTCCTCCGTTTGTCGCCTATCATCATCATCACGATAATCAACGGGCGCAAACATCCTCCGGTTGCACTGTTCATCAGGTGCCAAATACAAGCGGCATCATCATGATATTCAATATCACCTTCGTCAGCAGGATATCCAAATATCCGGTTGCTCCAAATATCCTGATGACGTTGCACTTCAACAACTTGCCTTCGATGCTCCACTGCCCAACGATACAAGCAACAGCATCATGATATCGTTCATCCGGTTCCTCGAAACCTCCTGATGATGCTAATACAACTTCCTGCCTACGCCGATACCTTACCACTTAGTGACAACAGGATAAACTCGCATTGAGGGATTTCTTAATATCCTGATGACGATGACGTCATATCCTGATGACGATGACGTCACACATCATCCTGATGAACTCTTCAACACTTAGCCAAAAAAAAACTTAACTTTCACACCCGCATCCGTCAGCGATATGCGGATGGTGAACTTCCCCGAGAGATGATCCTGACTGCGATATATACACTGAGTATATATCCAACTCAAAACATCATGATGCACTTGCAACTTGCAAACTTCAACAGCTTCACGACCCGATCCTGATGGCGATGCATTCGCAGATGATGATGCGGCTCGCTCCGACTGGAAACGCACATGCAGACTCCTGTGTATCCTTCCACTGCATGTAAGCACTCCGAACCACTCTATTTCACAAAGATCATGTGACGACCAGGCCGGATCACCTTCAAACCAAAATCTAACAACTTATCTTCTAGACCTAGCACATGAGGATGCTAGGCTGATTCACAGCATGCTCCTAACTGATCTCCTGAACAATGCAATGCAGAAACAGAAAACACAAATGCAAACTAAACTATGATACAGGACCATTCCACCGATTTGCAGGATCAACCGATGGAAGGGTTGAAAGTGCCCATTAACTTGCAAACAGAAAAGGAAATCAACACAGAAACAACTGATCAACTCAAATACTGCAAAAGATGAGATCTTATTCAATTGAGATTCAATGTCCTGAATACAGCTTCACAATGTCTGAACTGCTCTCCTGAATCTCAACTCAACACAACACCAGTACATCTAGCAACATCAATATCAATCTCAATAATCAATCTGAACTATCAAATGAACTCAATGTCTAAACCCTAACAGGTCGAAGGTATATATAACAAATCCTTCGAGTACTACTAACTTCACTTCCCAGCGGCTGGGAGCTTCCAAGCGGCTGGGAGAGAGGACAACTCAGACTATCTTATCCCGATTTCTAACTGCCTACACATACTCCTAGGCTGAACTAATACATAGCATCGGTCCAGTGGACCTTATTACATGAAGAAGTCAAACATACTAAAAATAGACTATCCTGTCATCATGCTGATAATTATCCTACATCCTGATCATGTATGTCATCATGCGGACCTATATCCTGATCATGTGCGGGTGCTCCTGCACCATACTCCCCAAAAGAAGAAATCTCAAGTCCACTTGAGATGAGAGAATCAAGGTCGGCACCATGTTTCTGTATCTGTTCTGCAGTCATCCATACTGCTTCAGAGTTCGGCTGTCCCTTCCAAGAGACGAGGTACTCCAAGTACTTCTTGTTCCTGGTCTGTTTGACCACTCTAGTGTCCAAAATCTGCTGTATCTGTGGAGGATCATGTTGAGGAATGTCTTCAGCAATTGTATCCTATAGGATATCCTGATCTGCATCTGGATTAGCCTTGTATGGAGTTAAATCACATACATTGAAGATAGGAGATAAACCAAGATCAGGTGGGAGTTGGATCTCATAAGCATTCTGTCCATGCTTTTGCAAAATCTGACATGGTCCAACTTTCTTTTGCATGAGCTTAGTATACTTCCCCTTAGGGAGCCTGTCTTTCTTCAAGTGAACCCAAACCAAATCTCCAACAGCAAATTGAACATCCTTCTTCTTCTTGTCAGCATACTCCTTATACTTTAAGGTGGTTTGCTGGAGTTGGGTCTTAACCTGATCATGAACTTCTTTGATTGCTTCAGCAAAAGCTTCTCCATCTGCACTAACAGGATCTGCTGTAGGTAGATCTCGCAGCTCCAAAATTCCCCTGGGATGCATTCCATACACTACCTGAAAAGGCGATTTTCCTGTGCTCCTGTTGACAGTATCATTATATGAAAACTCAGCTTGAGACAGAATATTGTCCCACTTCTCTCCATGCTGTTTTGTCAAGCATCTAAGTAGATTCCTCAAGGAACGGTTCACAACCTCAGTTTGTCCATCCGTTTGAGGATGATATGCAGAGGAAAAAGATAAATTGGTTCCCAATTTCCTCCAAAGGGTTCTCCAAAAGTGACCCACAAACTTCACATCCCGGTCTGAAACTATGCTCAAAGGCAACCCATGAATTCTGACAATCTCCCTGAAGAATAAATCTGCAATATATGAGGCATCTGCAGTGGTTTTGCATGGCAAGAAATGTGCCATTTTACTGAACCTATCCACTACAACAAAAACACTGTCAAATCCTCTCCTGGTCCTTGGTAAACCCAAAACAAAATCCATACTGATACTTTCCCATGGTCTGGAAGGAATGGGTAAGGGCTGATATAACCCTGCATTAGTTGACCTGCCTTTAGCCTTCTGACAAATTACACAGGTTTCTACAAATTTCCTGACATCTGACTGCAACTTAGGCGAGAAATAATGCCTCCTGACCAGATCAAGAGTCTTGTCTAGACCAAAATGACCTGCCATTGCTCCACAATGTTTCTCCTTGATTATATTCAACCTCATGGAACATCTTGGGATGCACAACTGTCCACCCTTGAATAGCAATCCATCCTGGATCAGGAATTCAGAGAACTCAGCATGGTATTTCGCCCCAAAAGAAGTACAGACCTGATATATTTCTCCAAAATCAGCATCAGACTCATACATGGTCTTGAGTGAATCAATACCAACACTCTCTAACTGAATCTGATTGACTGTGAGAACTCTTCTGCTCAAAGCATCTGCAACTTTGTTCTTAACCCCTTTCTTATGCTTCAAGGTAAAAGTGAAAGCCTGTAAGGTCTCTACCCACTTCATATGTCTGTGGTTCAGCTTCTCCTGACTGTTGATGAAACTCAAAGCCTGGTTGTCTGTGAAAACTATGAACTCCTTTGGCATCAGGTAATGCCTCCATTTCTTAAGGGACTGAACTAAAGCATACATTTCCAGATCATATGATGAATACCTTTTCTTAGCATCATTGAGTTTTTCACTGAAAAATGCAATTGGTCTACCCTCTTGACTGAGTACTGCTCCAATGGCCATGTGACTGGCATCACACTCTACCTGAAAGATCTTGTTAAAATCTGGAAGTGCAAGGACTGGCTGCTGTGCCACCTTCCTCTTCAATGCCTCAAAGGAATCATCTGCTCCTTGAGTCCAAACAAACCTGCACTTCTGTCCTCCTTTGATGGTATCCAGCATGGGTGCACAAATATGACTGAATCCTCTGATAAACTTTCTGTAGAAGGTTGCTAACCCATGGAAACTTCTGACTTCATTCATGGTCTGTGGAGTTGGCCAATTCAATATGGCACTCACCTTCTCCTTATCCATCTGCAGCTTTCCTTGTGAGATGACAAAACCTAAATATGTGATCTCCTGTTTCATGAACAGACACTTGTCCAAGTTTATCATCAGCTTCTCTTCATGTAGCCTCTTGAGAACCAGATCTATATGCCTGAGATGCTCTTCTCTGGTGTTACTGAAAATCAAAATGTCATCTAAATAGACTATGACAAACTTACCAATGAATTCCTTCAGAACCTCATTCATCAGCCTCATGAAAGTACTAGGGGCATTAGACAAACCAAAAGGCATAACCTTCCATTCATACAACCCTTCATTTGTTTTGAATGCTGTCTTCCACTCATCACCTGGTCTAATCCTGATCTGATGGTATCCACTCTTCAAATCTATTTTGGTAAAGTACTTAGCATTTCCCAAACAATCAAGTAAATCCTCAATTCTGGGGATTGGAAACCTATACCTGATTGTGATCTTGTTGATGGCTCTGGAATCTGTACAAAGTCTCCAAGTGCCTTCCTTCTTTGGTGCTAGTACAGCTGGTACTGCACATGGACTCAAACTCTTCCCAATCAGACCTGAATTCATCAATTCTTCAATCTGCCTGGCTACTTCTGCATTCTGTTCTGGGGTAAGCTTATAAGCTGCTTTATTTGGAAGTGTAGACCCTGGAATCAAGTCTATGCAATGACTGATATCTCTGACAGGTGGTAGGGATCTTGGCATTCCCTCTGAAATAACACCTTTGTACTTATCCAATAACTCTTGGACAGCTGGGTCTATCAACCTTGGCTTCTTCTCTTTCTTGGCTTCTTGCTGTTGTTTCTCATTCACACTCATACAGGGGATCAGGGCATATGCAACTGCACCTTCTGCTGCTACTTCTTTCATGAACTGTTTGCCTTCCATCAGCATGACCTTCACTTCTTTGCCTTTAGACTTCTCCTCTTTCTCCTTCAATGGGAATAACGTTACTTCTTTACCATCTTTAGTGATTTTATAGGTGTTTTTAACACCATCATGCTGTGCCTTCAGATCATATTGCCATGGTCTACCAAACAAAAGGTTGCAAGCATCCATCTTGGTGATATCAAACAACAACTTATCCTTATATCCACCAATCTGAAACTCTACCCAAGCCTGCTCTTCTACAGTTGTCTGCTGACCTTGAGTAAGCCATGAGACTTTATATGGAGATGGGTGAGGCAATCTCCTAAGCTTCAGCTTCACCACCATCTCTTCAGACACAAAGTTCTCAGTAGAACCAGAATCAATCAAAACTTTACAAGCCTTACCTCCTGCTTTGCAAGTGGTTCTGAAAAGAGACTTTCTCTGAGGGGCTTCTTTATCAGGTACCTTCATGGTAGTCACTGTTCTTCTCATCATCAGGGACTCTCCACTTTCTGGATATCCATAATTCTCAGGACCATTCACACTCTGAAATTCATTAGAGCTTGTCCTACTTTGATTATCAGGTTCATTGACCAGATTTGTCCTCCTTTCTCCTGCTGAGCTTGTGGCCTTGTCTGGACATCTGCTGGCTATATGGCCTTCTTTGTTACAGTTGTAACACCTGATGGATCCTCTGCCCTGGGATCTTCCTCTGTAAGGTCTTCTACCTCTGAAGTTTCCTTGCTGACTGAAATTCTCTCTCTGATTCTGACTATTGTTGCCCTTGCTATTGTCCTGACTGGATTCTCCTTGATATCCCTGTCCATGTCCTCTGCCTCTGAAAGGACTTCTTCCACCTCTTTGTTGTCTTCCTCTTCCTCTATTGTTTTGGTCTTGTTTTCTCTTCATCTTTTCTTCCACTTTCAGTGCCAACTAAAAACTTTTCTGCACTGTATCTGGGTTATGCAGACTGAGATCTTCCTGAATATTAAACCTCAATCCATTAAGGTATCTGGCTACCTTTTCCTCTTCACTTTCTTTCACCTTTGTCTTCATACAGAGTTTCATGAACTCTTCTGTATATGAGCTGACATCTAGCTCCTTCTGCTTCAGGTTCTGCTTCCTCTTGTGTAACTGGATACTGTAATCCAAAGGAATATAAGCCTCCTTTACCAATTCCATCATCTTCTTCCATGTGGCAACTCTACGTTTTCCCTCCTGCACTCTATCATCCTGAACAAAGTTCCACCATGTCAAGGCAGCTTCTTTCATCTTTGACTGTGCTATCTTCACTCTCTGCTGTTCTGGTATCTCCTCTGTTACAAAGAAATTGTTCAAACAATCTATCCATTCCATTACTGAATCAGGGTCCATCTTACCTGTAAATACTGGCAAATCCAGCTTCACATCCATGGTTCTCCTCTCCATGGCCTTGAGGGCGTTCAACAGCGGTCTCTGGTCTGCAGGAACGACCTCCTCGCTCCAATTAGGGATCTCTTCTTCTTCCCTATCATCTTCTCTACCAGAACCTACTTTGCTCCTCAACTTTGCTAACTCATCTTTCAACTCCTGATTCTGAGCCTTCACAGCCTTGCTTTCTGCAATCTGTTTCTTCACCAGAACTGCCAACTCAGCGTTGGTCATCCTTGCTGGAACCTCAGATGTTCCTTCTTCGTCTGACATCCTGCTTATCTTTTCCAGAAGATCCTAACCTTTGCCCTGATACCACTATGATGCAGAGTGGGACGCAACGGAGGCTAACTAACAGGAAGGAGTAACAAACAGCATGATAAAATTCTCTATCGGCTGAACATCATCATCATATTTCCTAGAGACACCAACAGCATCATCACATTTCAACAGCATCATCATATTTCGGATGATCGCAAATATCCTCCTGTCGACTACTATTTACCTCCTCCGTTTGTCGCCTATCATCATCATCACGATAATCAACGGGCGCAAACATCCTCCGGTTGCACTGTTCATCGGGTGCCAAATACAAGCGGCATCATCATGATATTCAATATCACCTTCGTCAGCAGGATATCCAAATATCCGGTTGCTCCAAATATCCTGATGACGTTGCACTTCAACAACTTGCCTTCGATGCTCCACTGCCCGACGATACAAGCAACAGCATCATGATATCGTTCATCCGGTTCCTCGAAACCTCCTGATGATGCTAATACAACTTCCTGCCTACGCTGATACCTTACCACTTAGTGACAACAGGATAAACTCGCATTGAGGGATTTCTTAATATCCTGATGACGATGACGTCATATCCTGATGACGATGACGTCACACATCATCCTGATGAACTCTTCAACACTTAGCCAAAAAAAAACTTAACTTTCACACCCGCATCCGTCAGCGATATGCGAATGGTGAACTTCCCCGAGAGATGATCCTGACTGCGATATATACACTGAGTATATATCCAACTCAAAACATCATGATGCACTTGCAACTTGCAAACTTCAACAGCTTCACGACCCGATCCTGATGGCGATGCATTCGCAGATGATGATGCGGCTCGCTCCGACTGGAAACGCACATGCAGACTCCTGTGTATCCTTCCACTGCATGTAAGCACTCCGAACCACTCTATTTCACAAAGATCATGTGACGACCGGGCCGGATCACCTTCAAACCAAAATCTAACAACTTATCTTCTAGACCTAGCACATGAGGATGCTAGGCTGATTCACAGCATGCTCCTAACTGATCTCCTGAACAATGCAATGCAGAAACAGAAAACACAAATGCAAACTAAACTATGATACAGGACCATTCCACCGATTTGCAGGATCAACCGGTGGAAGGGTTGAAAGTGCCCATTAACTTGCAAACAGAAAAGGAAATCAACACAGAAACAACTGATCAACTCAAATACTGCAAAAGATGAGATCTTATTCAATTGAGATTCAATGTCCTGAATACAGCTTCACAATGTCTGAACTGCTCTCCTGAATCTCAACTCAACACAACACCAGTACATCTAGCAACATCAATATCAATCTCAATAATCAATCTGAACTATCAAATGAACTCAATGTCTAAACCCTAACAGGTCGAAGGTATATATAACAAATCCTTCGAGTACTACTAACTTCACTTCCCAGCGGCTGGGAGCTTCCAAGCGGCTGGGAGAGAGGACAACTCAGACTATCTTATCCCGATTTCTAACTGCCTACACATACTCCTAGGCTGAACTAATACATAGCATCGGTCCAGTGGACCTTATTACATGAAGAAGTCAAACATACTAAAAATAGACTATCCTGTCATCATGCTGATAATTATCCTACATCCTGATCATGTATGTCATCATGCGGACCTATATCCTGATCATGTGCGGGTGCTCCTGCACCACCCTTACTATTGTCATGACTGGATTCTCCTTGATATCCATGTCCATGTCCTCTACCTCTAAAAGGACCTTTTCCACCCCTTTGTTGTCTTCCTCTTCCTCTATTGTGTTGTTCTTGTTTTCTCTTTAACTTCTCTTTCACTTTCAATGCCAACTGAAAGCATTTCTGAACTGTATCTGGATTATGCAGACTTAAATCTTCCTGAATGTTGAACCTCAATCCATTAAGGTATCTGGCTACCTTCTCTTCTTCACTTTCCTTTACCTTTGTTTTCATACAAAGTTTCATGAATTCTTCTGTATATGAGCTGACATCTAGCTCCTTCTGCTTCAGGTTTTGCTTCCTCTTGTGTAATTGGATACTGTAATCCAATGGAACATAAG
The DNA here is from genome assembly GCA_027924645.1 of Cunninghamia lanceolata. Taxonomy (NCBI): domain Eukaryota; kingdom Viridiplantae; phylum Streptophyta; class Pinopsida; order Cupressales; family Cupressaceae; genus Cunninghamia; species Cunninghamia lanceolata. The sequence continues at coordinate 2,818,191 of BSBN01000550.1, forward strand.
CTTCCTTTACTAATGCCATCATTTTCTTCCATGTAGTGACTCTACGCTTTCCTTCCTGTACTCTATCATCTTGGACGAAATTCCACCATGTCAAGGCAGCTTCTTTCATTTTTGACTAGGCTATTTTCACACTCTGTTGTTCTGGTATCTCCTCTGTTTCAAAGAAATTGTTTAAGGAGTCTATCCACTCCATCACTGAATCAGGTTCCATCTTTCCTGTAAACACTGGCAAATCCAGTTTCACATCCATGGTTCTCCTCTCCATGGCCTTGAGGGCATTCAACAGTGGTCTCTGGTCTGCAGGAACGACCTCCTCGTTCCAACTAGGGATCTCTTCTTCTTCCCTATCTTCTTCTCTACCAGAACCTACTCTGCTCCTCAACTTCGCTAACTCATCCTTCAATTCCTGATTCTGAGCCTTCACGGCCTTGCTCTCTGCAATCTGTTTCTTTACCAGAACTACCAACTCAACGTTGGTCATCCTTGCCGGAATCTCAGATGTTCCTTCGTCACCTGACATCCTGCTATATCCTGATCTTTTCCAGAAGATCCTTCCTTTGCTCTGATACCACTATGATGCAGAGTAAAATGCAACGGGAGCTTACAAATGGGAAGGAGGAGTCACTAACAGAACCAACATGTTATAATACCTATCGGCTTATCAGCATCATCATATTTCGAAGAGGCATGAAATATCCTCCTGATGACTACTGTTCACTTCCTTATCGCCTTTCGCCTTTCGCCTGTCAGCAGCATCATCATGTTCGGCAAGCGCAAACATCCTCCTGATGTTCACTGTTCATCTTACCGCCAAACTCTATCTTCATCATCATGATGTTTAGCATCACCTTCATCAGCAGGATATAAAATATCTGGTTCCTCCCGATATATCCTGATGACGACAACTTCAAGCACCTTTCCCTCGATGCTTACGTCACCCCGATATCCGACTACTCAAACAACAGCATCATGATATGACTTATCCGGTCATATTGAAACATCCTGATGATGTTAACCAAACTTTATGCCGATGACTTACGCCGATGTCAAAACACTTAGCGGCAGCAAGATAAGCTTGCATAGGGTGATATTCGTAATATCCTGATGACGATGACGTCACTTGCACCTGATGATGATGTCAATGCACCTGATGATGATGTCAACAGGATATAAGACACTTATATCCTCCGCAACATGATAATCAATATCCAGTGATCTTTTTAATATCCTGATGATGACCTTTCCGGTCCTTAGCCAAAAAATGAACTTTCACTCCTGCATGCGATAGCGACATGCGGATGATGGATACACACGAAAGATGATCCTGATGATGATATACACACTGAGTATATATCCAACCTATATCATCCTGACGCACTTGAAACATACAGTCTTCGTCAGCTTCATAACCTGATCCGGATAGCGATATACTCACAGATGACGATGCGATTCACTCTGACTGGAAAAGCACATGCAGATCCCTGTATATCCTTCAGCTGCATGCAAACTCACAGAACCGCACAATTTCACAAAGAAAATATGATGATCAGGCCGGATCACCTTCAGATCAAAACTTAACAGTTTATCTTCCTAACCCTAGCACATGAGGATGCTAGGTTGATTCACAGCATGCTACCAACTGATCTCTCAAACAATGAAATGCAGAAAACTAAAATGCAAACTAAACTATCATACATGACCATTCCACCGATTCACAGAATCAACCGGTGGAAGGGTTGAAAGTATCCATTAACCTGTAATTAGAACAGAAATCAAAACATAAACAGCTGATAAACCAGATAATGCAATTGATGAGATCTTATTTAGATGAAACACAAATGTCCTATTTCTACAACAATGTTTCACAATGTCTGGACTGATCTCTGGATCTCACTCAATCATCAGTACAACATAACATAACTACTACTCTCTCTCTATATGATATTCTCTGATATGATCTCAAACCCTACTGATCTCAGTTATTTATAGCAATATCCTACGAGTACTACCAACTCGATTCCCAACGGCTGGGAGCTTCCAAACGGCTGGGAGAAGACAGCTCATACTACCTGATCATGAACTCTAACTGCCTGCACACTCTCCTAGGCTGATCTAATACATATGCATTGGTCCAATGGACCTTATTACATTATGAAGTCAAACATGCTAAAAATAGACTAATGTCCTGTCATGCGGACAATATCCTGTCTTGTAGGGGTGCTCCTGCACCAAAACTACTCTAACTTGCTTCAAATCTAATGAAAAACGATGAGACCAAATTCAAATGTTAGAAAATTCAATGCTTCATCAATCCCAATGCATATGTGGTCATTCTCAGGCTGTACCAAGCCGTACTAACCTCTGTAGTAGCAAGAAATCATGTAAAATGCAGAAAAATAGAGTTTGTCTTATTATTTTATCTCCAAAAATGTCTCCATTCCTTGCCTCGAACATCCCAAGGCATATTTTAAACATTTTTCAAGAAAAAACAAATTGATTCAAACAACTTTTCAACTACCTGACTGTTCAACTTCCTTTGAACACACAAAATGTAACTTTTCAACTTCCACAAACTGACCCCCATGACTAAAAACATGAACCATGGTCTAAATAGACCTTATTACAACAAAAGTGACTCAAAACATAAAAACCTAACATCTAACACCCTTTTACATCATGAAGGCTAGGTGCCCCTACACCATACTCCCCGGGTAAAATAGACTCAAGTCCCCTTGAGGACAGTGTTGTAACAACATATTTGAGTTTGTTCCTATCATCCTCTAACCTCCAAGTGACATCTCCATCTAATAGACCTTTCCAATGAACCAAAAACTTGAAATATGCATCATCCCTTATCTTCTTGAATTCCTTGGCTCCTAGATTATGCTCCAATTGCAAAGAGCTACTTGATGGATGCTCGGTGACTCCTTCCACATCTGAGAATGTTGTGAAACCTACATCATTACCTACAATCAGACCTCCTCCATCCTTGAAATGAACCTCCTTCTTCTTTACTTTTAGTGTATGCTTGGACTTGCCCATATTCCTTTGCAATTTGTCCTTAACCTCTTCACCTTTGTTTCCCATCTCATCCATTGGTTGTTGTGTTCCTGTAGCTACTGCTTGATTGGGTGTATTAACCTCTAGTATGAAAGAATGATCAACATCCCCTTTTGTAAGAAATGAGTGAAACACTTCTCCAACCATCATGGCAACATACTTTTTACACCAATCTTGGATCTCCACAACCAAGTCATTCTTTATTTCTGTTATCATAATGTTTTCATATTTAGAAGTGGCTGCAAGGTTTATGTGCTTCTCTTCTTCTACCTTTATGAACTCCTTCCTACCTACCATCATCACATTAGATCCCATGGTTTGTCCTTTATCCTCCTCTTTCAATGGTGTCAAGGTATAGGAGACCCCATCTTTTTCTATCTCATAAGTATTTCTCCTTCCATCATACATAGCATGCCTATCAAATTGCCAAGGCCTCCCTAGCAGCAAATGGTATACATCCATAGGTAGTATATCACATAGAATTATATCCTTGTACCTTCCTATATTGAACTCCACCCAACTTTGTTCATTTACCAAAACATATTGACCCTCATTCAACCAAGAAACTTTATAAGGAGTAGCATGTGGTATTCTAGGCAACTTGAGTTTTTCAACCATCTCAACTGAAACCATATTATATGTGCTTCCTAAATCAATGAGAACTTTACATACCTTACCCAAGCACTTACAAGTTGTCTTGAAGAGAGTCTTCCTTTGTGGTGGATCCTTCTCTACTGATACTTTGATGAGAGTTCTCCTTACCATGAGTGATTCACCAACCTCTGGAGCAGCATGTTGTGATGGAGAGTTTACACTCTCATTGTCCTCTTCTTGCACCAATTGAGTCCTTCTTTCTCCTTCATGTGAAGTAGAGGCTTGACCTTCATTGCACTTTCATGCTTGATGTCCAAACTTGTTGCATTGATAGCACCTTCCTATGAATCCTTGTGAACCTCTCCCTTGACCTCCAAATCTACCTCTAAAACCTGATCTACCTCCTCTAAATCCACCTCTCTAATCTATAACTTGGTCTTGGACTTTGCTTGTATCTTCTTGACTCTCATATGACTATCTTGCATTATAAAATGAACCTCTTCCTCTTGAATTGTTTCCTCTACCCCTATTTTGCTTGTCTTGCTTTCTCTTTAACTTTTCTTCAGCCCTAATTGCCATTTGATAGCATTCCTCAACTGTTCTTGGATTTGCCAAAGTTAACTCATCTTGAATGTTGAATCTTAACCCACTAAGGTATCTAGCCACCTCATCCACATCATCCTCCATGTGACCTGCTCTTATACTTAGTTTATAAAACTCATCGGTGTAAGCTTTGACATCCATCTCTCTTTGTTTCAACCTTGAAGTTTCTTGTACATTTGAATTGCATAATCACTTGGTAGAAACTTTCCCTTAAGCTTTGCCACCATTATGTCCCAAGAAATAATTTTTCTCTTACCTTTCTTCCTCCTTTCATTTTTCTCATAATCCCACCATAATAGTGCATGCCCCTTCAATTTTGTTTTTGCTATCTTTACCCTTTGTTCCTCTGGAATATCTTCACACTCAAAGTAATTGTCAAGTGCTGCAACCCAATCTAAAATCTCTTCATCATTCAAATTACCTCCATACATAGGTAAATCAATATTTACCTTGTGTTTATCTTCCTTGACTTCTCTCAATAGCTTGGCAAACTTCTGTTGTTCAGGATCCAATTCCTTTTCTTCTTCATTCTCTTCTTCCCCTTCTTCTTCAAGGTCACTCTCATCACCTAGAACCATACCTCTTCTCTGACTAGTTTCAATAGCCTCAAGCCTTGCTACCACCATATCCTAGAGTTCCTTCAACCTTCTAATCTCTCTTATAGTCTTCTCTTTCATCTCATCCATTTCCCTAGCCATAGTGTTATTCTCTGGAGGCATCTTGTTCTTTTCTCACTTCACACTTTCTCTCCCTTATAGACCTACCTATGCTCTGATACCAATTTGATACAGAGCAAGGTAGACTATTAGACAATTGATACCATATTTCACAACAATGGGTTCATCTATCTCTCAAAGTTCAAAGATAACCATGTTAGGGAAGACTTCTTCATAAGGATAAACATTGGTCTTCAAGGCAACAAGCCATTCAAGGGTAACCACAAACCCCGATCACCCACAAGGACCCTTTGGTGTTCAACCTATCAAACAGACTTAGACAACCACTTAGAAGGGCTCTCACACATCAATCAATGACCTTTCCTTCACAAATTGTCCCTAGACCTTATAGGACAGCAAACAGGCCTTTTCTGGCATAACTTGAAGGGAACAACTCAAACCCACAACCCAAAAGCTATTTTGAATACCCTTTTATGCCACTTGACAACATATCAAATTTGTAGGTGGGGTTACTTTGAAACAAAACCTTCAAAAATTGACTGCTATGCTGCAAAATCGGCCTAATTAGGATTGTTTGAATAGGTCACACCAAGAAGCTTTAAACCCAGACTTCAAATCTCCATGTCAATAGCTCAGACATGTCATTTAGTGTCTACCAAAACCCTTCCAAGCAATCTCAACAGTCTCTTAAGATTTCTTTTTCAAACCCTAACTCCTATACAACTTTTAGTGCTTAAAACATGAGGAAATTAGACTAGGTCATCACCCAAATTTGCACCAACACCATCCCCTGCTCCTGCCACATTGTGAACACAAAACCCCACCTGTCTACATCCATTCCATCGAGTTTGAAGCCTATTCATCGGTGGAATGGAGAGCAATCCATTATTTACAGTCAAGATACACCTTAGTTAGGGTTTTAGACATTTTTTAGCAAAACTACTCTAACTTGCTTCAAATCTAATGAAAAATGATGAGACCAAATGCAAATGTTAGAAAATTCAATGCTTCATCAATCCCAATGCATATGTGGTCATTCTCAGGTTGTACCAAGTTGTACTAACCTCTATAGCAGCAAGAAATCATGTAAAATGTACAAAAATAGAGTGTCTTATTGTTTTATCTCCAAAAATGTCTCCAGCCCTTGCCTCAAACATCCCAAGGCATGTTTTAAACATTTTTCAAGCAAAAACAAACAGATTCAAACTACCTTTTAACTACCTAACTGTTCAACTTCCTTTGAACACACAAAAATGCAACTTTTCAACTTCCACAAACTGACCCCCATGACTAAAAACATGAACCATGGTCTAAATAGACCTTATTACAATAAAAGTGACTCAAAACACAAAAACCTAACATCTAACATTCTTTTACATCATGAAGGCTAGGTGCCCCTACACCACATCCTCAACTGGCAAGTTTTTCCATTTGACTAGATATTCCCTGATAGCCCTCCTCTACAAAGTTCATTCTCTAGTATCAATGATGGCCTCAGGTACTAAGATCAACTTCCCCTCTTCATCAAGAGGAGGTAACTCTGCAGAAGGAACCACATTGTGTCCCAATGCCTTCTTGAGGTGAGACACATGGAATACATTATGTACCCTGCTACCTGCCGGCAATTCTAACTCATAAGCCACTTCTCCAACCTTCTTGGAGATCCTGAAAGGCCCATAGTATCATGGCTTAAGCTTCTTTGCACCACTCTTCTTGAGAGTGGACTGTCTGAAAGGTTACAGCATCAAATACACCATGTCACCAATCACAAAAGAGTGCTCAGTCCTGTGTTGATCTGCATATTGTTTCTGTTGGTTCTGCGCCTTTTGAATGTTTTCCCTTAAAGACCTCATAATATCCTAACTCTCTTGCAGAAGGTCTTTGGCCTTAGGTACTTTCTAATCACCAAATAACAAATCCACAAATCTCGGTGCCTCGTACCCATATAGTGCCATGAACAGTGACATCTGAATGGACATGTGATAAGTCATGTTATAACAATATTCACCCATGTGTAGCCACTTTACCCATGCCTTTTTCTACCCTAATATATAATTTCTAAGGTATCCTTCCACCCATTTATTGACTATTTCTGTCTGGCCATTTGTCTATGGGTGATAGCTGGTGTTAGGGCTAAGCTCTATCCCTGTCAACCTAAAGAGCTCCTGCCAAAAATTACTTAGGAACATGTTGTCCCTATCGCTCACTATGCTCCGTGGCAATCCATGAAGATGGAATACCTCTCTAAAAAATAATTCTACAACCTGAGTTGTAGTGAAGGTGGTCGGAATAGCAAAGAAGTGCGCAAACTTCGTCAATCTATCCACCACCACGAAGATGCAATCTCGGCCTTGGACTTTGGGGAAGCCGGTGATAAAGTCCATCGAGATACTATCCCATTTCCTCTCAGGTATGGGTAGGGGCTACAATAAACCGCCTAGAAAAGAGTGCTCATGTTTGTTCTGCTGACATGTTGGGCACTCCCTCACATACTTCAGCAGTTCTATTTTTAGGCCCTTCCAAGTGAAACGCTCTCTCACCAACCTATATGTTTTGAAGTAACCAGGGTGACCAACCCTAGGCAAATCATGGAAAGCTCTCAAAACCCTTTGTTTCATCTTTGAACATGGCACTAGAAGAACCCTGCCCTTATAAATGATCAAGTCATTTACCTCTGTATATCTTTCATCTCTGATAGTGCCATCTATGATCCCAGAAGCCCATTTGTCTTTTGCATATTCTATAGATATCAACTCTTTCTAGTCCTCTACAATCTCACCTAGTGCACACAAATGAGGTCTCTTGGACAATGCGTCAGCAACTATATTTTTCTTTCCTTTGACATAAACAATGTCAAATTCATAGGCCTGCAGTTTACTGACCCACTTTTGTTGCTTGTCATTAAGATCCTTTTGTCCAAGGAAATGCTTCAAGCTATTATGATCTATTTTAACCACAAACTTACTCCCTAACAGGTACTGCCTGAACTTAGCCAAAGCGTGCATGATGGCTAACATCTCCTTGTCATAGATGTTATATCTCTTCTCCACACCCCTAAACTTCCTACTCTCGAATGTGATGGGGTGTTTATCTTGCATCAAAACTGCACCAATACCTTCACCCGAGGCATCACACTGAAGCTCAAAAGGCCTGTTGAAATCTGGTATGGCCAATACTAGACAGGTACTCATCAACTCCTTAAACTTGTCAAAACACTATTGAGCATCCCTGGACCAACCAAATGCATCCTTTTGAGTCAAATTTGTAAGGGGGGCATCATACTGTGAAAAAACCCTCACAAAGTGGCAGTAGTACCCACATAAACCAAGGAATCCCTTAAGCTAAGAAAGATTCTTTGGTGGTGGCCAGGCAATAATCACTCGGATCTTCTCTGGATCTACCTTAACACTACCAACACTGATGATGTGACCTAAGTATAGTAACTTGGTCATCCCAAACTCACACTTTGACATCTTGGTATATAATGACTCATGCTCAAGTATGCTCAAAACAATGTCTATGTGCTTCAAGTGTTCCTCTCATGTCCTGTTGTATATAAGTATGTAATCAAAAAATATGAGCACAAATCTCCGTAATTGTTGTCTGAATACCCTGTTCATACAGGACTGGAAAGTGGTTGGCGCATTGGTCAAACCAAAAGGCATGACCAAAAACTTGAAATGCCCATAACAGCATCTGAATGTTGTCTTCTCAACGTTCTCCTCCCTGACCCGTATCTGATGATAATTGGATCTCAAATCAATCTTTGAGAAGTAGCATGCTCCATGCAATTCATCTATGAGCTCGTCAATACGAGGAATGGGGTATCTATTTTTATTGTCTTTTTATTCAACTCTCTGTAATTTATACACATCTTGAGTCTCCCATCCTTCTTCACTAGTACAATAGAAGAAGCGAATGGACTCTTGCTCGGCTTGATGTGCCCCATTTCGAGAAGCTTCTTAATAGCCTTCTTGATCTCGTCCTTATCTTTTTGGATGCCTGTATGGTGTTGTGATAACAGGTTTTGGCACCCTCTTCGAGCTTAATAACATGCTCAATTCCCCTATTAGGAGGTCTACCTAGTGGTATGTCACTAAACACTTTGGTGTGTTTAGTCAATAAAGCCTGAATTTCAGGAGGATACTCATGCTTTGGCTAATCTGTGGCTGCTAGCATCACCATCACCTCTACTACCCACTGAATCTGATCATGACGTATCATTCACTCCATCCTCTTAAGTGACACCACTCTTAGCCCACCATCTGATATTCCTTTGAGCACATGTCTCTTACCATTCCCCTCAAACTTCATTTCCATGGTACGCAAGTTGAGGGTGAACTCCCCAATGTCATGTAGCCATCTCATGCACAAAACAACATCCATCTCACCCATACCACATAAAAATTTGACTGGCAAGTATAACCATTCAACTGAATGGTTAGGTTGGGTATGCTCCTGGTACAGGTGAAAACAAATCCATCTGCCACTCTCACCTTCAAACCCTTAAACTCTTATGTCTTGAGTCCCCTCTTAGCAACCAAGCCCTCGTCTATAAAATTATGAGTAGCACCAGTGTCCAATAGGGTGATCAATCTCTGCCAACCAAGAATTCCTCTAATCCTGAATGATCCCTCTCTCTGAATGCTGGAGAGATGTGTCGTGGCTAGAGTAGTTTGTCCCTCCTTAGTTGATGCCTCAGATAACCCATCTAAACCTGAATCATTGGCCTCTGATTACTTATCCGAATGATGTTCTGACTCCACTGACTCATCTACAGAAAAGTACTCCAACTGTTTTGCTTTCCCTTGGGCAGTACACTTGTGCTTAGGATCCCAGGGCTCTCGGCAATGAAAACACAATTTCTTCCTCCAAAGGTCATTAAGCTGGTCATTATCCAACCTAGGAGAACTTTTGTGTTGTTGTCCAAGTTCCTGCTGAAAATGTCTTATGTCCTTATCTTTCTTGTGAATGAACCCCTTAGATTGAAATTTGCTTCTCCATGCAAAGGATTCCATATCACGTGCCTTCTTCATGGCCTCTTGAAGAGTAGGTGGACCAAGGCCCTTTATCCAACCTCGCAGGGGATCGGATAGCTGGTCAATGAAAAGGATCATTAACCTACACTCTGAAATATCAGAGACCATAATAGATAACTCCTAAAACTTTGTGATGTATGAATCTGTTGATAACTGAGAGGGGGGGTGAATCAGTTATCCTTAATTCGCTTCCAGTTCAAACACTTAAATCCACTTTGTTAATCAATAGCATAGTAATTAATCATTCATGAAAACATAAGGCATAAACATCAGAGCAGATACACATCAACACATGAGACACCAAGATTTTGACATGGAAAACCTGGTTAAGGGAAAAACCACGGGGTGATTAACCCAAGGATTATTCTATGTTAGAAGAATAAGAAAAATGGATGGCACATGCCAATTAGGGCTCACTGCCCGAGCACACTGCTCACAAAGAGGCACACTACCTACAAGAGACACACTGTCTACAAAGTGATAAGAATCACAAACTTGAACTGGAGATTGACATCTTTACCATGCCTGGATTAGTTCCATTTAAGCCCAAAAACTCCTGCTCTGCCTTTCGCACTTCTCTTCGCTATAACACACTCATCACCGCAAGACACACTGTGAAATGAATTCACAAACCTTTATTTATACAAGGCATCGACTTAGGAACAATCATCTAAGTCGGCAATCATCCACAAGAACATTCGCAAGATAAATAACTCATCCAGTCGGCCAGCTTGAACAAGAACATCTTCATCCAGAAGCATATCTCCAATTCTGGGCTCTAACACTGATGCGGACCAACAACACAACCTCAACATGATACAAGAACCTTCACAGGCTTGCCTGAATGACCAGGTACATCCGCACTTCCTCTACTTGCTAGAATCTCTTCTCTTCTTCATCTGGAACTTCAAGAACATAGTCTGTCGCTACTGTCATAATGAAAAAGGTGCTTCCGGACCTCCAAACCATGAACCAATTGAGATGACACATCACAAGGACATCCCAAACACTCCTTCCAATCCGCAGAATAGGACAATGCACTTCCGGATCTCACCGGACCTTTTTGTAACACTCTGTCACTCCGGAGCATCTCCCGGAACTGATTCTACTTGATCGATCACAACTTCTTCAGATCTTTGTGCGGACCTCTGAAATCTTAACTGGAACATCTCAAGACTCATATCTACAAACCCTTTAATCCGCATCCTCTGATCTACAACCTATTGAGTACTTTTGCCTTCTTCTCATCACTGTTCTTCACTGTTCCTGATTAAGACTAATTTTCTCAATATCCTCAGCACACATCTCATCCAATCCTTCTCATCAATGCAATATGAGTATGTTGACATCAATGACAACATTGGTTAACCTCATACTTGCAACAATCTCCCCCTTTGTCATTGATGGCAACATATGATGTGAAAAACCATCAAGACAAGAACTTTTTCTTTCTGTCACAACTCCCCCTATCAGCAACAACTCTTCACATGTCTTCTCTTCCTTTACTGCTCCCCCTTTGATCATCAACCACTTGTTTTTCACATGTTTTCTCTCCCCCTTTGACATCAATGGCAAAGGGCTCATACTTGCAATTCTAACACATCAGAATCATACCAGCTGCTCCCCCTTAGTAGCAGCTCCCCATCATCAATCCGGATCACAATATATGACTGTGATATCCACCAGACTGATGCACATCAGTGCATCCTAGTTCATCACCGGAGGGGCCATGACCCCTAACTTCTCCCTGAGAAACTCAAAAGAGTCCTTGGGAAGAGGTTTAGTAAAAATATCTGCAAGCTGATCCTTGGAGGGCACATACTCCAATCTGACTTCACCCTTGTTCACTTGTTCTCTCAAAAAGTGAAATTTGATAGATATATGCTTGGTCTTAGAATGCAATACCGGATTCTTAGAAATATTTATTGCACTTGAATTATCACAGAAAATTGTGATAGGCTCCTCATATTCTACTTGAATATCTCTTAGCATTTGCTTCATCCACAAAAGTTGAGTGCAACTACCTACTGCTGCAATGTATTCTGCTTCTATTGTAGACAGGGTTATTACTTCTTGTTTCTTGCTTAGCCAAGAAACCAACCTTTTTCCCAAAAAGAATGCTCCTCCACTTGTACTCTTCCTATCATCCACATCTCCTGCCCAATCTGCATCTGTATATGCATGAAGAGAAAAGTCATGATCTCCAGGATACCATAGGCCATACTCAACTATTCCTCTCAAGTACCTAAATATTCTTTTGATTGCCATGACATGAGATTCTCTAGGATTAGCCTGGAATCTTGCCACAAGACCAACAGCCTGCATTATATCTGGTCTAGTCTGAGTGAGATATAGTAATCCACCAATCATTGATCTATACTTTGTCTGATCTGTCTTAGGAGAGTCATCATCTTTGCTCAACTTACATCCGGTAGCCATGGGAGTGTTCATTGGCTTTGAATCTTCCATTCTAAATTTCTTCAATAGTTCTTTCACATATTCGGTCTGAGAGATAAAAATTCATTGTCTGAGTAATTTGCAGACCCAAAAAGAAATTCATTTCACTAAGCATTGACATTTCAAACTCACTTTTCATTTGGTTTGCAAAGGTTTTACACATACTGTCTCTTCCTCCAAAGATGATATCATCAACAAATACTTCAACAATCAAGATGTTTTCATGATCAATTTGAAAATATAGGTTACTATCAGCAGTACCTTTGTTGAAACCAATCTTCAAAAGATGTTTATCCAGCCTCTCATACCATGCTCTTGGGGATTGCTTTAGACCATATGGTGCCTTCTTTAATTTGCAGACCATATCACCATGCTTTGATAACTGAAATCCATCCAGTTGTTCAATGTACACCTCTTCTTCTAGGTCACCATTTAGGAAAGCATATTTGACATCCATCTGATACACTTTGAAATCTCTGAAGGTAGCAAATGCAAGAAATAGTCTGACTGCTTCAATTCTTGCCATCGGAGCAAAGGTTTCCTCAAAATCAATCCCTTCTATTTGAGAGTAGCCTTTGCAGACTAATCTGGCCTTATTTTTTATTACTTCACCAACTTCATTTAGTTTATTCCGGAAGACCCATTTGGTTCCAATCACATTCTTATTTTTAGGTCTAGAAACAAGATCCCAAGTGTGATTTTTCTCAATTTGCATTAATTCTTCTTCCATTGCTTTTGTCCAATTTTCATCATTGCATGCTTCATTTATTGTCTTAGGTTCAATCTTTGAAATCAGACAACATTCATCTGAATTTTGAGCAACATTTCTTCTAGTTTGCACACCTTTGCTTTTGTCACCTATGATCTGATCTTCAGAGTGGTTCAGTCTTACATACCTTGAAACTTTGGGAGTTTCTTGTACTTCTGCTTCTTGATCAGGCTCATCCGGACCTATCTCTTCTTCCTGGTTTACCATATCAGTCTGAATCTGACCTTCAGGAGAGGATGGAGCTCCTTGAACCAAAACATCATTCTGATCATCTTCATCATACTCATAAAATCTTGAGGGCTTCTCAATACCTTCATCAACCTTCACATTTGTACTTCTATCATCTTTCTCAGTCTCTTATTGTAACACCGGTATGCTTTGCTTTGAGTGGAGTATCCCAAGAAAATTCCTTCATCACTTCTAGCATCAAACTTTCCTAGATCTTCATCTCTTTTAATGTAACACTTGCTACCAAATACTCTGAAATATCTCACAGTAGGAGTGATGCCAAACCAAAGTTCATAAGGAGTTTTACCGGTATTATTTCTGATTTGAACTCGATTGAGAGTGTAGACTGCAGTGCTGACAGCTTCTTTCCAAAACATCTGGGGAACATTGGCTTCCATCATCATTGTCCTGGATGCTTCCTGGATGGTCCAGTTCTTTCTCTCAACTACTCCATTCTGTTGTGGAGTCCTAGGAGCAGACAGTTGTCTCTTTATACCATGCTTCTCACAAAAGTCTATGAATTCACCGGATGTGAATTCACCACCTCTATCAGACCTTAGACATTTCAGTTTCAATCCGGTTTGATTCTCTACCATAGCCTTGAAGATTTTGAACTTCTCAAAGGCTTCTGATTTCTCTCTTAGAAAGGTAACCCACATCATCCGGGAATGGTCATCAATCAGTAACATGAAATATCTATCACCTTGCATACTCTTGATTCTTGTCGGACCACACAGATCAGTATGAACTAACTCCAATAACCCGGTAGAGGACTGATCCTTACTTTTGAATGAAACTCTGCTCTGTTTGCCTAGCTGACATTCTTTGCACATACTATTTGTAGGTTTTACCAACTTTGCAAGATCTCTTACAGCCTGAGTATTGCTTATCTTGATGATGTTATCAAAACTTACATGACACATCCTTCTATGCCATAACTAACTCTAATCAACTTGAACAAACAGATAACTTTTATTAGTACCAACTAGATGGAAGATATTACCTTTTGTTTGAGTACCGGATGCAATCTCAGTTCCGGAGCTTTCAAAGATCCTGCATCTTCCATTCTTGAACCGAAGATCATAACCTTTGTCCACCAACTGACCAACACTGAGAAGATTGTGCTTCAATCCTTCAACATACAGTACTTTACTAGTTTTGTTCTTTCCATCAAAAGAGATAGTTCCCCTACCTCTAATTCTACCAGCAGAATTGTCACCAAACTTTACCATTCCTCCTTCATACCTTTCCAAATCTAAGAACTTGTTCTTGTCACCTGTCATATGGTGAGAGCATCCACTGTCAATAACCCAATCATCCTTTTCTTCAACTTGGGCAGCCAAAGCTCTTTCCACAACCTTATGATTGATAGATATTGGATCTTCTTCCTTGATGGCAATAAACACCTATTCATTTCCGGATTTGTCTCCTATCTCTAATTCCTCATCTATTACTCCTTCACTATCAGCTTTTTTATGAACATAATAACAATTCTTTTGGAACCTTTGTCTGTTAGAGTTTGACCTTGTAGATCTTTCCGGACATCTTGATGCAAAGTGACCAATCTTATTGTAGTTGAAGCATTTAAAAGGTAATTTTCCTTCATACTTACTGGATCCCCTTGGTAGTCTTTTTGCAATGAGGGCTTCAAGTTGAGTTGTTTCTGCTTCTTCCTCTTCCATGTCTTTTCTTGCTTGATCATACCAAGACAGCTTCCTTGAAGAGTTTTCTCCTGGATCAAATCTTTGTTTGCCTTTCACATAGGCACTGGCTTTGAATGTTGATTCGGTCTTGGGGGGATAATCTCCAAACTCGATCATTTCAAATGCAGTCAGTTTGCTAGCCAATTGCTCTCTTGTGACAGTTGTATGGGCTCTGAACTCATCAATGGCAGCAACCTTGATTTTGTAGGCAGCAGGAAGGGATCTGAGAATTTTGCAAACAATCTCATTTTCATCCAAAACTCCACCAGCATTCCTAATTCCACATACCAGCTCATCTACTCTTGGCATAAAGGTAGTGATATTTTCATCATCTCTCATCTTCAATCTTTCAAATTTCCCTTTGAGACTCTGCAACCTTGCACTCTTAACAAACTCATCTCCTTCATGCAGAAATTCCAGTTTAATCCAAATCTCATAGGCAGTTGGTAGGTCAATAACATTTGAGAGCTTTGAGTCAGTTAGTGCGCTTAGAAGAGCTTCTTTGGTCCGCAGATTATTTTCAACATCTATGATTTCATTTAGAGTTGTCGGACCACCCTGTGGAGGTGTATATGCTTTTGTGACCATGGACAAGTACGCCTTTCCCATACACTCCAAGTGACATTTCATGCGGCCTTTCCAAAGAGTGAAGTTGGTTCCATCAAACTTCGAACTGTCCTTCTTGTATGACAACATCTTGGATCTCCTCAAGCAGTTAAGCTCCTTTTAGAGGAACTTGGCTCTGATACCAATTGTTGATAACTGAGAGGGAGGGGTGAATCAATTATCCTTAATTCGCTTCCAGTTCAAACACTTAAATCCACTTTGTTAATCAATAGCATAGCAATTAATCATTCATGAAAACATAAGGCATAAACATCAGAGCAGATACACATCAACACATGAGACACCAAGATTTTGACGTGGAAAACCCGGTTAAGGGAAAAACCACGGGGTGATTAACCCAAGGATTATTCTATGTTAGAAGAATAAGAAAAATGGATGGCACATGCCAATTAGGGCTCATTGCCCAAGCACACTGCTCACAAAGAGGCACACTGCCTACAAGAGACACATTGTCTACAAAGTGATAAGAATCACAAACTTGAACTGGAGATTGACATCTTTACCATGCCTGGATCAGTTCCATTTAAGCCCAAAAACTCCTGCTCTACCTTTCACACTTCTCTTCGCTATAACACACTCATCACCGCAAGAAACACTACGAAATAAATTCACAAACATTTATTTATACAAGGCATCAACTTAGGAACAATCATCTAAGTCGGCAATCATCCACAAGAACATTCGCAAGATAAATAACTCATCCGATCGGCCAGCCTAAACAAGAACATCTTCATCCAGAAGCATGTCTCTAATTCTGGGCTCTAACACTGATGTGGACCAACAACACAACCTCAACATGATACAAGAACCTTCACAGGCTTGCCTGAATGACCAGGTACATCCGCACTTCCTCTACTTGCTAGAATCTCTTCTCTTCATCTGGAACTTCAAGAACACAGTCTCTCGCTACTGTCATAATGAAAAAGGTGCTTTCGGACCTCCAAACCATGAACCAATTGAGATGACACATCACAAGGACATCCCAAACACTCCTTCCAATCCACAGAATAGGACAATGCACTTCCGGATCTCACCGAACTTTTTTGTAACACTCTGTCACTCCGGAGCATCTCCCGGAACCGATTCTACTTGATCGATCACAACTTCTTCAGATCTTCATGTGGACCTCTGAAATCTTAACTGGAACATCTCAAGACTCATATCTACAAACCCTTTAATCTGCATCCTCTGATCCGCAACCTATTGAGTACTTTTGTCTTCTTCTCATCACTATTCTTCACTGTTCCTGATTGAGACTAATTTTCTCAATATCCTCAGCACACATCTCATCCAATCCTTCTCATCAATGCAATATGAGTATGTTGACATCAATGACAACACTGGTTAACCTCATACTTGCAACAGAATCAACTGAGCCCACTTGTTTGAGTTGGGCTAACTCCTTGAACTACAACTCTGGATCCTTCTCATCAAATCAGTCAATCAATCTAGCAATAAACTCAACATATGAAGTGATTTGATCATGGCCCAAATTGGTTTTACCATTACTCCACCATTTGTGAGCGTTTCCCTCTAAGTGTAAAGTTGCATATGTGATTGCATCAATTTCAGGCATAGGGCTGATCTGTAAATAACTATCAAGTTTCTAAACCCACGCTCTAGCAGTGGTTTTGCCTGAACCATCAAAGTAAGGCAAAGTCATCTTACTGACTTTCTTCTAAAGCTCCTGATTGTGTTGCCTATTACCCCTGTTGGGTCGGTGTTTCATCCTTAGATCAAAATACTCCTTGAAAGCCATCTCAGCATGGAACTCCTCACTAGAATCCTGCCAATCCCTCAAAATCACATCTTGGAATTCTACCTGTGTAGGCTTCTATTCGGGTACATTGTTCCTAGGTGCAAAAATAGGTATACCAGGTCTATCACCAGCTATATATTGTGTAGCTCCCCTGTCATTGACTGATGCTTCTTCCTCATTATCCCTATCTCTGTGCCTATCTCCATTGTTCCTATCACCACCAATGTTATTTTTGTTCCTGTCACCACCAATGTTATTTTTGTTCCTGTCACCATTGTTGTTCTGGTTCCTTTCATTATTGTTATTGTTGTTGTTATTAATATTGTTCCCAGCATTACCAGGTATCAAACGGGCAATGATCAGCGCTAGTTTTGTTTGTGATCTTTCCAACGTGTTTACCATATCTCGCTACCCTCTAGCTAGATCATTCAAGGCATGCATCATTCTGGTCAAATTTGCTCTCCCTTCGTCATATTGGTCTTTGCTAGACCTACCCTCGTGATCACCCATGTTCTCTGTAATGGGTTCTTCTTCATTGTAAATCTCTACCGATTGTTCCTTAGCTACTACCACAACTGTATCTGTACCCGTAAAGGGATCTATATGGGGAACTTGAATATCTTGATGTGACATGTTTCGTCTGAGATAATACTAATGTGTACCAGGTTGCATGTCTCAGTTCATCTTCTGCATGTCATGTTAACCTCACAAGATGGCAGGAAGAGCTACCCTCTAATACCACTGTAATGTGCCGCACCTATTGGTTCTTTGTTTAATCTTAATAGTGTTATTTTATTAATTTTCATGTGATCTTTCAGACTAGACGAAAGATGCAGAAGGGGTTTTTTGTTTTCTTGAGTTGTTGCCAGATACAATGGAATATATAACATATAATGAAACCCAAAAAAAGTACAACAATTATGAACAAAATATCAGAGACCCAGATCATTAAATAACATAATATGAATTACTATCACATATCCATGTCAAAATATTCACTTTGGTATTTCTGTTGTAGTTGGACCAGCATAATGGGTATCATAGAACTCCAAAATCACCAACAGATGATAGAATGTGGCATACAATGAAAGATATAACATCTAAAACCCTAGACACCCAGAACAAGGGGTTTAGTTGATGCCAAAATAAGTGAAGTACCTCCTAGCATACCCACATCCTCTCTAGCAGTTGTACGGCCAGGCAGGGGTATGAACCAAAGCAAATAAAACACAAATAGGATTACAATCTACCACAAAGTTTTTGCACTCTCCTTATGACTCTCAATGCCTGGAATAAAGGTCTAGAACAGACCCAAAATGCATTAAAACTCCACGTGTATGGTACGGCCAGGTAGCTGATATGTACAGCCAACAAAGGGGAAGGCACAGCTACTCCAAACTCCTCTTCAATATCTCAAATCTGCCCTCACTCCATTGATATCCACTGATCACCAAAAAATCTGCAAATGATATGATCAATATGCCCTCAAAACCTTACCACAACGAATCCATTGAAGCTCAGATGCAAACACAGGATGTATTTGCCTCACTAGCACCTTTGGATGGTCTTTCACACCTGTAGAATGTTGTCACTGTAGGAGGTTTATGTTTCCAACAGCCCCTTGGGTCCAAATCTCCTTCAAACCCTCACAACGTTTTGCAGAGAAAAAACAAGCAATATCAAGTTATCAACGCATGCCAAATGAGAGCTCATTTCCAACTTTTATTTCCTCCAAGAGGGTCGATGCATTTGGGGGGAAAACATTTTATTTTTTATTACTTTACTATCCTCCAAGGATGGGTGCCCAACATCACTTAAGTGACCTTTTAATTTTATTTTATCTCCGTCACTTGACTTTTAATATTTCTAAAGTCCTGAATTAAATAATTTAATTAATCTTTAGACTTTAAAACGGAGGCCAAGATATACTTGGAATCCCATGTTCTATAGCTCGATGGAAAGGTCTCGTTGAGAGGCATCAACTCCCATACTAAGAATCACAAAACGACACAAACCCTAATTTCTAAAAATAGCAAGTCTAGGCCCAAAGCACACAAACCACTTCTAGAAAGTGCCAACTGGAGACCAAACTAAACCCAAGCCAACATCCACTCCAATTATCAACTCATTCAAGACACTGCCAACCATGGTTCCCTAATCAGGTTAGTTAGTCTACGGGAACTTGATAATAGACTAACTTTGTTTAGAGAAAGGGGACATTACACCAAACATGCCTTTTTTTAGATCCAATTTGGCCAACAAACCCCCCATCCAAGGCTCATGTTCAAAGGGATCTCTCCTTCCATGCATTACCCCTTTTTTGGGACTTATCTCGAATATCTAAAGGAGCCCCTAGATCACACCATATGTAATGTAATGTAATGTTACCATGACCCCACCCCAAACTCCCTCAGTTCAAAGGGGTGGGAGACCTTATCTCCCATATCAAATTTTACACCACTATTGTCTAAGAGCTCCTTCCATGGGATGGGGTCATTAGTAGGATCTTCCAAAAAACTCTAGAAGCAATTGTTAGTGTGAACGGGGTATATTACCTAACTAATTTTACATTAGGTCCTATTCACAATTGTCTAGTTAAGTTTACTTAGGGTGTTTAATATGTGTGTCTCATGTCATAGGATTGAGACACTTGTCATGATCATATGTTGTCCTAGGTATCAACCTTAACTATACATAATCATCTTGTGTCTTGTATATTGTATGCATCATTATCATTCATTGGCAATATAGCATTTGTATTACTTCTCTTGTTATGTAAGGTTGTTTTGGTTGCAGGTGATGCTCGGCATCCCTTGAGTCTATTATGTGACTCTTACATGGTATCAGAGCTTCAAATCTATAACTCTCTTCCCTTATTTAGAGAGATTGTGCCAAGAATTTTCATATGATGCACCCTGGTGCAAAATAGGCCTCGCAATTGAGTTTGGAAGGCCCAAGAAATGAATTTTGACATAAAATATTTCATATTTTGGAGTCAAAAAAATTCACTATTTTTCAAGGGTTTATAAAAAATCATCTCTAAAAAATCCATACATAATCTGTATAGTTGTAAGAATTCATATTGTATAGATCTGATAAGCTATACTGAGTCGCAGGTGGCATCGGCTGATAGATTCGACACATTCAACAACTTTACATGTTTGATTGCAAACAAACATGTAAAGAGAAGTGAATTTTGTGCTTTACAAATAGAGGGAGAATTGACTTCTCTTTCTCCTAATACGTTTCCTTCCATTGAGTGCACAACCTATGACGCATCAAAACTGAATGATATGATATCCTAGACCTAGCGGCAATTCCTTCTAGGTTTCAATATCAATATCAAAATCAAGATTAAATATAAAGCCAAATGTTGAGTGTTAGCCAAACTGAAATCTTATGCATGCTAGACAGTAACATTAAAATCCATAATTGAACTTTGAAACCCAATAATATTGCAGCTTCTGAATATTTAATATCAAGCAAAAACCCAAAGATGCAATGTTAACATAGCAACCCAAATACCAACAAAAACTTGCATGGTATTATGACAATTGAATATATTGTTGATTTATTATGTATGACAACACCCAGAAATTGTACAATAGTGTTATGATATTGTATAGAGCAAAGATGATAACCAAATGCCTGACTTCACTTATGTTTACAACTAAGAATAAACAAACATACAGCATATAGATTCGGTATGACATGCAGGAAGAGTATTACAGCAGTTTGAATGTCCACATTACCCTTTAGTATGGGCAGCTAAATTTATGTAGAAATGTTGCAATCATAGTCCACGAGATTCATCAACAGCAAACTTCCCACAACTCCTCTCAATAATCTATACGGGAGTCTTATGAAAGAGAATAGACAATGACTGAATGGTGTAATAGACTTAGACTCGGGCGATACCTTTAGAATATCCACAGCACCCTCTAATACATACAGCTATAATGTAAATATCCAAAACCCCCTTAATAATGTGCAAAATCCTTCAAGGGTTGCGACTTAAAGTAACTGGAAATATCACACGATCCCTTTGTTAAAATGTATAGCAGCCTAAAATCTTCTATGGGCTACGATTAGAAAATCAATTGGTACAGCCAGTTTTGTATATTTGAACAACTGTGATTTCTAAATGTGTTGCTAATAATAGATTTCAATAGGGGTTGTGTGTAGTAGCAATGAAGCACAAACAACCAATCACAAGGATATAATATGAATATGTAATGACATTAATATGGAAATACTGGTAGCATTAACTCATACACATATGATGTTCAAGTACTCAGAATTAATGGAAATAACAATAATATGTAAGTTCATAGTTGCACAAGCAGCAAATACTCCAAAAAAGCATTCATCTCATAAAATATATACTAGAAATTAGAAGGATAGCAATTGTTTGTTGTTATTTTCAAATGTAATGAGGTGATTGTGCCACTATACAAAATATGCAAACATGAACACTGAAATCTTTGCTAGAAATAATTAACTGATACACATATGATGTTCAAGTACTCAGAATTAATGGAATAACAATAATATGTAAGTTCACAGTTGCACAAGCAGCAAATACTCAAAAAAAAACATTCATCTCATAAAATATATAATAGAAATTAGAAGAACAGCAATTCTTTGTTGTTATTTTCAAATGTAATTAGGTGGTTGTGCCACTATACAAAATATGCAAACATGAATAATGAAATCTTTGCTAGAAATTCCACTACCAAACTGAATAAGTGAAGCAAACACACACTACACTGAATGAAACTGGAAACACATTGCTAAAATCAAACCTTAAAACCAAACCAAAGTAGACCAATTAGAAATCTAGATATTCTTGAAATTTTCTGCTTAGCTGTGATTCCTAAATGAAATTACATCAATGGAACAAGAGGGTTTTCGTCCTCTATCCCAATTGGAAACCAAAGAGTTTTTGTCCTCTAATCACCAGCACACCAATGGTTTTTGTCCTTGGTAGCAATAGTTGAACACAAGTGTTCAAGCTATGAAGAAGAAAATTCAAATTCATAAATGATAGATGCATTTCTTGCTAGCCCAGCTCTTCCTTTTATATTCACTTATTTACTAATTTTAGCCTCCCTCTAGAAGTGTCTAGAAACATCTTTTCTTTTTAATTTAATATTATATTGGCCCTCTTTTCTAGAAACACTTTTTGATATCATAATTGGCCCTCTTTTCTAGCGACATTATCTTTAGTATTACTTTTAGACCCACTTTTAATAATAAAGCATAACTTTATCATTTTTGCAATGTTATAACATAAAGTTACTAGGACAACTTAAGTTATATTATTAGTTATTTCCTTAGTTCAAATATTTAGAAAAGGAGACATTTTGACAAAAAACCATGATATGCATAACTATTGGGAAAACAAATCTAATGGTCTTAGAGCTTCCCAAAAAGTATGTAAATTGCTCCATGGACTTGCACCATGAGCCAAATGGTAGGATGAGTATTAGTTTTGTTCTTCCAAAAGAACAGGAATGACCTTGAACTCCCTACAAGCTCCAATTCTTAGATTCCATTAAATATTTTGTTGATATTTGAATGTGTCTCAAACACAAGTTTGACTTACTAAATGATGTTTTGATCAATGAAGAGCATTCCTATTAGACCAAGTTTCACCACCAAGCCTTATTCATGCTAGCACACATCATGAAGCCCAAACCTCCCAAGACAAGTTCAAGTGAAATTGGAGAGACTTCATCCCGATTGTTTAAAAGAGTGGATCTAGTGCATAGAAAAGGAAGTGTAGAGAATAAGAGACATAAAGATAAGGAAACTTCACAAGGACTAGAAGGCCAATATCTAGTAAAGGAAGATGTCAACAATGAATCCTACCTATTGTGCATGATGAAAGGTGAAGAGTTTGGTTAAATTATCAATGCTTAAGAAATATTACATATAAAAATTATATATACATACGTACATTTAAAAAGCAAAACATGCATTTCATTCTATTCGTTCTATCCTATCATTTGTTATTGGTTCGCTCTTTTATTATTTTCACCTTAGTAGGAGTCTTGAGTTGCTAGTATAGGCCACCTTTACTAAGTTAGAGATCCCTAAATCCATCTTCATCATTTACCCCATACATTCTTGAAAATTTAAATGAATCCATTAAAAGCTTTAAATTGCCTTAGTTGTCATTAAGTTTAGTTAAATACACATCAAGTATTTCAAGTCTGTAGTACCTTATAGAAGCTAACAAGCAAATCTCCTTAATTCTCCTCGACGAGAGAGAAGTCTTAGAAGTTGCTTGTGCCCATTTGGTTGTGTCTAGCCACTTCATCGCCTCACCTAACCTTCAATTATGAGACCTCACTTCTTCCTAGTAGTATGGGATTAGGTCAAAGGAGAACAAAGCTCCAATTTAAAAATAAAGGAAAAAGGAAAAATATAAAAGAAAAAAAGAGAAATTGCATAATGTCTATGCTCTCAAGTGGAGACCGCAATCAAAGCTTTGAGGGTGGCATTCATAAGAAAATGAGTCAATAAGCAAAACACATGCATGCACAGGTTAGGTGAAACAACCAAGAGTTTAGCTCATTTTCAAAAGGCCATCCTTGTTGACTATGATTTCCTTTACCCCAAGTTTGGCATGTTCGTCATCATTAATCTAAGTTTAGAAGGTACAAAACATGTTGTTTGTTGTTGTTTAACGCTAGTTTAAGTGGTCAGTCTATATCAGGACTAGTCTTTAGCTCTTTGCAAATTCATACTAAAATTACTCCCATCATCTTTCTCATTCCCACTTGGTCCCCTAATTTTGGCATCCTAGAAGCTTAGTGAGTTGTCCTATGCCAATCAACCTACAATCCCCTAAGTCAAAAATCCCATAAAAAGCAACTACATTGTCAATATCATATATACATGTCATGCAATAAGTACAATCATACCATAGAAGAATGGCAAGTAATTATGTGAGGACATTATGCTAATCTAGTATATCCATAAAACACAAGATGCATACATACATTGTTTGCCCTACATACATACATTGTATATAAAATAGAAAAGCATAAAACAAGAGCATAACACATGTATACATGTATATCCACAAAATAAGCTCAAAATTTTAAATCATCCATATGCACACAAGAAAGCAAAGTAAATGATATCAACCACCAACAAGATACAAGACCACACCATTCATGATGAACAAGATCGTATATATAAATGTCAATGTCCAAGTGCAAAAGGCTCCATTAGAGGAGACATGAGTTAAAATAAGTACACATGGACAAATCTCCCCATGCAAGGGGGAAAGGAAAAATCTCTACAAATACCAAAATATCAATATCTCAAAAGGACCTCAAATCAACTCTAAGCTCTTGACCCTCCAAGGCTCCCACTCCTTCGTCTCTCCTAGTATCCACCATATCTAATTGCACAAAAGTTTTGTCCCTCTATGATAGTCCCTAGGAGGGGGTAGGTGTTGAAACTCATGAATAGGAATAGGCTAGTGTCCCAACCCATGAATGAGGTGTTTGTCGACTAATCCCTACCCCAACTATCCCTTATAGCAAGGTAACCTCTACCTCCAATGCCTCAATCCTACTATAGGTTGTAATCTTCTAACTGGCATGGTATGAGGGAGCAAAGGCATATGTGTGTTGGCATACTATTGCAGCTATCCCTACATTCATTAAGAGCACATCCCTCTCTCTCCTCATGACAAGGACAAGAATGTCCAGTGATAAGGTCCTGATCAAGATCCACCATCCATCTATAGTAGTTGTCTCACCAAGTGCAAAGAAAAAAGAGTATTAGATCCTTGCCAAAGCTTAAGATAATCTAACAGATAAGTTACAGTGTTAAACAAACTAAAGCAAAGAATCGAGAAGTGAGATACTAATGAGGATCTCGTACTTGCTAGGAGGGGTTACTCACTTGCATCTCCTTGTCTATCTATTGAGCTAGAGGAATAACCTATGTTGCAAGTGCAATCTCCTTTGATGCCTCATTATCCTCCCCTACCTCCAGATCAGATCCCTCATCCTCCCCACCCTCTACAACAAAAAACTAGGGACCCCAACATAGTCATAGATGTCTATGTTCTTGTACTTGTGTCTATACTCATATTGACTATGTAATAGGAATCCCTGAATTAAGAGGAGTCCATGTGGGTGTCCCTTGCCCAAACTATGCTTCTTCACGAGTAGAACTATAACATGGAGGCATCGGGGACAAGTCTTTTGGAAAGTCCTCCCTAAACTACTAGAGCATGCATGCTATGGGGTGAGCCTCCACAAAACTGTGTCTATCTCACACTAGTCACTCTACAATAATCTCACACCATTGCATCTCCTACCCATCTCCCCTCCATCTTTGTGTAGGAATCTACAATAATGTCGGCATTTGTCAAAGTTGCAACCACTTGTGTGGTTGTATTAAAGTGACCCAATCTACGCCATCTGATGGCCCTAGGAAGTGAAGGATCCAATCCAAGCATGGATCATTGGTAGGGTCTAATGTGCTCTAATAACCACACCATAACCAAAGAAAGATGATTAAATGTCAATGCCTCGCAAAGCGCAATTTGATAGAGGTTATGGTAGACCAACACTAGGATATCAATCCCCCACGCAAAAACTCTACCACAATCGATGATAGGAGCCCATGACCACTTGAGAATATTACCTTCTTACCCCCCAACAAGCAAGAAGCAGTCAAGCCAAAGACAACTTTCTACAAAGGCAAAATGCCAAGTGTGATTGTCTACTCTCCAATGATGCTAAGAAACTAGGTGTTCCAATATGCATCCCAGTAGGTCAAGATGTCATAGCAAAAAGGGCCACATAATGGAAACTTGTACTACCCAGTCTAACCTAGCTCAACAAAAGTGACCTAATCTACCACAAAAAGCTCCTCCACTAACGTGCAAAAAACAAAACTACTCTTGAGTAGCATTCTACCAAATGTAGGTGCCCTGTTAGCATAGCACCTACCACTTTTAAAATCAATAGATAAAATCTAAAAAAGTCAAAAAAAAAGAAAGAAGGGGAAATCCAAAAAGTGAGAACTATTGTCCCAAATCACCTTTGGTAGAAGAGGCGACTCGGAAAGTTACTTGGGCAACCAAGTAAGCTGCTAAGTTATCTACAATTTGCCCAGGATATTTGACCTACCAAATGGGTTGAGCCAAGTTGAACCCCATCAAACCCCAATTTTGCCTAAAAAATCAAAAATGGCACAAATTTCAAAAAAAAAAAAACATGACTCAATTTTATAACTAGGCACCTATTTTTTTCAACTGATGTAATTAAATTTAATGATCATTTTTGTGTGAATCTAGCAAAAGTTTGAACTACATCAAAAGAGGGTTTTTCTTGATTTTCATATTTTGGGTTTGCCTGAGGGTAAGTTGTGGCCATAATCGAAATGCTCTCATTGCTACCTCTCTGTCGACTGTAATTTCACTTGATTGCATCACCATTAATCTAGAGCCCAATTTTTTTTTCCACTACGAAGTGCAAATAAAGTTTAAAATAAGTCAATTTGGCATATATAGGCTAGTTTTCTATTTTTTTTGTAGGTAATTGAGGCGAGGCAGGGTGAGGCAATACAAGTATACTTTGCACCCTACTACTACAATAATCCTCTCAACTCTACTTTTCTTGTATTTTGAGCCAACCATTTAATAAAATACACTTGTCAATTTGTTTTGCAAGTTACGGACAAACAACAAAAGCAAATAGTTAAGGTAATATTTCTTAAACCCTGATTATTATATTTCTTAAACAAAAGCAAGTTAAGGTCATATTTTCAAGATTATTATATATTATGCATTATATTTATTTTATTTTATAGATCCAGATGCAAGACAATGACCAAGTTAAGTATAAGAAAGTTATCAAGTCCCATACACCTATTTCAAGAAACGACACCTACAATTGACCACTTTCCTCGCCTACGCTCTATAGGAGCTAAACGTAATCCATACAAGAAATGTGCAATCATACAAGGGTTACCATCACAACACCTCTTCAAAGGTTGACTAGACCACACTATTGGTAACATCATTGATGAAGAGATTGTTAGTATGCAGAAGATAAAGCAGAGAATGATGTTAAGTAGTGTTGTCATTGATGGCACAGAGATTGTAGAGATGGCAAAGAATTCACTGGTCCATAGAATAGCATCACAGGTTGAAGACAGTGTCAACTAAGGACTAAGGCAGAGTGTTCCGGTAAATGGTATTCAAATTTAAGGAGATGATTGTGCAGAGCAGTTTGGATGGAAATTTTGCAAGAGGATTTGATCCTCTTCCATACATGATCATCTATTCCTTCTTAGAAGACAACTATGCAAAGAGATTTGATCCAATAAGTAACATGTTAGAAATTTGGCTAAGTGTCAGTATACTACATTCAATGTACAGAGTTCCAATATTTTGGTATGCATTCCTCCGGTATAGAATATTCATCTATGCGGTTGCAAAGTGTTGTAAATACATGTTCAGAGATTGTAAATCTGAAGTTTCAAGTTCTGAAGTCCTCTGAAAGGTAAGATAAAGTTAGCAAAGTATCACACTCTGTATTGACTATGCCAAAGACAAAGTTGAGATACTCTGCATTTCACCGCAGATGAACTTTTTGCTGTGCAGATTTGAAGATAAGTTTATGGATATCTAAAGCATGTGTATTTCAAGTTTCAAGCTTTTTGGAGGTCTGCATACAGTTCTGTGAAATGACAGATAGGTTATATTGTTGTTGTCTTGCCAGTGGAGCCAACCTGAAGGTGTTGATGTTGTGCGGAGGGTAAATATGCTTTGTGGAGTTAAGTGGGAGCTATTTTAGGTCCATACCGACCTATCTCGAAGTTTGAATCTTGGCACGAAGTCAGTGTGTGAAGTTTTGGGGTCGACAGGTTATGTATGGCATGTTTTACATGTTACATCCAATTAGGCCAACCCAATTGATGTTGTGAAAGAAGCTATATATATATGAAGGAATGTTTTCGATGTTTCAGGGGCGTGATGATAGAGATGTGATCTGTGTAATGCGACAAGTGCATTTGGATGAGGATTGTGTGAATGCAAAGCAACGCAGTTCAGTAATTTAGAGCAGTATGATGAGTATTTAGAGCTTCATTGGAACTGTACTCTTGCATATGTTAGATGCATTTATAACAGTTCAACTCTGGCAATGAGCCACTTCTATCTTTTTCTTTCAGGACAATGAGTCCATGGCAATAAGCCACATGCAATGAGTATTCTTGGACAGTGAGTCCACCAATTGTATCAACCTTAACCGGTTGCCTTATTAATATATATTGTGAGCTAATCCTCACCGTGGTTTTTCCCGTTTTGGGTTTTCCATGTAAAAATCACGATGTTCTTGTGTTATGAATTGTGGCTGCATGTTTTATGCTTAATTTCCTTTACTGCAATTGAATATACTAGATGGATTTAAATGTTTGATGTGTAAATGGTTTAAGAGAATACTAATTCACTCCCCCCCCCCTCTCAGTATTTTGGGTGTTCAACACACCCCCATATTGCCACCACCACACCATGAATCAACACTACCATCCGTCACCAAACACTTCTTCCCTGCGAAGAGAGTGATTAAATCAACCCAACTCCCTCACATACAAATATCGTTGCCACCTTTAAGACGCACCTTCCTTATGAAGAGGGTAGTCCTCCAATCACTTCCCCATTCCACTAGCTTCTACCATGTGAGCACAAGTAATTTGTCTACATGCAAACAACAAGGGGACAATAGTGGTGAGCAAATTTGGAATAGCACAAAACCAAAAAATGTTACAAACTTACAATGGGCACATTCAGGGTCAAGGATGACCCATGAATAAAGTACCAATTATTTAACTTATTAGCATTAAAACTTATTGTATATGTTTAGTATTCTAGATGCTTTAGTTAATAGAATATATTATTGTTCCAAAATCTCATTATGCACTAGTAAGTTCTAGCATATTATGTTTTCTTATATGCTTGAGTTAATCCATGTGAAGTATCTTCTTATCAGTTGTACACATTTCTATTAGTTGTAACTGCAATGGCTTTGTAAGCGACAGTGATGTTTTACTTTTCTTTGTGTAAAAGTGAATGTATGTCTAAAGCAGCGATTTGAATATAGTGTTTACTTATAGTGTTTTTTTTCCATTAGTAGTATTGTGTTAATGACTAATGTAGTTTTGGCAAGTTTTTTAAGTTGTAATGGAAATGAGTAGTTGAAAAAAGCTCAATAGCAACAAGGTGTGATTATTACAATGATATCTAATATTTATGTACACTTCACTAATGAAAGGTCTTGTTTACTGTAGCACACATTGACACATACAATTCCCACTTTCCTATCCCGAATCCATGGAACAGCTCATTCCACAAATCTCTCAGTCCAAGAAGCATTCCATCATGTCATGATCGAGCCTAAATGAATAGAGGAGAATGTCGTTTTGAAGTCCCAATCCTAGGAACCATGAAGATTAACTTGTGTCTTTTCTCCTGATCTCCTTTTCTGACAGTGACCTAAATGAATTTATGTAGACTCATGATTTTGATGCCCTTTCAGCAATATTTTCTCAACTTGCTCTATTTAAAATTGAAATTTGATTCATGTTAATAGGATTTTAAAATGAGCAACAAGAGCAAGAAGAGTGGGAGGAGCAAGAAGAGTTGTTCTGTAACAACACAGAGCAGGATCTACCTAGAGGAGGGCTAAGATGATGCAAAGGACACAGATGATCGAGAGATAAAGAACAAGTGGAGCATATCCTAGGCCAAAGATGAGGAAGAGCAACACATGGACATCTAGCTTGAGGCCTGTCACAATGCAGAAAATGAGCACTCTACGAGAGCAAAACGTACTTCGTCAACACTCTGTGGTGTTTCTTGTGTCAAAATTTCAATGGATTCTTTTGCAAATGTTGTGGCTCCTAATGGCAACTTTCTCAAGCAAGGCCTTTGATGAGGGTTTCTTTTGTCTACGGATTTGGTTTTGAACTCTCCTTTGGGGTCCTTGGTCATTGTGGACACCAATTCACTTGCAAGTGGGACTTCTACTCTAGCTCCATGTCCTTTCAATGTTGTGGCTAGCATCCCTTCTACTTGTGTCCCTTCTACATGTTGCGCTCAAAAGTCTGGTTGGATCTTGTGCCCTGTGGCAACCTCTTCTACCACCTGTCATGTTGCCCAAGTCTTGGCCATTGGTGGCACTGCTTTGGTGCTTGAGGCCCCACTACTTTAGGGGAGGGTAGGTTAGTTAAATCTTGGGCAAATGTTGTCAAAGGCTTTGTGGTATCCTCTTATGATCTATCTTTGTCTTAGGCTATGAATGAATAGTAAGGGGTATTTGTGTATCCCTAATTCTATCATTGACAGTTGTTTCCAAGGTTGTGCACTCACTTGTGGGCAAATTTCTAGAAGCAAAGCCAAATATTGATGTGTTTAGGAGGAGGGCCCAATGGAAATGAAACCCAAAGGGCCATATGGAGATTTCAACAATGTGGAAAGATTTTTTTTTATTTCTTTCTCGAACCAAGAAGATTGTAAATGAATCCTCCCAAATGGCCCATGGTTTCTTAGCAAGATAGGTTTATTTCTCAAAAAATGGGCTCCAAGCTTTGATCCCAAAAAATAAAGTATCAATAAGATTCCTATCTAGGTCCACCTTCTTGAGTTGTCGTTGAAATACTAAGACGAGGAGGTCTTATCGATCATTGCAGATTCCTTTGGCCAATTTTTGACGGTGGATGCAATCACCAAATCTAAGAAGTGTTTGTTGTTTGCTAGATTCTATATCCTTGCTTGTCCTTCAAGCTAGGTGATTGGGTGCAACACACTGTATTTAAGGATTCTCTAAAGGTCTGTCACTGTTGCCTCAAAGTTGGTCATGCAACAAGGTGCTGTCCGAGCAATAGGAGACGGCATACAATTTGGAGGAAAAAATAATAGGCGTCTAAACCCCTTGGCATTAAGGAATGCAAGAACGAGCTGCCAAAGATGAATGGGAGGGAGAGGCAAGTGGAGGAAATAAGGGATTTTGGGGAGACTCACGTTGTTCCCAAGCCTACAAATGGTACGCAAAGATCGCCCAAGGAATTACAAGTGAAGGGATCATGAGAGATGTCTGATCCAACACTCCTCCCTGATTCAAAAGATTATTATTTATGCCGATAGGCATTCTACAATGATATCGGGGTGGAGATGAGAGCACTCATTTTGTCTATGTAAATATATAGCCAAAAAATAAAAAATAAAAACCAAAAAGAAACTGCAAAAAAAAAAAAAAGTAAAAAAAGAAATTGGAAATGTTGAAGGAAAAAAAGGTAGAGAAAATCAAAAGAACTATGGAAACAAAAACAAAAAAGAAATTGGAAAAAAGGTGATAAAAAAAGTGGAAAAATCACAAAAACTATGGAAAACACAAGAAGATATCTGTCGGCATACTATAGATATATTTTTCTAAATATAAATATACTAGCTCAGAGAGACCAGATAGAAAGGATTGCTTAAAGGCTCCGTGGAAGGGGTTGTTCAATAAAAAAAAAAGAAATTGGAAAAAAGGTGATAAAAAAGGTGGAAAAATCACAAAAACTATGCAAAACACAAGAAGATATCTGTCGGCATACTATAGATATATTTTTCTAAATATAAATATACTAGTTCAGAGAGACCAGATAGAAAGGATTTTGCTTAAAGGCTCCGTGGAAGGGGTTGTTCAATGCTCCTTGGAATGTTTTGGCTTCAAGCCGCCTTGATAAGACAAGTCTTTTGGTCCTTGGGCTGTATGGCCTTTGTTTGTAGTGTTCAGCTAAGTGGGTTGTGTTGTTGATTGTCTGCTGATTTATTGCAGTCTTTTTCGCTGCTTGTTCCTTGTTGCTTCTTGATGTTGGTTGTGCTTCATTGATATAAATTTCTCACTTCGTAAAAAATGGTTAGTGCCCTTTTAAAAACCCTACCTTTACCCTTTACAGTAATGACAACTTAATCATTTTGGAAGCCCACCTTAACATTTTGATGTGTGTGAAACTGTTCAACAAAAGTAGAATTTTAAATAATATTACTAGGCTTTCAATATTTACAGAACTGGTTACAGTACTTACTGGCTATAGTAGCTAAAAACATGTTGTCAGATCCAAGACCTTAACTGATCTCATACTAATATATAAAGTTCTAAATACTGCATGAGCTTCACCAAGTAATCCGTACTTTCCCTTTTCAATATACATGCTCAAATTTAAAACTAGGCAAACAGAACCAAAAAAACAAACAGCTAAGGTCTCATGGGAAGAAATAGATTCATTATGAACTAACTAAAACATTTGAATACTATAACCAAAGACAAATGCATCTTCTCCTGATCTTAAACTAATCCTTCAAATTACCAATGAAATACATCAGTCTTTGTTCCAGAATTCCAGAAGACATTCAGGTAACTAACATTGCCCAGCCAAACTCCCACGATCAAAATAAAGAACTGCATCATTATAATATCAAAAGATTTCTTATTCTCTTCAAATAAACTATCCGGCCAAACTCAACCATCAAAATATAGAAAAACTGCATCAGTATGACATCAAAAGATTTCTTATTCTCTTCATATAAACTATAGGTGAACATACAGTAAAATCCACCTTGTGTTTACTTCAAATCCTTGAGACACAAATAAATAAAATAGGCAAAGAATAGAATGCCATTAACTTTAGTTGCAGTTATGTGTCAGATGAAGCTACGAACATCTATCACTGCACAGTAAAAAGCACAGACAAATATAAGATGTCATGAGAAAATAATGCTCTAAAAATATGCAAGTCAAAGCTCAAGAGAATTTGCTACTATAAAGTGTACTTTGACATTAAAAAAATGTATAGATATCAATAATACAATATAATAAAAGGCGACAGCTTTTCTCAACTTGCTGTTTGCAGGAATCTCTGTTAACACGTATTTATGACCAGGAAGTGACAACAGTATATCAAGCAAATGTATAACAATAGAGAGGATAAAACAACAGGGAAACATCATGTACTCAAAAGAGTCTTCGTGTAAAATGTCCCTAATTTCTGCATACTGTACTGCGGGAACAGTCTTTTGTTGTTCTTATAGGCCAATAATATTTCCTGTGTTAAGTGTTAAGGCACTGATTTGAGAAACACCAGCTACAAACACAAAGTTAACCTTCCGACACTAAAGCTAACAATGAAGTCATCCATTTGCTACTGAATTCTGATAAAAAGTCCAAATGTACAATTTATCCTGAAATAAAAATTTAGGAAGAATGTACAGAATTTTCCACTAATAGGATGGCAGTTGGAAGATACTTCTCATAACACTTCATTTTAGATCAACTACAAACAGAACCTGCTCAGTTATAGTATTTTCAAGAGATTCACTCTCATTTAGTACTTGGTGTAAAATTCATGTTTTCTGTTATGATTTATGATTTCAGTGTCCGATATATTTTTATAGCCACAAAAATTTAATCCACTAGGATAGATATCAAAACATCCTCGAGGGAGGAATAGGTTGCACTAAACAGATGTTTGTGCCAGATATCGCAACATGCAATGCTGTGTACATCATAAAAGATTGATAGTAAAAACTGATGCATCATCAAGATATGGGCCTATGACACCACTTCTACCCTCTAGTTGTCAGAGGAGACAATGTCATCTTCTCCGTGAGAGCTTCTTCTTGTCAATCTTTGGCTTCCTTAGTGATAGGTGGTTTGTGTTTGTGTTTGTTCTTGGATTTTGATCTTGGATCATATGTAGTTTGAGCCTTGAGGATTCTGCTGTATGGTAAGCTGGTTTGATTTTTTTTCTCATGTGTGGTCTTGGTTTCCTTCTAGTGAAAGGTGATAAGGTAAGAGGGGAAAAAAAGGTGGTTTTGAGGAATGCAGAAAAGTTGTTCATAGACTTTAGATTAAAATTTGTCATTAAGTTGGAGATGTGAATGGAGGCTGCTACAATGTCAAATAGACCCGATGGAAATGATGAAAGCATTGTGTATAGGGTAGGGTAATTTGCTTGAACTTGAAGTCTGCCCTAGCTCAACTGTTGGCAAGGAGGTGGAGAGAGAGAGAGTGACCAAGAACTTATTCAATGATGCCCAAAAGGAGTGGTGCTTGGAGAGGGAGTGAGTTCCTAGCAGACGAAGAGGGTAATTGTTGACACATCTTTTGACATGCCAACTTGAGGACCAAGGTTTATGCTCACTTGAAATGGATGGACTCCCCAAAGGCTCAAGATTCCGAAAAGGGATAGTTTGTGTTGGATGTGGAATCATTTTAAGTGGCTGCTTAGGTTGAGGAATAAAACAAGCAATTCTCAAGATCGTTTACTTGCTTGCATTTTAATACTAACCACCTTAAGATTCTCCTTTTATAAATAACTTGCCCGTCACTCCAGATTTAGACAATGCCGAAAGGAACAAAGATCTAGGTATAAACTAACACCAACTATTACTGAACTAATTTTCAAATATGCTTAACTACATTATCCATTTTAAAATAAGTTGAGAAGAGCAAGAAGGGTTAGGTAGAAAGAAATAAGCATGTTCACTGCTGCCTTTGTTACTGATTTCCAAATCCTATGTGAACACTCAACTATCATATGACAGCCAGACCTCCACAGTTTTTCAACATGAATAATGCAATCTTCAGAAGAAATTTTACTTAAGATTCCCAGTAATATAACCACAAGACACATGCATTTTATATCCCAAGTTCATCCAACACCACATCTCACAATATAAATCAAGATAACACCAAATCAACATATTTCACTCACATGTATCAAATTCATACAAACTTCAGCAACAAATGTGGCAATGAAGAGGCTTATTTCTTTCTCCCTAACCCTTCTCAATCTTTGCAAGTTATTTTAAAATGAATAAAGTAGTTGAGCATACTCTAAAGACGGTTTAGTAATGGTTAGTGTTAGTTTATACCTAAACCTTTGTTCCTTTTGGCTTTGTCTAAATCTGGAGTGACATGCAAGTTATTTATAAAAGAGAATCTTAAGGCGGTTAATATTAAAAGTGCATCCAAGTAAATAGTCTAGCAAAATTCACTGTTTGATTCCTTGACTTAACCAGAATACCCACATATGAGCAGCTACCTAAAATGATCCCGTGGCCAACACAAACTCTATCTCTAACCAAAATCTCGAGAATTGGGGGAGTCCATCCTCCTCAAGTCAGCATCAATCTTGCTCCTCAAGTTGGTGTATCAAAAGACACATCAACAATTGGCTATTTATTCTCCCAAGAGGACTCCTCCAACCTCATTTTTAAATTATTTCCTCAACAAGAAACTGACAAATACGGCAGCTTCCTGACTGGGAGGAGGCACTCCTATAAATATCAATGGGGTTGCCCACAACTTGCTTAGAAATGCTGAGAATTTTTACCCAAATATAAGTATGATGGGCTTGGTTTGTGAAGAGCACATCCATGCCTTTAAGAACACATTAATTTTAATTTTTATTGCATATTGAGCATGAAGAGATGGCTTGTAGATTGTTTCTGTTTACTCTTGATGAATTGTCTCTACACTTACCAGCTGGTTCCATTACATCTTAGGCTCAGTTAGAACTTCGAAGTGACTTTTATTGGCCTTATATCAATGCCTGCATTAGACCATGGCTAACACTTTATTACAGTCTTATGTACACTAGTATATAGTCTGTCTCTCACCCAAATCACACTTAAGCTCGGTAATTCTCATTAGGTTTCACGCATTGTTAACGCACAATGAAGGATCTCACATAGAGACTTGTATTACACAGTGATAATAAACTACGTTGCCAAACATGCATAAGACATAAAAATGGAAGACTACAATATTTTCATATATTCATCCTCTATTCCAATAGTTACATCTATGTGGTTTTATATGTGCTTTGTGCCAATGCAAATGACTCCAATTTGCATGTGCATGCACTGAAAGCACTCGTGTCTGCATGGGCAAATGTCATCAAAACTGGGTCTTACATAGCACATAATGCACAGGTGGACTCCAGTTAATTGTAATGTGCTCATAGTTTAACTACAAGATGTGAGCATGTTACTTTAGTTAACTACAAAACATTCACGTGCTACACGAAAGGCATGTTATGGTGCCAACATCCTCCCAGCACAAAACCCTGTTCGGTCCTCCAAATAGTTACAAAATTTTGGACATTACAAAACAAAGCATTTACAAAAAACAATATCACGAGGTGCATCAACCTGGGGGTACAAGTGAAGCAACCTCAAGCACAACTAGAAGAATCTTGGCTTGCAAGATTTGGCACCATCGTGCTCTAGTATTCTGAGGTAGGTCAATAAAAGCATGTGTTTGCGATTATCCTCTTAATTTCTTGCGCATCTCCATCAGCAACAAACCTTTTATGATCAACTAAGTCCTAGTAGTATTGATGCAGCTCTTGAGATTTCACAAGCATTTCCTAGAATTCAACCAGTACTTTCTACACCAATGGCTATAGTGTCTAATCCATGCTTTTTGACTTGATCAAGGCCTACAAATCATTCGTCTAGGTATCAATTGAGCCCACCTCTTCTAAAGTCAAATTGACCCTGATGAACTTCTTTTCAAGGGTATTGAGTATTGCTTTCTCGAGAGCCAAGCACGTCAACCAAAGGCTGAGGTTTGAGGATCAATGGGCAACTTATTGAAGAATGGCTACATCCTTATCAAAGTCGTCTCAATCAAGTTTCATGAGTCCCAAGATAGATAATAACTCGTTAGTCAACGTGGGGACATCCTTTGGTGGCTCTTCAAGCACAAATACTTCTACAACTTTGTCTCGAATGACATCTTCTACAAAAGAAGAAAGAGAAATCAAGGCTTCAACTCCTACACTTGCAAGTAGTTCCAATGGTTGAGAAGGAACCAAGACCCAAACCATCTTCTCAATGAGGTTCACATGTGCTATCAAAGAATCATTTGGAGGGGGAAACATGAGCCCTGAAGAAAAGATATCCGAGCACATTGTTATCATTTCATTTTGTAGTAAATGAAGGCAGCCTTAGCATGCAACACTGTGGCTTTTATTTGAGCATACTCAGCTTTTGATTTTTCAAATGCAATTCCTTGCATGACTAGATGAGCATCTTGTGTCTTGATTTGTCTTTGTAGTGCATCTATCTATATCCTGGCCTCTTCTTTAGCTTTGTTTATGCAGCTAGAGAAGTGGCCTTAAACTGGTTTATTTTGCACGCTATGTCCTATCATGCAATTGTCTCACAGTGGTAGCTTCTGGTAAGGTGTTGGAGGATGGCCTAAGTAGTTGCCATAGATAATGTGGCTAAACTATCATCAATCATTGCACTTCGCCAAGAGTATGCACAGTTATCTACTATCTTGCTACAAAACTACTCCAGAATTAGAAGGCAAACCAAACAAATTTGAATGACTTAACACATACCCAGAAGGTTGTTCTCATGCAGCTTTAATGGCAAAGCTATCTTCAAACTCTAGTGCTAGCCCTCAGCCAAGATATAGGCTTGTGGGATTGGGCAGTTACGAAGGAGCGAGTGCATCATTTTTTGCCTTAACAGGTGAATGGCAGATGGTCACTTGAGTAGAAGTGGGTGCAGTGGTCGCAAAAGAAGATTGGATGCATTTAGGGGAAGCATGTTGACTAACAAAATGAACATGTGGCAACGAAGGCACAGTCTCTTGAGCATTGGTAGGTATTTGTTGTATTGGTGATTGACCTTGTCCAAGCTTCTACACCTATGCTTGCTCTTCCTCTAGCTCTACCTCTTGGGGTTGCCATTGTCCACTCTATTGCCATTCCCACTCAAGTTGGACCTCTACCTCTCGCTCTTCTCCAATCTGAATATGGATGCCAGCATCCTTGCACTTGCACTTGAGAGGAGGGTCAATTGTATTGTCCTTGTCCTTGTCATGCTTCTCTTTGCTTGCTCATTTTACCGTGGCAAAAGAAGATAGGATGCATTTAGGGGAAGCATGTTGACTAACAAAATGAACATGTGGCAATGAAGGCACAGTCTATTGAGCAATAGTAGGTATTTGTTGTTTTGGTGATTGACCTTGTCCAAGCTTCTATGCCTATGCTTGCTCTTCCTCTAGCTCTAGCTCTTGAGATTGCCATTGTCCACTCTATTGTCATTCCCAGGCAAGTTGGACCTCTACCTCTTGCTCTTCTTCAATCTGAATATGGATGCCAGCATCCTTGCACTTGCACTTGAGAGGAGGATCAATTGTATTATCCGTGTCTTTGTCATGTTTCTCTTTGCTTGCTCATTTACCATGGCAAGGGGGCTGATATGGAGCAGAAGTTGCAATAAGCAGGATAGATGAGTCTATTAAAATGTCATTCATCAACCACAACAATTCTACCTTAATGTAGCACTTGTCTAAAACATATGGAAGTTGTGATGGTCGATACTTCCCTCCATCATCAAGATAAGTTGTGTGGCAATGATGGCAATAGACTTCAAAATGACTTCAAGAAATTTAGGCAAATGACTAGGTGGAACACGATAGTTGCCAACACATCGCAACATGTGGACCTTCACCCATTTATCCATTATCTTTGTGCTCCATTGCTTGGCTTTGTAGACAATATTAGTAATTGGAGAAAAAGATGTTTGTGTGCTTGTCTTTGTGATCATATTGTTCACCTGTCGACACTCCATAGAATTCTAGAATATGAAGGATTAGCAGCACGTCATAGTGAAAATCTACGCCCTTTTCCTAGGCCTCATGCACATTCAATACCATGTCATTTCCTAAGAAATGAGCAGTCATAGACAGAATTCTCCACTCCTACTCGGTAGCCTATGTAAGCCGCTACAACTATAACTTTATTTTGTTACACATCAACTTCATCCCCATAAGACGAGAAGCAATGCTTACTTGAATATCCTTGATGTTAGGGACATTAAACCCTTGGCCTCCCCAGTGGCTTTGGACCATGTTATATACCTACATGAGATCACGCTCAGCTTCCAATGCTTTCTCAAAATCTAGACACGGGTTTTCAATATCCTCCCATGCTTAAGGACATGATAGACTAGTGAATTCAAAAACAGACAAGGGAGAAACAGCTATAGCCTTCCATTTAAATACAATACTCACAATGTAAATGAGAAAGCAAGAAATTGACTAACAATTTTGGGGTGTCGAAGAAAGGTAGCTTACGGATACAGAGAAATCCCCACATTCAAAAAAGCTTGGCTGACAAAATTCCACTCCCATTTAGTTTTTCCAGTCTATGCATTGACAAAGTCGTTGCCTAATGGCTTCTTCACATCTTGACCAATCTTCTCACAAAGGTGGTTGAAATCTTTGATCTTACAGTATTTGACTACTCCCCATAAGTCACCTTGAGCCATGCAGTGCGGTGCTAATTGCATCAAATCGAGCTCTATCTCATCAACCGACTAAGCATCGGTACATCATTGTCCTATATAACCTGGTGTAGCTTCTTTGGCCAGTGTTGCAATCATGATTTCTTTGCTAAACACTTTGTGTTGACATTCAACTAATATAAATTTGACAAAGTTTCACTAGAAATTGAAACGCTTTGTTATGTTTATTCAAAGAATGGAGGCTCATACGAGCACATGCAGTAAAGAATGAAATTTACTACACAATTAATGCACAACTTTGAAATATGCACAATGTGATCTTGAAAAATCTGCCACCATACAACAAGTCTAATCGGGTGCACATCTAATGAAAAGACATTTCTTTGTACTTGCATCATAACTACCTTGTGTTTCCGCATTTGTGTGGGCTTTCTTATCACATCCATGAATGGTGACAAGCCTCACAGCATGATATTCATAACCATAGTTGGCAGACTTGCCAAAAACTTGACGAGCCTTTAAAAACCCACGAGTTTTTTTCAAGGGCGAGTTTTTCTGACTTTTACTCGTCGGGTCTCTTTGGTGAGTCTACCGAAATCTCGGCGAGTCCGAGCAGAAAACTCGTCGTGTGTTTGCATAACAGGGTCCTATTGATGGTGTTTTCAACGCAAACTGCAATATATTTAAAACTAAATTTAAGTGTAAGTTT
The DNA here is from genome assembly GCA_027924645.1 of Cunninghamia lanceolata. Classification (NCBI taxonomy): domain Eukaryota; kingdom Viridiplantae; phylum Streptophyta; class Pinopsida; order Cupressales; family Cupressaceae; genus Cunninghamia; species Cunninghamia lanceolata. Next base: position 2,858,767 of record BSBN01000550.1, read on the forward strand.
GTATATAACTTATACTTTAAATATTTTAAATATACTGTCAAGATGTTTGAGATAGGTTCCGGATCCATGGGATGTAACATGCAGATTCTAGATTTTGGAGGATCCATCAAATTTCAGACTCAACCAATTTTTCAAGGTTTCAGGGTTTTAGACTTAGCCAAATTCAGGGTTTCAAGAACATGCATCAAGGTAAAAGAACAAGGACCCCTTAGTAAAATGTTGTGGAATTTGACATGATTTTGCAATTTTGAGGCATAAAAAAATAGGAATCCCAATATGACACATTGATTATGCACAAAAAAGAGTAGAGGACAAATCACTGGATCCTATTGATTTGGATGAGATAGATCCTTACAGTGATTGGACAGGACAAGATGAGCAGCCTCCATTGTTTACCGCAGACAAGATTCTTGATTTCGAGAGACAGGCAATGGAGGATATGGGTGCAACAGGAGATGTAGGGTTGGAGGACATTCATGAGGATGAGGAGTCATTGCCAAAGCCAGATATTTCCAGGATGGTGGTTGAGCCTCAACCACAGCCTTCCATGCCAACCGAGGAGCCACCGGCACCGCATACTCACAGGACTAGAGCATCTACCTCTTCCCTAGCTTTGACTAAATTAGGGAAGAGGAAGGTGTAAAATGTTGTATTTAGTATTTACTTCTAGTTTAACTATTTTCATTTTCAGCTATCTATTGTAATTTCAATTTGTATCAGACTATCAGGCTTTCAGCCATCAGGATTCTGCATGAGAATGCGATTTTGTAATCAATTTGCATTGAAGTCAATCAAATTTAATAGAAAACACTTTTGCACTCATTTATGGACTCATTAGATTCATTTTGTCATTGAATTTTGCAAAAAAAATGTGTTTCTAATGAAATTTAAGCAATTTTTTAAGTTCCCAAGTTTTTTGCCGAGTTTTCGGCAAGTCTTTTTTGACTCGTCAATTTTGGTCTTGGCGAGTTTTTTGGCGAGCCAAGTTTTCCAACTATGTTCATAACTACCATGCAATTAATACTTCATCACAGCCTCTAAAATAGTCACATATTACAGCTGGCACCAACCACCTAGGATCCACATGTACACATCTGAGTTCAAATACAATATTATCACTGATAGGCAGGAAATACAATCAAACATATGTCTCAAGTAATCCTTGCTGTCAACTTACAGCTCTCCTAGAGATCGGGGAAAAGAATCACACTTGACAGTCCACACATGACCCCTAAGATCCCTATAGAATATTGGGATCGCCCTACTTGCTCGGGATCCACGATCTGTGATGGATCACCTGGTACACTCAATAGCAGTTTGGAGGGTGTCGGTGATACCTCCAAATCTGTCTTCTACAATCTGTGACAGCAGATCTTCTGGCATCCCAAATCTGTCTTCTAAAATCTGTGACAGCAGATCTTCTGGCAGCGCAATATCCTCTGATTTCTCCTGTCTTCAGTAGGGCGTGAGTGATGGTATGACTCAATTTGGCACAGCCCAGTTCCCCTGCTCTGAGCTTAGAATGCTTCAGATCCATTCTCACTTATGCACCTGGCGAGGGCAACAAATATGAAATTAGTGCTTGTAAACTCCTAAGCGTGGAATCTACTCCTAGGAATCGGACAGGGGTTTCGCCCCACCTGATTTAGTCCTCCAGAGGTTGGCGTCTCAGAAGGAGTGATAACTACTGCAAAAACTCATGACATATTTTGCATGTCCATCAATGGAAAACGAACTACCTTATATACCTGTTTGGACCTAATTGAAATGGGCAGGTCGGCCTCCAATAAACCACCAAAATCCAAAAATGAGTCGGCCCAAAATATTGATATTATGAGATCGGCCCAGAATAGTAAGTTTTATTATTATTAAAAAAGTTAATTATTATTTTAATATATATAGTGTCAAAAGACACTTTTTATGACCGTGGTTAACATAGGCGGATTGGAGAGAGCTCCCAAAGGTTGCACGAGGGTTTCACTGTAAACCTCGATGTGCTTCTTGCTTGGGGTTCTCTCCCTGTGTTGAAACCTTTCAGAATTCATAGTGAAAACTTGGATTTTAATTGCAGTCTTAGGTTTTTATTTGTGTGTCTGGTCGTGTTGTCAAATATTAGCTTGTTTAAACTTTGTCATCCTCATTCACTAATAATTGCTTTTTGAATTTTCAAAAGTTTTTGTTGTGTTTTCCCCGCCCAGTCTATTGTGTCACCCTAGTGTCACCAGTGCAAGTTGATGGGATGGTGCTGACGGGGATAGTACTGGCTGGTTTCGGAATTTATTGCAAGAAATTAATATGCAATGGAAAATATCTGAGACGATGGAGAAAAACTAAAAGGCCAGTCTAAATCATACAGAGAAGTGGTTAACGCCGAGAATGCCGAAACTCCACCCGAAAATGCGGGCTTCTCGGTCAATTCTGCATTCAGAAGCAACGGTGGAAAATCCAAGGAAGCTGGTGCAGGAAATGAGAATGTGGGACAAGGAAAAGGTGAGTCCTCAGCCCTGCCAAGGAAAATTTCTTTATGCCCAAATGATGATATGGTTAAAGCAGTGAAAAATGAAGAATCTAGACTAAGAAATGTAGCGGTTTTTTTTACATGTATTAATCTTGAGAAAATGCCTTCGAGGAAGTTTTTTGATAATTGGTTAATCTTTGTACGGGGTAAAAAACTAGGCATCCACTACTCCTTCTGTAGAATGATTCAAGCAAGCATTTTTGTCATATTCCTTAAAAATCATAATATGCAAAGGAGGGTTGTAGAAAAAAATTTGGAATATTGGGCCGGCTTTATTTAAAGCTTTTGCTTGGTCTCCAAACACTACTCATACGGAAATTCAGTTTTGCTCGATACCCAGGTGGGTATTGGTCAAAAATGTTCCTGTTCAATTCTGGAACTTCCTACCTCAGATTATCAAACCTTTTGGGAAAATTCTAAAGATTGATGAAACTAGAACTACTCTTCCTCATATAGATGCAAGACTGTTAGTGGCCTTGAACACGGGGACACAGATACTGGATATTGTTGAAATAAACTGGGAGAACAAAATTGTTCAATGTGAAATTATGGGGTTAGAAGGGTTAAACTCATGTTTTCTGTGTAAAATGGATGGTCATCAAAGGAGGGACTGCCTTGTCCTTAACAAGAATGCAAAAAAAGACAATTTGGGCTTTGAAGCCAAAGATAAGAATGTTTCCAATCAATGCGAAATTGGGGCTTCGGGGGCCTTGGATAGTGAATCTAGGGGCCTCCCCGCCGAGGCTTTGAATAACCAATCTGGAAAAAATAGTAATCCTAAATTTGGGAAGGAGCAAACAAATGGAAAGGAACAAAGTTCTAAAACTAATGCTATACCAAACACTAGGGGACTGGCTTCTATTGTGCTGGGCAGTGATACCCAAGATGATGGGGATTCTGACAGCACTCAAGATGGCAGTCTTAGTTTATTCTCTATGGAAGAAAATGATAATGAAAGCTTGATGGAAGAGGACCCATCTTTCATGTCTCAAATTGAAGAAACTCAGCTTCATGCTAACACTGGATTTGAAGATGGTAAATCTAGTGAGGATCAAATCAAGGCACCAAAAAATAACATTCAAGGCTATAACTCTGATAATGGTTTTATAAATGTGACGAGGAAAAATGCCCAGCAGTTGGCCCTAGACAAGATCAGAGAGGTAGCAGAGCAAAGGACTAATTTAGATAAGTTGAAGGAGTTCTTAAAAAATAGGAAAAAGGCAGATCCCCGAGAGGTAGATTTTGAACTTCACAAACAAGGCAACATGAAAGCAGCGTTTGCCACTGTTGGAGATAAGAGGATCTCACAGGGCAGGCTAGGAAAGGAGAATAACTTACAAGAAGAAGAAGATAAATCAAAAGAGGAAGGTAAGAAAAGAAAGAATATGAGCAGAACCAATAGCTCAGTAAAACCAGGAAAGAAGGGAAAGGATGATCTTATTCCCAAATATTTTGATTGCATTAGGAAAGTGGAGAACCCTAAATCCACCTAAATAGAGTTTCAGATGAAGAACATTCACTGTTTCAATTGGAATGTTAAGGTTTAGAGTTCCCAGACAGAAAATATGTTGTTAGAGACTTCTGCAATAAGAACAAGGATATGGACATCCTGATGATTCAAGAAATTAAAGCTATCGGGTTTATGATGGAAAACACCTTAAGATTTGTGTGGAGAGAGGCCATTGCTTTCACCACCAAACATGAGAGAGGCAAAGGAGGTAATGCCATTCTATTAAATATGAAATGGGAAAATGTTCTCAGAGATTCAGGACATTCACCTTGCAATAGATGCATTTGGTTAACTTTAGATGTAGGTGGCTTGGTTGTGGACATTTGCTCAATCTATGCTCCTAATGAGTACTATAAGAGGGCTGAACTGTGGAATTGGATGACCTCGGATCTGCCTAAAGTACCTTGGGTTATTGGGGGGGATTTTAACATGATAAAGCAAATGGAAGATAAAAAAAGGTGGTAACCCAATGGAGTGGGAAGGCAATGAGAAATCGTTGAAATTGGTAGACCCTCTAGAAGGAGACAAGAAGAACAGCAAGGGAATTTGGTACTCCTGGTCTCACTTTCAAAAGGCAAACAGAAGGATATATTGCAGATTGGACAGATTCTATGTGGAGAAGGAAACCTTTTTGATCCAAAATGAGAAGGTAATGAATAAAGTTCAAGTTATCCCTAATACTCTATCTAACAATCACCCAATAAAGGCAGTAATAATAATCAAAAAACAAGAGCAAAAGGTCAGGATAAATAAAGGCAGCTTTTTTAAGCTCAATTGTGATTTGCTAAAAGATCAAGACAGTATGAATGGCATTAAAACCTTGAGAAATATCTGTAAGTCTCTTTACAGAAATGAGGAAGTTTCCCTCTACTGGAGAAGGTTGACAGAATCATGTAAATCAGTTTTCCAAATAGTGGGGAAAAAATATTCATTAGACAGAAAAAGAGAAGAAACTTTGCTACAAGAAGAATTCCTCCATGTTGAAGAAAAACTCCAGGACAATCCAAAGGATGATCAATTATTTGAGAAATTGGGGAAGGTCAAACACAGCTTAAGAAAGTGTCAGGTTAGAAAAGCTTAGGGGGCCAAAATCAGAGCAAAATTGAATTGGTTGGACGATGGAGATAAAGGCACAAAATACTTCTTCAACCTGCTTCAATATAAAAACATAAAAGAAAGCATTGAAGCTGTAGTGGTTAATAGAGCCTACTTGAGGAAACAAGAGGAAATCCTGGAAGCCTTTAGGGGCTTCTATGAAAAATTATTCGACGCAGAAGATAATCACCCTAGTTGCTGGGAAGCTCAAGAGTTTTGTTGCAAAATCTGCAAGAAGAAAATAAATAAGGAGATGAGAAAGACTTTAGAAAAAGAACTTTCAAAAGAGGAAATTGAATCGGCCATCAGGTCTATGAGCAATGGGAAGTCCCCTGGGGCTAATGGCCTACTAGTTGAGTTTTATAAAACCAACATGGACTAGATTGTGGATGATCTGTTGGAACTTTACAAGGAGGCTATAAAGAAAGGTACTTTAGGCAAAGATATAAATAAAGGAATCATCAAACTCTTACCTAAAGGTGGTGACAAAACTAAAATTAAAAACTGGAGACCCATTACATTATTAAATGTGTCTTATAAAATTATTGCCAAGGTGTTGGCTCTTAGAGTGAGAGACATTCTTCCGGAGATTATTAATTCAACCCAAACAGGGTTCATAAAGGGTAGATATATATTGGAAAACATTATTACCAGTTGGGAAGCTCTTCATTGGGCAAATGAGACCAATCAAAATGTTGGCATTCTCCTCCTTGATTTTGAAAAGGCTTATGACCATGTTGAATGGTCTTTTATCTTCAAAATTCTAAGAGCCATTGGTTTCCCTCAAGTCTTTTGCAAGATGGTAGAAATGTTGTTTCAAGATGCTTCTGCACAAGTTGAGGGTAATGGTGAATTGTCTGCTCCTTTCAAAATGGGTAGATCTATTAGACAAGGTTGCCCCCTTGCTCCCTCCTTATTTGTGATAGCATCGGAAGCCCTCTATTATATATTAAGAACAGATCTAATTGAAGGCAGAATTGAAGGTATTTCCTTGCCTAATGGAGACAGATTGTTAAACGTGCAATTTGCAGATGATACTGCTCTTTTTCCTAGAGTTAATAATCAGGAATTGGAAAGATTGGACAAGAGATTACAAATTTTTTGTCTAGCCTCTAGGGCTAAAATTTCCTCTGCTAAATCTATCCTTTTGACCTAGGATCAGTCTGTTCCCACCTAGCTTGATTCTGGCAAACGGCAGTGGGGGGGACAAACGAAGCAGGTTAGGTTTCTTGGGATCCCCTTTGCCTTTTGCCCATCTTTGAAGCTTATCTGGGATTAGCTCTTTTCTAAGATTGAAAGGAAACTCATAAGTTGGAATAGAATGCATCTTTCACTGGCGGGCAGGGTGCAAGTTTGTCAAAAGATCCTTTCTACCTGTTCAATCTTTTACTCCTCAATGTGGCTCTTTGCCAACTATCAGTTTGAGGTCATTCATAGACTGATTAGAAGTTTCTTGTGGTCTGATGGAAAGAGGAAAAGCAAAAAGCATCTTGTCAGATGTGAGTGGTGTTATCTCGGTAAGGATTTAGGAGGGCTGGGGCTCAAGGACTTGAAGATGCAGGGTGTTGCTCTGGCAACAAAGTGGATAGCCTTATATGGTGATGAGCCTTGGAAGGTATTGGTCAGAAACAATATTGGGAGGTCTGCTCCGGGGAACAAGAAGAGATGGGGAAAGCTGCGCTTTCATGATGCCTTGTTAGGGGATTTCAAGTCTAAGCCTAGGGGATCTGCAGTTTTTGAGAGTATATGGAAAGCATGGGAACATGCTAAGGAGCTTGTCATGGGCAGAGAAGTTGTTAACTTGGAGAATAATAGTGTATGAGGGCACAGATCCATTTGGTGGAATGTGAAACACAAGGGTAAAAATCTAGCCTTATTGCAAGGTTGTTCTGCTAAGCTGTGTAATGAAGAAGGCCTTAATTAACCTGAAAAATCTCTATGATGAAGGTCCTCCCAAAACATGGTTAAAAATAAAAGAAGAGTTTCATCTAAACAAAAACCAGTTTGTAACCTATTCCACACTAAATAAAGCATCGATGAGCAAATTTCAGTCGAAGGCGTCCATTGTACGAGAGGAAAGCATTGAGAAGCTAAAATGGGTAGATGGGACCAGCTTTTTGAATGTGAAGCCAAAAACGATATATAAAATGCTTTCCAATTCCAAAGAAATTTTCCAACACATCCTTGTGACTTGGAGTGACACCATGGGGCACCAAGTTTTATCCAAGGTCTTTAAACTATTGTGGTCCAAAATTTTAGAACCCAAAAAAATCTGTTTCAGATGGTTGTTAATCCTAAATAAATTGTGTTCTGGTGTAGACAATGTCTTGTGCCCTTTATGCAATGTCTCTGAGTCTGTGTCTCATATCTTTTTTGACTGTTTATATGCTAAAAAGATTTGATCTTTTTTTATGGGAAATCTTCATATGTGGAATCCGACTGTGTTGTCAAATAGAAAGAAAATTTTATGTGGATTCATTGATGGTCTTAAATTGAAAGCTAACACATTTTGGTTTGTCATGTCAACTGAAATCTTGTGGTTTATTTGGAAAAAAGGGAATGAAGAAAGGTTCCAGGGTAGGGAGAGATCACTCACTGGGAGTTTCTTAAGTCTCACCTCTTACAATTTCTTTGAACAGGTAATGGTGGTTATGGAGATATCTATAGACAAGTTTAAGGAGTTAATGGACACAGGCACTATGTTCTATTAAGAAGATATAAAAGAGACTGATTTTTGTGCTAGAAACACGAGGAAATTCGACCAAAGATTCTACAATGTGTACACAGATTTCCAGGCACTGTATGGTAAACAGAAACAGAGAGAGATAGAAAAAAGTGAGATACATAAACAGTGGGAAAATACAGGGCAGAACTTTAGCCTGAGTACTGAACAGATGAGGAACTTGCCAAGCATTGGAGTTGTACCTGGTATGGACTCTTGCAATAACAGTGATAATAATTTGCACATTTGGGATCATGAAATAGAACACTTTGAAAACCCAAGGTGGGAGTTCAGGAAGGTGAGTTCAGAAGAAGAGAGATGTGAAACAGAACTAGATGACAGTCAAGGCTTCTACTACCAATATGCAGAGGTGGAAAAAGAGGGATTAGCATCTGATCTTAACAGGGATGCAGATGAGGAAATGGCAATAGGACAGAATAGGGATTCAGATGATTATAACAATGTGACAGAAAGAGGAACTGGCAATGAGAGAGCTGATCAGACTGAAGGGGCAGAGAACAAAATGAGCTAGTAAAATTTGCACAGGAAATTAGAAGAAATGCATATTTGAAATGTCTATAATCAATAGTATTTTATATATATTGACTCTCTAGTATATACTTTAGTTTTGAAAGATGGCAAAACTGATCATATGTATTAGTGAAAACATGTGTTTTTTTTTGGATTGACTGAAGCTGCAACCTAAATTTTGATGTGGTCTTCTTAACCACAATGATGTAATCAATCTTTCATTTTGAATATAATTAGTGCTTGATTCTCAATCAAAAAAAAAAGACACTTTTTATTTATAACAAAATAGATCTTAGCTAGACGAGGTAAGAGGGACATGACATCTGGGAAGAGAACCAAGCATTCTTTGAATGTCATTGCTCTTCCAAAGTGGGTAGTAGTTGACGAGAAACTATCCAGGGAAATAGGGCCCTGGAAAGGGCTGCATACCCGCTACAATCACTTAACCTAGAGCAAGAACCAGAACTAGATATTTTACACTTTGATCCCCTAGATACGGGTATGTAGGCAGTTTGGGTAAACAAGGAAGTTCCCAAACTCAAGTTCTGTTTGCCTGTCCCGTATAGACGGAAGAGTCAGATGACCAGTCTTGCCTGAATATTCAAATAGTGATCATAACGTAAACTAAACCCTTTTTTTTAAATAATAGTCAAGTTTTAATCATAATATGTGTTTAAACCGTAACAACCTAGTTAGGTTGCTACACCAAAATAGAAAATTTCATACTTCATCTCAATCCTCTGGGTGAACTGTTAAAATTGTGAGTTAGATTAGATGTCTAACTTCCATTTTCAAGTGCATAACTCAATTTAAGTAATGATCAAAGAAGCTTGATGATCTCAGAATTGTGTGGAACAATATAAATGGTTACTTAAACCTGCTAAGTAATTTTATTTTACTTGCAAACAGTATTTCAATCTGATAATTAAAGTTAAACTATGATTTGATTGTGATTTCATTTTTTTCCTATTTATATACAAGAAATCATATTTTATTTTGTTTCAAATAGCATCATGAACTCTACATGGCTTTGGTAATAGGATTTATCTGGTGAGTTGATATAGAACTTAACCATCTCATTTCTAAAACAGGAGAAAGCCATGTTCCCTAACTGAAGCCAAAGCAACCTGAAACAAAAACAAACTTAAAATCACAGAAAAGCCATTTGAATTTTTGAAATACATGATGAACCCCATCGATGCAATCTTGTATAATTAAATGTTTCAAGAAGCATCTTGCAAGTCACTCATTAGTGCTAATCTGCTTGCAGAAGGCATCCTGGCTACTGAGTTCACATTGAGGAATAATTCCTTTGGAAGTCAACAAATGCAGAGAAAAAGCTCTAACTAGCCAGAAGTGACTGCAGAAGTGGATTTCAAATTACTATATAACTGCATGGGAAACTGGAAGAGTGGTTTCTTCTCTAGTAAACATATCAGAGAAAATAATCTTCGTAACCATTAGGAAATACTAACACGAACGATAAAACAACTGGATAATCCAAAGTCAAATAAACAGATAGGCTTCCAACAGTGCATGGCTCCATTGGTCTTTAGTTTGATGTCTTGGGTAAGATCCAAATACTGCTTTCAACTTCGCCAATGCCTTAGGCACATGTCTCCAAATTCATCCTAAGGTCTCAGGAAACAGTTTACCGTATCCAGTTACTGATGTCTAAGATGAGATCTAAGAAGTGTATGGGATAAAATCAACAAAACCATTCATAAACAAAAAATTCAGAGTACATAGATATTTTACTGCAATCACAATGTGTTCGAGTCTCTGTAATCTCATAAAACACTTCTACAATACCAAGCACTCGCCCAGCTCGCTTGATAAGAATGTATCCTATTTATGGTGCTACCAAATCTATGATTATTTTATACAAAGATGCATCTTTGATAGCTTGACCTGATCTATACAACAATCCCAGCATGCTCTAGTATTAAGCATCTGTTCCAGGCTTCCAGCAGATTGAGCATGTTTAAATTCATAATGTCTGAAACAAGAACTCACCATTTAATATGATTTCCCACAATGTAGGAGACTCCCAGATCCTAGAAAAAGGCCAAAAATTGCAGCACAGCCAAGAGTTGTCTTCCCAATATACCTAATCTTCATGGCTCCAGGAATCTGCAGTAAATCAAGGATTCAAGATACTTGCACAATAGATCAAAATTTATGGATGATTATCAGTGTTTAAAAACAAGCAATTCAGTTAATAATTTTAAGTGAAATAGCACAGTACAAAATATATCCCAATTGCATAATGACTGAAAAATTAATTCCATCACCTGGAAATGCCACACCCTACATTTCAAGGACCAATGTGAATAGCGTAATGTTGACTACCTTTGACATGATTCGCATTGTCAGGGCAAATTTTGTCACATAACTAAAACTCTAACCTTCCATTTCCTACCAGAAGAATAAATTGGGTTCTGATTTAAAGAAAGACACCAGCTTTCACGGTTCACACATTGTTACTATTATTAGGTGAAACACTCAATGACAGATCACAGACATCTGCAGTCTAGCTGATCCCCAAGCAATAACTAACACACAATCAATGAAGAAGAGGAATTATATTGATGTCTTCAAGAAAAAGCCACTACACCTTGAATAACAAATCAAAAACTGCATATGTCCAAGAAAGATACAAAAAGATTTTAAAAGAAAGCAACCTAAATCTCAAAAATGTACTTCATGATTCAGTAATGAAATGAGAACCCAAAAGAAATGTTCTAACCATCAGATACACTTCTAAGTGTTTAGGGATACACTAAGGGAGGTAATTTATACCTAAAAAGAATCTCCAAAGCAGTTGCATCTCAAAAATCAAAAGACTGCCATGAGATCTACCCCTCTTCTCCTTTTTCATCCAGACTACACAATTACTATGGGGAGGGGTTCCTCCAAGTAAAACAATAAGAACCTGCACAATGGAAGAGCTTCTCAAATACAGCCTTGGTTTTTGCATTTTCTGTAACATCTTCTGTAAACTCAGCAAAAGGATCATCCTTATGCTGTCAGGATTGATGTGGCATCAAAAAATGCCTGTCATATAGTTTCTATAAGTTATAATGGGATTAGGTTAACAGCATAACCCACCTCTTTGAAAGTAACTTTAAAACATCAGCCATAAATAGATTTATTAATATCCGCATTTGGCTTGTCCCCATTAGATTTGTCGTTGCTTTGTCATTTGGCTTCTTGAAGGAGCTGCACAATTTGCGGCAAGGGAATATGACTGTGAAGGAATACTATCGGCTGACAATTAAGTTAGGACATCATGAGGAAGGGGCTGGGAAAGTAGCCAAGTACATCAATGGGCTGAAGGAATCCATTCAAGGGGAGTTGGATATGTGGAATATCCAAACAGTTGAGGAGGCCGACTAGTTGGCTCTCACCGCAGAGAAGAAGTTGAACCAAAAGCAGGAGGAAAAGTAGAACCGCCAGAGAGGAAGAGAAAAGAAGAACTAGAACAATCGGATGAGATGCGACAATATGGGGGTAACCCCAAGAGGTCAAGGGAGAAGTAACCAATACCGCAATGAAAGGAAAGGTTGAGGTTCCCACCATAGAAAGAGAGAAGATGATAAGAATTATTGCGGCAACAGGGAGGATGACTGTAGCAACTACTGCATAGGCAGAGAAGGTGATGGAAGCTACCACAAAGATGAAAGAGTAGAAGATACCCACCACAGAGAGGCTTGAGAGGAACGTAGAGGATATGCTCAACAAGGTGGAGGAGGATATGAGAGGAAAAGACATAAATCCTTCAGGGGAACCTATTTCAAGTGTGGTGGTCACAGGGCATTCAAGTGTCAAGGAAGGAGAAAGGACAACACAAGAGCTGCATTTGGTGATGAGAGGTCACCCACTTCTCAAAGGGATCCTAAGTGCAAGGATTCGTTGGTTTGCAGAGGGTTTTCAGATGCAACAGTTGGGATGAGATGGCACAGAGGAAGAGCCTATTCAGGACCAGATGTAAGGCAGGCGGCAAATGCTGTGAGGTGGTGGTAGATAGTGGCACACAAACAACCTGGTGTCTATGGAGATGGTCAACAAGTTGGGGCTAAGAAGGATGAGACATCCGTGCCCATACCAGATAGGCTAGTAGCAACAACGAGACCAAATTTTGGTGGAGGAACAATGATGGGTGAGGTTTAACATAGGGGCATACCATGATGAGGTGTTATGTGACATTGCGCCAATGGACATGTGCCATCTTCTGTTGGGATGACCATGGCAATTTGACAAAGAGGCAATGTATGATGGGAGAGCTAACACATATTTGATCCAAAAGGATGGGCAGATGCACAAATTGATGCCACTGAGGGTAAGCGAAGGACAATTTTACAATAGCGCTAGTGTGTGCGTTGGAGAGGAATGATATGCGTTAATGCCAAAGATGTCCAGCATTACTGAAATGAGTGGCAACACTGCAAATGCAAAAGTAGTCCAGAGGACAAGACAAGTGAGCAAGAGGATGAGTAGTTGTGTGGATGCGAGTGTGACCATGGGAAACATAACAAAAGGGTGTGTGGCGGCCAGGAAAGAGACTAACAGATGTGAGAGACTAGTTGCGGAGAAGGGAAAGTGGCCTATGATAGAATACCAACAAGTTACAAATAATGTGAAAGATGAATGGTGGAACCGTGTGACAAATAACGTGGGAGAAAGCAGTGCTCAAGGTGGGTCGCATCGGACATACTTGAGGAGGTGGGAAGAATGGGTGGAAGAAGCCACAAAGTGGAATCTCCAAGGAGTGGCAAATTGCCCTGGAAAATGAGAGACTCACTTTTTTATTTACTCAGAAAATCTGACGCAAGCACATCCCTGGGGCACCCTAAAAATATGGTATCATATCTAAGGAAGCAAAATTGATGGTTTACTTTGATAGTTTGTGTGTTTGCAAGTTGGTGGTTAGCAGTCTGTGGTAGTAAAAGTGAGTGCATTTCACCGCATTGAGGAATTAGCGTATGTGGTTGTGATAGTAATTTTGTATGTGGTTTGTTTGCTTGCAATTAAAATTTTGAGGTTGATCAAATAAGTGAATGTTGATAAATTGGTTCCTAAGGTGTCTGTGGTTTGGCAGCGTCAATTGTTGAAACTATTTCTGTTTATGGAAGGTTATTTTGGGTTTATGCCAAGGGAGAATATGTGAAAGGTATTTTAGTAACCATTGTAAAGGCTTGAGGTGTGCTGCATGGAAAGTCTCCACAGTTGGACCATTGCATTTTGTAAGTTTGTTATATTCTAGCCAATGACACGTTTCATTTGGTTTCGGACTTTGCACCAAATTGAGGCAGATCATGTGGGAGCTTAAGGGCATTATAAATAAGAGGTTTAAATCGGAGGAAAGCAAGCAAAGAAGACCAGGATGGTGTAGAGGCATAGAAGGTAAGTTTAGCAATGAGGGAGTGAGATATGAGGGGCAGAGCGTGGTAATTGATAGTATGATATGGGATACAATCTGAAGGTATCCATTAAGTTCATGTTGTTGGGAGGTGTGAATTTTGATTAATTCTATTAAGTCATATTGTGGCCTTGCGGCAAGTCTGTGGTAAGTCCTGAGGTAGTTAGTATGGGAGTCATTGGTGATCACTGATAATAAGTCTGTAAGTGGCATTCCATAGCTAGTAACATATGTGCAATCCTTGATAATCTTAATATAATGAAATGGCTGCGGTTTGGCATGTAAGAAGGCCCATTGCAGCAAACCTTGTGATAATGATTCGGTGATAATTGAGCAAACTGTCTATTTCGTATTTGTGTTCTTGTGAGTATTCTGTTGGGTTGCAGTAACTTGTGATTGAATTTATATTGTGGGCTACACAGTTGCACAGTCCTTCCTCGACCCTCCTACCGTGACTACATCACTTAGACTCCAATTTTAATGCGATGTTTAGTAGATGCTGATTAGGGGCAGCGGCATATTTTCTATGTTTTTGTCATTTTGTAGTTGAAACTTGCAGCCTTTGGGCATTTTGTTGTAATTTTTATACAATATATATGCACATTGACAATGAAAGCAATTGAAATTTGTTTATTTGTTACATATTAAGACTCTATAATGTATATGATGAATGCCTTATCAATATTATCATATGAATATTTGAAATTTCCTATATTTTTAAATTTTCCCTATTTTTTTAATAGTTATCCCCTGCTGTCCCCCAAAAAATGCTCCCCTGCTGTCCCCTAAAAAATGCCCCCCCAGCCGTCCCCATCCCAGAAACTTGGGGTAACATAGTTTAAGGGTCTTTGTCCAGTTCTTATAAAATCAGTTGCTGGGTTCTGTAATGTTGCTGCATATAGTTGGAACCTGTTTGCCCCGTATAGTTTAGATTCCTATCAATTTCCTTCAAGAAAAGCTTTGTATGTTTCCAGTTTTCAGATCTATAACATAATGAAAGATATATGTGGGTGTGGGTGTGTGTAAAATCTTGGTATAGTTTTTATTGGCTGCAAACCTTGGTTGTCTTTCAGTAGGCATCCAGGTCTGGCTGCATCCTTAAGCCTTGGTTTCCAGCATTTAATTCAATGACAGTATTTTTTTGTAATGCCAGTTTGGATTATGCTCCTTTTCTCCCTCTACAACTTTGGGTAGATGACTGTTTTCAGGGGATTGGAAACATGTCAGGGAAATTCTTGGCTTTAGACCGGAATCCAGGTAATTTGATCCACTCCACTTTCGCAAGACTACAAGTAGAATTAGATATTTCGAAGGGACTTCCATATAAGATATGGTTAAACAGGGGAGGATTGGATCTGGAAACGGGTTATATATTATGAAAACATTCTATTCAACTGCAAAAGATGTTTTTAAGCAAGGACATATGGCAGCTGAATGCACAATGGGGAAACCTAAAATGGTAAAACAGGCAACCTCGTAGCAACAGGCACATCACTCCCATCATTCAATTAGTAAGGTTGTTGAAAGCTCTTCTCAGGATATGTGGGAAACTGGTTCAGCTAGGAGGCAATTTGATTTGATGCTAGAAGCAAATTTGTCTAAGCATGTGTCGAATGTGCCTCCCTCCTCACCTCCTAAATACTCAGAAGTAGTTCATTCCCCTTTGTCTCAGCAGCAAATCTCATCTAAGAATGAAATGAAGAAAGAGAAGCAAAAAGTTTTTTCCATTTCCAAGGGAATGCAGGCAAAATCATCTTCCAATAATAGTATGCAACAAGTGTTAAGACCCCAGGAACCCAAACAACCTTCAAGTTATTTTTTTCCATTTGGGTTGTTTACAGAGATATCAAATTAAGGGCAATGGATGTAGATGCAAATCTGCAAGAGTCCTTATTAGCAGTTATTAATCAATCTTATTCAGAGTCATCCTGTTCCTCAGAAGGAGAGGAGGCAATAAAGGAATGGACTGAAGTGAAGAAAAAAAAAGAAATTTGTTAAAAGGCAGCCAGTATGTCATATGAATCTTAGATTGCATAACAAGAAAGGTGAATTGTAATTAATTGTGTAGATCGTTTCTTTTTTAGGTGTTCTAGACGTGTAGTTTTTTGCATGTAGTTGGTTTGGAGCCCCTTAAAACAATCCAATCCATTAAAACAAAAACCAGCAAACATATTGGCAACAAACATAGTTAGGGCCTAATCACTGCCCTATGGCTTTGACACTCGCATTTTTTTTTAGGATTTGGAGGACTCTTGGAGCTTGGTTAAAATCTCCCCCAACAATGGCTCAAGCACATTTGAGTGCTCTCCCCCGCTTGAGTTTCTGGTTGGTAGAGTCATCCACATCGAAGCTATCTCCAATAAAATTGTGAAAAATGGCATGCGCCTAAGTCACAAGATTCGAATTCGAATTTGAATTCCGCACGCATGAAATTCGGAATACATTTGCCAAGAAAAATCTTGAAAAAAAAAATCGTGATTAAATTCGCCTTAGATAAATTTAGATTTTTTAAAATATAAATAATAAATAAATTAAATTATATAATATTAAATATATTAACTATTATAAATATTATTAAATTATATAAATTAAATATATTAAATTTAAATTTTTTTAAATATAAATAATAAATATATTAAATTATATAATATTAAATTTCAATATTTTAAATTTTAAAATATTAAACTTTAACCCATTTGGTTCTAATTAAATATATTAAATTTTATCTAAAAAAATAAAATAAAATAAAAACAAACTACAAATAAAGTCAAAAATAATCGAGTCTCTTATCTTGAACTTTAATTAGACGATAGGCTTTTATATGTGAGCATTATAGTGTTCGGGAATTGTCTCGCCGTACAAAAAATTCACACGTGGAAATTTTCTAAACTCTACGATTGTTCCTATCGGTGTATTCTTGGACACAGAGATCAGACAAGTGTGAAGAAATACCTCCCTAAACTCTAAATGCGTCGGCTTTCTCCCCGTGAGGGAAAAAAAGGAAAAAAACCCTAAAAAAACATTTTTAAAAAATATATTTTGCCTTTAAAAAACAGCACCCTTTACCCAACGACTTCCGGCGAATTTCAACGAATTTTTGTAAAATGTTTTGAAGTCCGCCAAATTTCAAACCCCATGGCCGAAATTCAGCGAACCTTGTGACTTAGGCATGCGCCATGAAGGTCTCTGTGTGGTCTCAAACACCTTAATTTGGGCTTGGTGGCAGGGGCTCCACCCCTTGACCCCAACCTATATCTACTTTACCTCTTAAAAATATTCAGCAAATAGATGTTTACTAAGAAAACCATTTTCATTGTTCTTTCTAAAAGTTTATTCATTCATATTATACACTAATTCAATTCAAAAATATTCAGAAGAGATAAAAGAAGTTATATGAGGCATGTAAAACAAGCAAAGCTCGTCATAATATTTTAAGCTCCATCAAGTAGAATTACAGCATAGAATAAAGCCAAAGACAGCACCTTGTATTTGAAAGCCTCAAATGTCCCATATACAGTACCTGTAGACAAAAATCCATTAACCTGATCATTTAAGTTTCTTCCACTACAAAATACAGCCAGAACCTGAGTTTAATTAGACATACATATAGACAATAGTATCTATGTTAATAGCAAAACCTAAATGTGAGGTTAAACAATGGTGAATTACATTCAAGCAAAGGAAATACAGCATATATATAACAAGAAATAACAAAATATACAATTCTTTCAACCAGATTCTTAAAGAAAGTAGAACTTCCTTTGTGCTGAACTTTAAATATAAGGTCAACTAAGGTTAGAGAGACAGTGATCAACATTGATCCACACTCCATAGAAAGAATGAATCCTTGACATGTACAGCCAAAAAAATAACCAAACTTATTTTTCAATAAAGTAGTTTACTGCTACTATGATGTAGAGAAACATTTATGTATACATGCTTGTATGAATTACATATTGTTTGTGTATAATATTTATACAACTTCTCATTCTAGGTAGCTTAGGTTAAATTATTTGAATTATACAAACAATTAATTGTAATGTGAATAATTCATAATATCCACTTGATGTAGCTCAACAAGAAGTCAGTCCTAGTCAACACCTTAGAAGCATTTTATTGTTCTTACAATTGCTATTGTAATAAAATCAAATGTCAAGACCTGTTCTTAGGTTTTATGTGTTCAACAGTTCCTTGGGTGAATTCAACATGGTCAAAGCTTGCATGTTATCACTGGCCCACTTTGCTTCCTAGTTATTTTTTCTATCTCATAGATGCTTTCTGAAGTGTTTCTAACCCTACCAGTGACAGTAGAGCATTGGTTGTTTTTGCCAAGGAGAACTCTCCTTCAACATACTTTGGCCTTCATGGGCAATCAGCCTTTGTTTGTAGTGGTAAATTAACCATTACCTTTTTAAAATTTGCTTCCTTTTTAAAGTATTCTTTTTAGCATTGAAAACAATTGGAGTACGTCTTTGTTGCATTGTTGAGTTGAAGAGGACATTGCAAAATCATGGACTTGAGAGCACTCTCGTTCTATCATTTTTTTGTAAGTGTAGATTTTGCTTATGTATGGCCTTTTTGGGCTGTCTTTGAAATCGTGCCAAAATCAAAGATTTTCATTTGGTTTGAAATTTTACCAGAAGAAAGAGCAAGATGTCTACATCAAACTTTGCTTCTATATTTGTTCCCAATTCTGCTTACTTATGACACTTTGTGCAAGCCTTAGATTCGTGCCAAAGATTCATTTTTTCTTGGTCATGCTGACTTTTTGCCAAGAGGTATATCTCATACTTTCAAATACTTGTCACTTCTACTGCAACTCCGAATTCCTTACAGTTTTTTGGTGAAAATTACTTCTTGTTTGCCCTCACAATCACACACTTAGTGTGAACAAACCTCCTGCTTTTGGCCTTATCTTGGTTGTATGGAGGACTTTTCAATGTGATTGGACTCGTTGGAAAGCTGATTCAGAGAGTTACACAATGTATTAGATAATATACATTTAGACATAGCTGTTAGCAACTTGTTATGCCTAAATTAGTAAATGGTTAGTGATTTGTTATTAGGTTTTTGTTTATATTATCAGGATGCTAGCTTATATATAGCTGCATTTTCCCATGTAATTTCACTGCCTGTTTTAACTCTTGCTGAAATATATTGCTCTAATATGGTATCATAGACATTCCTTCTTCTATATGCTTCTTGTGTATGAGTAATTGCATGGTTGGTGATTGAGGTAAGCCTGAAAGTTTATATAAATCCCTTTCTGGATGCAGCAATTCTGAGTACAGTGTGTTGAAAGAAGCAGTAGTTTCTGCCTTTAATTAAAATCTGGCCCACACCATTCACAAGCTCCATATCAAAACCTGTCAAAGGAGCTCGGTTGTCAAAGCTGCAGATGCTGGCAGAGGAGAACAGGTTTGTGGGCCCCAAAGGAAGGATTGAACAGTTCTATTGTTGTGTATGGTGGACGAAAGGACCATCCATAGGGAGTTTTGATGAAGCTGTGGGAAGAAGTCGTGATAAGAAGTAATTGATAAGACTGTGTGAAAAGCCTCACCACCTCTTTTTCTGTGTCGCCAGAAGGGCTTCCTAGCTTGGAAAATCCCCCAAATGTTAGGTTATATGTGTTGTACACTTTGCAAACCTTATAAATATTGTAACTCACACTTAGGATAGCTAAAACTGGGCGAACTTCTTTAGATAGTTATTGGAATTATCCAATTATTTTTTTCCTTGTTTTTTGGAGTTGAGATTGCTTGCATTACAAGTTTGCTTTTAAAGCATGTTATTCTTGAGAGGCGGCTTTTGTTTTACACTCCTCTATTGTATGAATTGGGGTGCTCAAGTTGCACAGGTGACTATTGAATTTTGGCTATAAATCCGATGCTGGATTTAGAGAATGTATGACCATTTTTGGAGTAGGTAATTGCCGCTCGAATTGCTCCCGGAAATTGGTGGTTGTGTTGGTACTTGAAGCTTCTACATGTTGACAACCTCCTAAACAGCACAAGCTTGATTCTTATTGCATTGTAATATTCTTACCGTGAATGTACTTTGAATAGTACTATTGTTTGCTGGGTTCTTTTCCTATAAGAGTTTCTCAAGTTATATTCTATGTTATTTGTTATTTTTTTGTTAAATTGTTATAAATTTTGTAACTTTGCAGTATCTCATCTACAAAGATTAAGTGGAATTGTGTTCATCATTACCTTCAGAGGGGACCATCTGTATGGAGTTCTAATAAAGCAAAGAGAAGAAGTCGTGATAAGAAGTAATCGATAAGATTGTGTGACAAGCCTTGCCACTTCTTTTTTCTATGTCACCAGAAGGGCTTCCTAGCTTTAAAAAAACCCAAAAAAGGATTTTCCCACTATGATTTTCTCACCTTCTTCCAATTCGACTTGCTAATGAACAGGATCTCGTAATTCCTCAAGTCTACTTTGCAATTTCTCAACCACCTCTAACTAGGGAGCATAGTCTTGCGGCCTCCTACATAGATCGTGTGCAACGATCCTTCGTTTTGTGTTTTTTAATAGTCTACTATAGTTTGAATAGAGCAAATTTTTATTATTTTATTTCAATTTATATTTTATAAAGTATATGAAATTATAATCTTTATTGAATATACTAAATATTTCCCTTAAATAAATTTGGGAAGGCTTTGATTCCATAACTTTTGAACAAAAGGATATTTTTGCATAAAATTTTGCCAAATTGTCCACATTAGGTAGGCAAAGCCAATAGTGGTGAAGAATTATAGCCTATGGAGTCATAAGATCTTAAACATTAGTGAATACAGAGACCTTGATCAAAATATTTTAGATAAAGAACATAGACCAAAAGATAATCCAAGAGACTATGACAAATGACATGAAGAGGCTTTAATGCTTCCAAAATTGTGGATTGTTGATACCTTAGTACCACATGATAGATTTATTTATTTTTTTTATTTTTTATAAAACATTCCTGCTTGACCTTTTTATCCTTTTGTGTATGGATCTTTCCCACATTTAAGGACGTTTAGGCATTAGTGAGGTGGCTAGGATTATTATTATTTTGTATTTATTAACTTAAATTATCCTACACCCCATTTACCTTTTAGCTAAGATTAATTGGAGTATAGCTTTCTTAGGTGTCAGAAGGAATATTGGTGTATGACTCCTTTCTAGGTGACACTAGATTCCTTGTAAGGAACATTGGAGTGTAACTCCTTTTCTTTGCACACGTGTGTGTGCACATCTCTTGTCATGAGGAATACAACACGTAGGCATACACTAATACAAGGTTAGCAAATATAGAGGTTTAGAGATACATGCACAACTCCGCTTTTCACATTTACAAAATAGAGGTTCTACATACCTTCAATGGTGGTACTTAGTTATCTCGTATCTTGAAACTCTCATGTTTTTTTATGGTGGAGAGATTGTAAGCATTGTAAGATTTTAAATTGCCATCTTCATTAATGTGTGTGAGGTTTTTTTCGTCAAACGATGTTCCCCAATTCAAAAATCTTGTCTCACCTCTGTTGTGGTATGATTTTATATTAATTTGTTTGTTTCTTTTTGTCTTACAATATAATGTTTGGTAGTTCATTTTGGCATAATATTTCCTAACAAGACCCAAGTGTTTGTCTTCAAGACCAATCAAAAGCAACAACTTTGAACATTACAAAGAGTACATTCAATGCACAATTCAAAAGCAAAGGCAAATGGAATAATGCAAGCAATTCATTAGGTGAATCACCAAAATGTGATAATTCACCAAGAAGATCAAAAACTCAAACACTTTAAGAACGATTGTTGGAAAAGACAACATGGCCTAGCAAGCAATCACAAGAGATCACGATATGCAAATGTTGTTGAGGATGAACAAGGAGCGACATGTGATTTTGCACTTGTGGCATCGCAAAATCAATCAGTTGAGTCTACAACCTGGTATCTCAACTCAAGTGCATCTCAACATTATACATGTCACAAAGACTGGTATGTAAATTTCATTGAATGTCATGTCCCATGAAATATTCCGTTTTTGAATTTAATTTAAATTGAAGATTTAAATTATAAAATTATAGGCCGACTTCATAGTTATTGCAGCCAATCATCTTTGAGGAAGAATAAAATAAACATAAATGTTTCAACGCTGGCCCCGACCTGCTATAAATATTGTAATGGCCGACTATGAGTTAAATTAAATCAGAATAAAATAAGTTTTATGCCTGTGAAGAGGCCGACTCCTTTCTTTTAGTCGCACCAAACTAACAAGTAGCACACACTAATAAAGTCCGTGAGGTTAAATGAAGAGACGCCTTCTTTGTAAAGAACATCCCTCTCTATGTGGTCGCCTCTTTTGAGAGGACTAATCGCACCCTCTTGAAGGGTAGAAAAAGAGATAATCTTGGAGTTAGAGTGAGGGATATCGGAGAAGAAGAAGGAAATATATATTAGCAGAATTAAATCTGCAGTCATACATCAGAAGAGATATCTGAAAGATAACAGCATAAAAAGAAGAAATTCAAGGAATACAAAACTGATTTAGAGCAGAGATAAATCTGCAGACTTCAGCAGTAATATAGAGATTATTATTTAGTTTTATATATATCTATTTCACCTCTCTGCCACAAGTTAATAAGCATCAAAATATACTGCAACAGTCTGACAGAAGGGGAGGAATGAGATCTGCTTTAAGGGAGAGAACGGCTTAGGGCACCCCGCTACAGTGGCAAATAGGGAGAACAGCTAGATGGGAACCCTATTGCACTGACAAAAGGGGAGAGAACGGCTAAGGGCACCCTACTGCAGTTTCTCTTCCAATCCATATGTCAAAGGACTGTTGAGAAAGTTAGAACTTACTGCATAATGGTGCATACATGATTCCCTTGCAATAATAATAGATTTATTTCATGAACTGTGTGTATAATGTTATCTAACTGACCGCAGGCTGCCAGAACAGAACTAATTTATCTTATTCCTAAGAAAAGAAATGTACCCCTAACCACCTTATATGCCTGTTCCATTTGGTTTTGCAAATTTGGACAGAATAGAGATTGATCCAGTAAGGAAACATCACTTGAATATTATAATGATGATTAGAAACCTATCTATAACATCATTGGATTATATGTCTATTATTGATAACTAACATGTTTACAAGACCTAAATCAAGCTTCTCTTGCTTCAAGCATTCAATTGGTAAGTTACAACCCTAACTATGTTAATTTCGTAATTCTAGGGCAAGTTTTAGGGCAATCCAAAAAGGGGACATTACATTGAAGATAATAGTAGTAGAGGATCTATTTTGTTGGGTGATTGCTGAACTCACTAGGCTAGAGGATGTGGGGATGTTATATTGATGTTGAGCAATACTATAAGTTGGAATTTCAAGAATCTACAAACTGATTGATCCCAAAACAGCAAAAGCTCATGCACTAGCAGTGGTTAAGAGTACCAATAAACTTTGGTATGAAAGGCATGGTCACCTAAATTATTAGTATTTGTCTATGCTTCATAAGACTAATATGTCAAATGGATTTCGATCCATTTAGGAAAGTCAAATGAGTGTACAAGGAATCAGATGGGAAAAGCATGACAAACCAAAGGAGTCTTGGGTTTGGTACATGTGAATTTGCATGTTCCTATGAAGACACCTCTAGTATCTAGAGCCAAGTATTTCTTGCTATTGGTTGATGACTTTTCTAGGAAATTGTGAGTTTATTTTATGAATAGTAAGTCAGATTATTTTTTTACTTTTGTAGCATGGAAAGTTTTGGTTAAGAAACAAACAGGTAAATAGGTTAAGCCACTTTGATTTGATAATGGAGACGAAATTGTTTCAAAACAGTTCAAGGAATCCTTAAAAAGGAAGATACACATAGGCAATATACTACCATGTACATTCCATGGCAAAACGGGGTTGTGGAAAGGAGGAATAAGATACTTATGGAGATGGCAAGGTGCATGGTGCACAGCTCAAATGTGCCATATCGATATTGAGCAAAAGCTATGAATATAAAAATCTACATCCTTAACAGAAGTTCTTGTGAACCCTTGCAGAATATCACTCCTAAGGAAGTATGGCCAAGCAAAAAACCTTTTGTAAGTGACTTTTGAGTTTTTGGTTGTATTACTTCTGCACGTATTCCTAAGGAAAAGAGAAATAATTTAGATGCAAAAAGCAAAATGTATATGTCTGTTGGCTACAGTGAGCAATCTAAAGCATACTAACTACTAGATGACTTTACAAATAAAATTGTGGTTAATAGAAATGTTGTAGATGACAAAATACCCTTCTTTTTAGTTAATGGTAGTTCTACATATCGTGGTGTATGGGTAACTGCTCCTAATTTTGAAACAAGTTCTAGTGTTGAAATCAAACAAGAAACATCAGAGGGATCAAATTCAAGGGGGTATCCAATGGAGAAAAGTGAGCTTTGTCGATCTTCACAGCAAGATCAAGGATCTGGTAGAGAAGCTAGTGATTTTCAGTCTTCATAATAAGACCAAGACAACCAACAAAAGAGGCTGAAGTGGTAATATAGATGTCCGAGAAGATGAATTGTCAAAGGCAATGGGCAGTTGGACCACACAATCGAGGAAACTTGTGCAAGATGGTGATCAAGTAAATTTTGCTCTATTTTTTGTTGTTTTGCAAGTATTTGAGGCTAGCACATTTGAAAAGGCCCAGTAAAGTCTAAATGGGAAGTTGCCATGAAGGTGGAATATGATGTATTAATGAAAAGCGAGACTTGGGTGTTGTCAAAATTACCCCGAGGGAAGAAATCCATTAGTTGTAAATAGATTTATAACATAAAAGTGTAAATCACATGGTTCTTTGGACAAGTACAAAGTTGTCTTATCACTAAAGGATACGCACAAGAGGTAGGTGTAGACTATGAAGAGACCTTTGCCCCTACTATAAAGACAGTAACCTTTAAATTGGTTATCTCCATTGTTGCTTAGTTTGGGTGGAAGGTATATCAAATGGATCTTAAAATTGCCTTCTTGAATAGAGATTTGGCAGAGGAGGTATACATGGTTTACCCACAGGGGTCCTAAACAAGAACATTTTGTTTGCAGGTTGTCAAAGTCCTTGCATTGACTTAAGTGGCCTCCTAAAGCCTGGTGTTTTAAAATTGATAGTATCTTAGAGATTCTGATTTCAGAAAAAGTTATTTTGAACGCACTCAATGGCAATGACATAGTGATCCTAATTGTCTATGTCGGTGTTGCCATTGCCAAAAGCAGTGCCAATTTAATTCAACCAGTAAAATTTAATATTTGTTCATTTTTGAAACAACATATCTAGGTCTACTTCAATATTGTTTAGGTGTAGATTGATCATACTATTTCTGCATCACAAACTAAGAATGCCAAAGCTCATTTAGAAAAATTCAGAATGACTGAATGTAATCAAATATCTACACCTATGGAAGTTGGGAAATAACTCTCAATTAACACTAATTCACCATCGGTCAATGAATTAGAGTATTGATAGTTGGTAGGTAGTTTGATTTATCTTACTACCACCCAACCAGACTTATGTTTTGCAGTAAGTTGTCTTTCTCAATTCATGTCAATGTCTCAAGAGATTTGTTGCCTTCATGCTAGTTGAATATACTAATTTCGATTCGATTCGATAAGTTGATACAAGTCTACAGCAGATTATGTTTTTACTCTTGCTTCAAGAGCAATTTCCTGGCAAAGCAAGCTACATAATACAGTTGCCTTATCCTCCATTGAAGCAAAATATAAGGCATTTATCAGTACAGATTGTGGGGCAATATGATTACAAAGGTTATTGGTCAATCTTTGACCGAACAACACTAACCTGAATTTTCTGCAACAACCAAAGCATTCTCGAGATGGTGAAGAACCAAGCCCATCATGCCAGAACCAAGCATTTTTAAGTTCATCACCATTACATTCAATAGTTGCTTGATAATGAAGATAGATGTCTTTATTATTGTCCTGTGATAGAGTAAACTACTGACAAAATGACTAAACTGTGTGGCAAAGATAATTTGTCAAGTTAAGAGACAAACTTGGAAATGTATCTGGTTTAGTGATTACAGGGGTATTAGATAATATACATTTAGACGTAGCCATTAGCTATATCTATTTGTTGTTAAGGTTAGCTTAATAATAGGCAACTTGTTATGCTTAAATCAATCATTGATTAGTATATTGTATTAGGTGTTTGTTTGTATTATCAGGATACTAACTTATACATAGCTGTATTTTCCCATGTAATTTCACATGTTTGTAACTCTTGCTGAAATATATTGTTCTAATATAATAGTGGTGTCTTCTATAGTAAAGTTGCTTGTTGAAGCACATTTTTTTGCAGTTTTTCAAACAACAATTCCGCAATTCTTGTCCAAGAACTTTTGAGAGCCATAACTTTGAATTCCAAGGGAGTATGGAGGTGAGCCTCTTTTTAAATCTATATTTTTTGAAATCTACAATGTGTAGTTAATTCTACCCTATTATAACTCTCGTACCTTCTTTTTGCAATTTCTCTATTTAGTGTTTATACATAATTCTCATTCTGGAGCATTCTAAGGTTATAACAGCAAAATTATAAGTTGAATCTCGAGTGGAATGAAGACCCTAGCCTTCCTCGTAGTCTTTCTTCAGGAGGAAAACAATCAATTTCCCTTGTTAATTCTAGTTCCAATTCAGGATTTACACTATTTGCTACAACTTTTCTTTCTCCTTTGTATGATTGAGTTATTAACTTAGGGGTCATCCATCATATGGCCAAGTCAAAATCCCATTTCTTTACTCTCATTCATTGTAACACTAACAAAACCTTTGTCAATCATCATTCTTAAGATGTTTTGAGAGTAAGCAATGTTAAGCTAGATAAGGAATGGTTTCGAATGGTTTTCTAGGTGCCTTCCTTGTCACAAAATCTTCTATTCATATATCAAACCGTCCATTTAGGAGATATAAAATATTAAAAACCATAGAGTTTGTACCAAATGGAGTTGTCATCCAAGATTGAAAGATTAGTCAAGCATTACCACTGACAAGGCTTGTGACTTACCCCAATTGTACAAGTTTAACATCTTTGGGCCTTCAAAACCTTCTTTGGTCACTTTTTCTTAGGCTCGCATGCCCACTTCTTCTATAACCGTAGAGTTTGTACCAAACAAGATTTCAAGATTGGCCAAGCATTGCAAGTAGCAAGGTTTGTGATTTGCCCTAGTTGTACAAGTTTGACAACTTTGGGCCTTCACATCTTTCTTTGGTCACTTTTAATTGAGCTTTCACAGCAACTTCTCATACTTCTGTTACTGCACTACCTCGGTCCTCTTCTTTTTTTGAAGATGAAGCACTTTAGATGATGAGTTTGAGGGATATACCTTGATTTTCTTCCACCATTGAGCTAACTTCTCGTGTACCTCCAGCCACCTTAGGACACATTTTCATACAGCCCACACTTCTCGAGCCACTATAACTTCATTTACTGAGGTAATCAGTGACCAACCACAACAAACAATAAACCTTTCCTTGTTAACACATGATGCTGAAGACGTTTACTGTTGCCAAAAGAAATTTGATCAATTCAAATGGATTCCAAAACACACCGTTTTTGTAGCCAAACACTTATGTGCCCCTCCACTAGCCATGTTGTAGATGTTTTCTTACAATCCTTTATCCAAGCGTGTTTTTTGCATATGAGATTTCAGTTCAGATTGAAGAAAACAGTTCTTTAGGGGGGAATAAACTTCCAATTCCTCCTTCCTCCCCCTAGTACCCTAAGTCAAGCATAAGGGAGAATATTAATGTGTAACATTTATACACCTTTTTATTATAATTTTACCTTAGTTTAGCTAGGGAGCTTAGGTTAGATTATTTGAATTATGCAAATTATTTATTTTATATGGATAATTTATAATATCCACCTCATGTAGTTGAACTAGAAGTCAACCCTTGTCAATAACCAATTATGCATCTTAGTTCACTCCCCAACTATTAAGATTAAGGTGCCATCAACCTTGTAAATCCTATGTAATTTATTATTCATATTATTGTTTGTAAATCACCCATAAGGGTGAAAGGTTTCACCAAGTAGAGATCTTGTTTCAGCCGCATGTTTGATCCCGGTACCTGACGGATGTTGCTTATGGAGCACATTTTCCGGGGGGGTGCAGGGGGTTGAATTGTCAATACATGTTTTGGTGTGGGTTTTATGTGTCCACGAGGTATTTGGGTGAATTCACTTGCTGAATTCAACATATATACACGTACACACACACATATACTCTAGATTCAAATGCATGTACATGTATACCATAGTAGCCATTTGTGTTAAGAAATAAATATGTGCTCAAGCATAAATTATGTTCGAACAAATGAAATCAGAAATAGGACAAGAAACAACATATAAAATATTTTCAAGCATATATCCGAAATCCTAGGATCTATTAAAAAAAATTTGGGGGCAATAGAAGCAAATAATATAATTTGATTAAGGCTGTGATTAAAACATGTTATTTTTTTCAATTTGAATATTTTCTGCTGATAGAAAAACATGCATACACACGCATATACACATCTATATACTTATATGCACATGCATATACACTTATAAGTTATACATGTGTATACTTACACATATACACATATACATAGAATATACATTTAAATACATATATGCATATAATTCGATTAAGGTTATAGATAGAAAGAGTTTTCTTTTCCAATTTAGAAGGCTTCGTGTTAACATAGAAATACGTACATATCTACCCACATAAACATCTGCATACTCATGCTGCCATGGATATATGTATACATATACACGTGCACAAACAAAATACATTTAGATACACATATAGACGTCTATACCATGGTAGCCAGTTCAGTTACATATTCAAAAAAATGTAAATTGGGTTCAACCTATGAAATCAGGAAGAGAACAAGAAAAACAACATGGAATATTTTTTAAGCAAATATACTAAAGCTTCAAATCTATAAAAATAGATATAAAAATGTTTCATGCAAAGCTTACGCCCCAATAAAAGTAGATACAGTGTGAGAGATAGAGAAGGGTTTGTATTCAACCGGCCAATAACATTCTTAGAGATAGAGTCTGTCAATGTTAACCCACTCTATTTGAGAAATAGGACACTAAAAAACATCGCAAGAAAAGATAAAAACAGATAAAAATCGTAGGTTTTTTAACAAAAAAGGGTGTGTTTAATGTCTACATAAGTAACATGTTTCTGTTTGGCTTCCACACGGATTAGACAGGAAATAAAATGCTTGTTTGATTTGCAAACAAATTCAGTGTCCATGCAAAATACTTAAAACTAAGGTTTTGATTCAAAAACGAATTTTTATCAACATGTTAGGGTTCTATATCAAAACCCAATAGTATACAGATTCTACTCATTAACAGAAAAATCCGCAACATTATTGAAAATAAGTGTGCAATCAAAAATTATTTAATTACCGATAGCGCCACCCACAGCACCTCCAACTGCAGCACCAGTTGCGACTCTAGCCAGACAGCTATCCCTCGCCATCACAATTTCAATCCAAGCTAATTAAAAAGAAGAATAAAAACCCTTTAAAGCAAAAACCCTTCTATTTAAAACAATAGGGTTTTTTTCCTGAGAACAATGCGTGATCTAAAACCCTTCCGTGTTTTTACAGCAAAAGCCAAAAGGCGAGCAGAACTAATTACACCATGGAATAAGATCAAATCAAACCATAAATCTAACAAATAACATTCAAAGTTCAAAAAAGTTTTCCTATTTTACAATTAAAATATTAATATTTGTAAAGAAATAAAAATATTCTTTTAAATTCTTTAACTAAATTTAGGCTAATTAAATAAATGCAACTAATTAAGCATAATTTCATCTAATAATAGAATTAAAATTAATAAATAAGCAGATTAGGCAAACTTAGCTTTAGGATTGATAATGGACAAATGATGTTGATAATGTTTTGGATCAACTAGTCACTATCATAAAATAAAAGGCATCAATTTCTCTAAGCACCCAAAACTGCATGGGTCCATTCTCCTCACGTTTTTTTTGTCTTGATGGGAGTTTTCTTAGTGCCTTATTACCCTCCTTCGTGTGTTTTTCATCCTCGTAGATCAACCATGGGATAAGATCAAATCACACCATAAATCTCACAAATAACATTCAAAGTTCAAAAAGTTTTACATATTTTACAATTAAAATATTAATATTTGTGAAGAAATAAAAATAGTAGGCATGAGCTTTCCACAATCCATAGAATTGAGAAAAATTGCTTTTGGATTTCACTATGTGTGTTTCTTTGTCTCAACGTTTCGAATCACACTCAGTGATCCATCATTTGTATCATCCTCTTGATGATGGATCACTAAGTGTGATCCGAAACGTTAAGACAAAGAAACACACACAGTGAAATCCAAAAGCAATTTTTCTCAAGAAATAAAAATATTCTTTTAAATTATTTACCTAAATTATTAGTCTAACTAAATAAACACAACTAATTAAGCACAATTTGGTCTAAATAATCAACTAAGACTAATTGTTAGAAATAAATGTATGAAAGTTTAATAAGCGGATTAGGTAAACTTAGCTTTAGGATCTATGATGGATAAATGGTGATGATGTTTTGAATCAACTCGTCACTATCATAAAGTAAAAGGCATCAATTTCTATAAGCACCCAAAATTGCATGGGTCAACATATGAGTGATGATGATTTAGCAGTCCAACTCATAACCCACGTAGTGTGCTTGTTTGACCTCATAATTTTTTTTGTCTTCATCAGAGTTTTCCTAGTGCCTTATTAACATCCCTTGTGTGTTTTTCATCCTCGTCAGTCACCCTCTTAGCTTGCTTTTCCTTCTCACGTTCTAAAACCAAGATCATGTGCCTTTAGTTGTAGGGGTGTACGAGAGACATTAGGGTTGCCCAGGCAACCCATGTTAAGTTATAGGGTTGCGCCCATGTGACCTACCCTAATAAAAGGGGCGACCCACCTCCCAACATGGGTGACCCTGTCGTATGTTGGCAAATGCATAAGTCTCTCAGTTTTGGCTAATTTTTCTCCAATTTCCTATTTACACCACCCTTCCCTAAAAAAAGATAGAGAATCCTTGATAACACAATTTTGAGCATAGAAGCTTTCAACAATTTCAAAGAAGTCATTCTTTGCATTAAGAATAGGATAGAAAAAATTTAGGCCGCCTCTATAAATTTTTGCTAGAAGCTCTATATTCCTTCCTCTAGGAATAGGATCACCTTTAGAAGATTGTAAGTCTCTCTACAAAGCCAATCCCAAGTCCTCATAGTCAGACTCTAATCTGACCCACACTGCATAAGAAGCTTCTGAAGCTTTCCTTTATACTGACTAGCCTTCAATTTAGATCTTTTCTTTTCTCAAACGAAGTACCACAGTGTTGGAAAAGAATAAGAAACTATAGAATCAAGTTGGATCCCCTGAAGACTACAATCATAGTAATTGCAAAGAAGCTTCAAAGCTTTATCCAGGTTCTTTAATTTGAAAATATATATTTTTATTTGAAGTTTCATTTATTTTGGTAGTAATTAGATCACTTGAATTCGCCTAAGGACTATAACAACTCATTGTTGCTTCTTAGTTAGTTTAAAAATTTGCTTCCTTAGGTAGAGTTAGATTTAAATCACTTTTCATGTCTTACAAGTATATTAGGAGTTTCTTTGAAAGTTTTTCCCAAAAATTAGAAAACTCTAAAAGTACAGCATAAGTTGCATGCAAGGTCATATAGAAATAATTAGTTGCATGTAATTAATTAATTATTGTTTTGTTTCAGGAAAAAAAAAAAAAATATATATATATATATAGAATAGGTTATTTTCTACATGCATTTAGATTAGTACATTTAGTTAAATTCTTTTAACTTTTGAGAGTGCAAAATAAAAAGACAGAAGCCCTCAATATCAACACGAGGCATTCAACAAACATTAAACCAACCATCAACCAAATAGGCATAACAAGTTAAATAAAGGAAGCAACTACATAAATGCACCAATACTACTCCCTCTCTTAAGTTGATGATCTCTCACTTGGCCTTTCATGTCAAATGTGTCCAGAGATCAAGGAAGATTGGATTTAGATAGGTTTGGATGAGATTAAGACAAACCTACCAATTAAAGGAACCCCAACAAAGGAGGAGATTGAATATCAGCATAAACCTTAAGGCAAATTCATAAAGAAAACAAGAGGAGGCGTGCAAGAGAAGAATTTTATGTGAGAACTCGCTCTCTTAGAAGAATTAATTGAACTTGATGAACAAAGGCTCAACACCTTTCATCTCTTTTTAGCAAGTGAGATCAACAAGATTTGAGCTAGTGATCCTCCTAGCCACATTAGGATTACAACAACAATTAGCTAGAAAACACGCAAACACACCAATCATTCCACATCCAACGTCTCAATCAACACCATAACTTGCCATCAAGCACTCCTTCCTTGTAAAGTGACTGAGCCCATTGGCACAACCTCTACTCCATAAACATATCGTTTCCATCCATGAGATTCTCCTTCCATGCAAAGAGAGTAATCAATTTGGCTCTCCTCTGCTTAGTTATCTTTTCTCGAAAGAGCGGGAGTAATTCAATCCACACCATCAACGAGGGTGCAACACATATGCTATTTTAAGTCCACCTCATTCACTCTAGTGGTGAATAGATCCAAAGTATCACAGTCATTATTGTCTTAGAATCTAAATGATCACATAAAATGATGTAGATCAACCTTAAGTCCCACAGGTTTGATCTTGACTACCACAAATTTAATCTCGACCATTACAAACTTGATTCAACATAAAATTGATCTAACTAAGTGTGTTTAAATACATATTCACCTTCACCTTCTAAATATTTGAGTCTATCAAGGTGGTGCCTAAAGACATTGTTGAGGAGCTTGTTGACTTGATAGGTGAATAGGTTCTCCTAGGTCAAACCCCTTGGTGGACTAAATTAATGGCAGTGAGAAATATCAAAGACCACATTCATATACATGCAAATGGCATATATGATGATGATGTAAATATAATTCCTTTGGTGCTCTTAAATATAATAGTAAATGCTCTAATAGTTCTCTAATTCCATCATGTTATGTTTAAGTGCACAATGAGTCTTTAAATGTCATTACATGGTAACATGTTGCACAAACCCATTCTAGGTTGGCTCATAACAACTAGTGAAACGGGACAAGAAAGTTGGAATATGAATTTTGATGCAAGAGCATCTTGGCCCACACACTATCTTGCACACCCAAAAATAATAATAGTCTTAATTTTGGTTTCTCTATTTTTTGTATATTTCTAGTTTTTCTTGTCTTTTGTTTTGGTTTGTTGTCCTTATTGTGGGGACCTCTAGCATCTTTAAAAGATTCTAATATTTCTTATTTGTAGTTTGTATGTCTTGGCTAGGACCCACCTTAAATTGGATGAGGGAAAAAAGAGTAAAGATTGATACCTTTTGTTGGGCATTAGTTTTCTTGATGGGGCCCACCTTATTTGTTTCTTCTTAATCCTATTTCTTGGTTGATTTAATTCAGTTAGGACCCTCTTTATCTTTATTGGCATCTGCTTGTAATTCCTTGTTGATGGTTTGGGTTTTATTCATAGTTGATCATTTGCTTGTGTGATGTGGCACAAAGGAGGGGACAGCCAAAGATTCAAGTGGTTTTGACTAGTTGATTTTATGGAACCCACAGAATCATTCTATTAGTTGGGTGCTCAATTAAAAATTTATGAATATTGATTTAAGCAATTTCAATTTCCACCTCACTAGTTGGTAGTGGTTATTACATCAATTGGCATTAATATTTTTTAGTGACTAAAATCCATGAGGAAATTTTTAGTAATGGTGCAGTCGTTTCAAATCTAGTTGGTAGCAACTACTTCCTAAATTTGGTAGATCATGTTAATAAGGTGGAAGAATCAAACATTTGGGTAAAGGTTCAAACATGTCTCACACTTTCGGCCAACTAAATAGTTTTTATAGAAAGAATTTCACTTTAAACAGTGTTGCCCAAAACCGTTTTGTTTGGAACCACGCAGCACCTACATGGCATTGCGTGGCGTAAATAGTTTCGGTAGAAATTTTTTCACCCAAATTTTTAAAAAATCTAAAATCTAATTTGAAATTTTAAAAGGGTGTTTGTTTACATTAAAAGTTTCAGGTGAGAATGTTCCGCCCAAAACCTTTTCAAGCGGTACAATCTCACCTGAAACTGTCTATGTGGCAACCAACCCCCCATTTACAACAAATTGAACAAAACTTCAAGTTCAACTGTAAATTTCTCCAACCAAAGGGTATTTTCATGAAATTTTGAAAATACATTTTGGTAGATATCGGAGTCTAGAACATAATTTTTTTTTATTTTGATTAGTTCTATTAGGATTATTTTTAAACTTATTGCAAGTATGTTATTATAATCAAACATGCAGTTGATTAGAAATTAAAAATAAATAGGTAAAATATATTTAAAATTTTAAAAAAATATATGGCGCACTAGAGGAGAGAGTCTTCTCCAAGAGGGTATTTTTTTAAATAAAAAATAAAAAATCATACAAAAGTTAGTCCCATGAAAACTATAACGTTCTGATTAAATTTGACTTTAAAAATTATTAAAAAATTAATTATTCATCAAAAATTAAATTTTTCCATGCACTAGATATTTGAGGTATCTAATTAGGAAAAAAAATTACATAAAAAAGGTTAATTTTGCTATATTTTTCTTGACTCCCATTGACGTCATTTTTTTCAAAAAAAATAAAGCAATTAAATTCATCTATTAAATTTATTAAAAAAATATATCCAACTAATTTTGAAAAAAAAAAAAAATTATAAGCATAAACTACATTAAATACCTATATTTCATTAGTTTATGTCATTTTAAAATTCAAAATAACATGACTTTTTTGTCATTTAAGTTGGAAAAATTTATTTGTGTTGGTCGTATTTTTTATAAAAGTGTGACACAGTTCTAAACTTTTACCCATTTTCCATGACCCACAAAGGCATAAAAAGATATAGATATAGGTGAAATAGAAGGGAGGTTGTGTAATGGAAATATTAAAAAATGAAGTCATGGAATTTTAATGGGACTTGCACATAGCTTTTTGAGAATATATAATAGTTGCGAGGTAGAAGTGTAGTGGGGCGTCAACATTTTTAAAAAGGGGGCATTATAAATTGTTGACCATTACAAACAACTTTGTTATTATTATTTCTAATCTATAGCTCAAGCAAAACATACCTTTTATTAACAATGATTAGATTGGGTCAAGCCTAATTAAGGTTGGCAATGTCACGACTCTTCATATCAAGCAACAGTTTCATATGCTAGAATCCATATAAAAATACATGAAGTGAAGTGTTGGTGTTGGGGGTCAGGGTTTGAGGAAAAATGAGTTGAGTCTCTCGTAGATGTAGACCCACATGTGATGCCTTATATATATGGAGGTTAGACAATGGGAAATGGAGTTAGCAAGTTGTAGAAAAGACAAAAATCCTAGTTAGTTGCCAATAATCTTCACGGAACTGTCAATTTTCATGTAATTTGTTATTTGTACCTAGATTGGCTATGTGCGTAGGACATTGAGGAAGTGTAATTTGGAGAGTTTGTAGACTGAGTTTGATAATTGAACTTTTTAATTTTGTATGTGTTGTTGTTTTCAATTATTTTTAATGGACTATCCAAATTTTCTATTATAAGTTATTCTAAGTTTATGTTAGTGGCTACTTGAGATGGCTACCATTATAAGTCTCTAACTCTCATCTGCATGAAATTTGAATTGTTGGGATTCAAGAATCATTCTCGTGCTCCTTGAGATTGACCTAGATCAATCCCAAGTCACAAAATAATGATCTGTCGGGGTAAGGTAGTAATCTTGATATAAGGAGTGAATTATGGAAAATGATGCCAAGGGGGTGAAATAGGGATGAAAAGATAGAAAATGTGCAAGGATTAAAGTGCAAATTATGGTAAAATGAAGATAGATATAAGGATGAGTTCGTGAGACAAACCTAGCACAAGAGCATGCCACTTGTCAATATGTTACTATATAAAGACATTTCCATCAATGTAGGCTCAAAAAATAAATGGGAAATGGGATTGTATGCTAATTTCACCATTACATTTTCCCCCACTTTGATGTGCATGCAAATCTAACGTGGGTATGCACTTCAAAGTGTTAGAGGAAATATGAACAATAGTATTGAACTACTTACTATCCAATAACTCAATGAAATTGATGCAAATACAATAAACAAAGATATTACATTTGTAGACCGATTTACCTCGTAGCTTCCATTGTTGCCTATCTCGTATTAATCTTATGGATGAGTTGAGCTCTCATAAGTATGTACTTCCTTGTTGTTGAAGATGACAATTCGAGAATGGTTGTAGATGGATAATGCAATGAAGATTAAACTAACAATGCAACTCTATGAAGATGGATAATGGAGATATGAAGACATGGTTGGATGATTGTGATGATAATGAGATTATGCAAATGCAATGAGGATACTTTGCCAAAGGCACGCTGGTAGAATTTCTGTAGAGTAATTTAACAAAAGCTCTTAGATTGTTGAAATGAGGAAATGAGGGTTCCTTTTATAGGCCAAGGAGGGGCTAATTCCAAGTGTCACAATCTCAACGCTGGAGAAGAAGTTTTGTGATGTGTACGGTTCATATTTGGTTGGTTGGGATGAGGGAGAGAAATATGGAGAATGTTCCTCTCACCTTGACAAGGTGGAGAGAAAGGTGTGACATGAGGCCACATGTCACGAGGCTCACCAAGACCATAGAGTGAAGGTCAAAGAAGGAGACCTTGTTTGTAGGATGGTTGGAAGAAATATTGGGACTCATGGGACAAGTGTCTCAAGGTGTCTTTTGACCAAGACGAGATGGAGAGACCATATACATGTGAATAGGGATGGTTAAAGGAATAATAGGACATGTGGGTGAGGGAAAATAGATAAATTAAATATTAAAATATTTAATTATGTGTGCAACATGATGAGGTGGATTGTGAGGTGGATTGGATGATGTGGATTAGATGATGTGGAATTATGGACTTTTGACTTTGGGATATTATGATTGACTAAATAATTTAGAATTATTTAATTAGGAATGACATTAGAAGAATAGATAAATTGATTTGTTGTAGAATTATGATAATGTGAATCATATAAATAAATTAGTGAATTTATTCATTGATAGAGGAATAGGAATTAAAATAAATATTAAATATTTATTTAATTCGACTTATCCATTTTTAGGTGTATACACAAAGTGTATAGGCAATCTTAGCCAGCATGGAAAGTAAATATTCAGACACTCATAAAGGATGTTGTCTCTAAAAAAGATAATGATTGTTCTTGTACTTTCCTTGGTATGAAACATCCATTGAAACCTATAAAACAACAAAAAACGTGTAATGAGCAGCTTTTATAACATAATCAAAATAAGTAGAGACTATAAGTTGCTTTAATTGTCTATGAAAAATGAGACAAGAAAATTTTCCTATTCAAAAGGTGGTATAAAAAACTCTACAGGATGAGGAAATGTGATAAGGGTCCACACAATGTGATTATGCAATAGAGGTCCACATGATGTGGCCATGTGATAAAATTATATGATTGTGATATGACAAAACTTTGCGTGATGTGGCTATGTCATTGTAAAATGCTATAAATTCATCTAGATATAATGATGAGTCTCTATTTGATACAAAATGCCATCTGAAATATTAACCACAAAGAGCATTGGTGATAATATATGTCCCTTCCAATTGGTTCCATCCAATGAGTGCAGGGAATTGGAGGAGAGGTGAAAAATATAACATCATTAATAACTGCAATGATTAAACACTATGTGACAAGCAAATAGTGAATAATGTTAAGGTTAGGTGTTGTACCACTATGCAAAAATGCAAGAACAATTGTAATTATTTAATATTTCATATGTTATAATGTTAGGCCCTCAAATGGTGTGCCTCACATGGAAAATCGTGAGATTCAATGTATGACATATTCTCACACTTGTTGAAATAATTATGATGGATGTAAGAGAACATGTAAAAAGGGAGTTACAAATTACACTTGAAAGAACAACTTGGGTTGTCTTGTTGATGGTTGAATTTCAAACACATCAACTTAGGAACAACATAAATCTGTCATACATGTCCTAAAAGAAGATAATATCCCTAAGGTCTATTTTACCACATCTTGGCTTTTACTTAGAGCAACCTAGAGGCATATATGGCTCGTTCCTTTCAAGAGACTAAATATAGAGAGATTTCACATGGTTTGTTTTCAACTAGCTTTTTCCAAGGGAATATATTCACATTTCTCATTTATAACAAGTATCGGTCATGTTCAAGATTAAATAAATTTCATTAAATATGTTTCTTCGCCGGCAATTTTGAAGAAAATTTAATCATTCCACATTAAAAATATAAATATAATATAAAATCTAACCTAATCCTGCTTTAAATGATCAAATAAAAGAAAATATAAAAGTGGACAAGAAAACAAAGCACAAGTATTCTAAAGCGTAGAAATCAAGTTCACAAAGTGGATAGTTTAGCCAAGTAACCTCCAATAGAAATGTCAATTATCACATAGTCACCTTACTATCGAGATGCAACTTTCTAAGGACTTTTATTGATTGAAATCAACACCCAAGACCACCATAAGAACATGTGTAGATCTTGAATATTAACATTCAAAACTGACACCAAACATTTATCATTCCATCATATGCTTATACTTGAACTATAGATTTTTATATCTTAGTCCTTTGTGCTTGAATTGGAAACCATGAAAATAATAGAGAAACTAAAATAAATTTTATTGAAGACTAACAATTTAGCATAATGTAGCATGAAAGTTTCCAACTTAAAACAATTTTAGAATCTTTAGCTATAGAAGCAAACTCCTAACAAATCAATGAATACAGGCATTTAAAGCTCAAAAATTCTTAACAAAAATATCAAATAACATAACAATGTCCAAAGGGCCCCTAAATCCAACAAAATATCTAAGGATAGGTGTTATGCTTATTCCTTGGATATCCAAGTCATGTAGCTCCCTCCTTATGGATTAAATTGGAGACCTAAAAATCCTAGCCAATCTTGCATGCCTAATACTTGATGGAGATGGTATCATCATTCATTAGTTGTATTTGCATAATTGCTCTGATTGTTTCTCTCACCTTTGCAAACATGTCCCACAAGCATTCGTCAATAATGATGATGGCATTTTCTCTCCACTCTATCTCATGTCTACATGACAGATTTGGTCACAATCTTTCCATTGTCTTTGCTCATTGATTCTATTTCTTTACAAAGACTCCCTTTAAATCACTCACCATCACATTAAACATCTCCCAACTTACTAATTCTCCATTGTTGTCCAAGATCTTCTCATATACAAGATTTATGAATGGGTAACTTATCCTATTGATTTCCTTAATCACTAACTATAGTTGTTTCTAAGTTCCTGTCACTTGGTTCTATGCTTCATCATGCGTGTCTTTGAGGAATTTCTTAGCAAAATGATTTTCTCTAACTATCATTATAGTCACATTCTGGTGCAGTCATAGTAGGAGGGTTCACAGAATGAACTGTCCAGACCGTGCAGCAAGAGTAACACAATGGAAACAACTCAAAGAAATGAATCAAATGCAGATTCAATCATTCAGTATATCATAGAATTCAAATACAATCTGGTCGGCATCATGCGGGCTTACAATTAGGGCTCAAAGGCCTGATCACATACATGTGCAAGATAAAGCTTTGAAGCTCCTTCGCACAAAATATAAACTATTAACTTTTAAATCATGAGAACTACTTTCCTAAGGATCTATTACATCAATATATATCCTTTCCAGACCAATAGAATCCTCTGCATCAGCCAAGGAAGGTCACAAACTCCAATGAGGAGTTGTAACGTGTGCACATATAGATCGGACCAAAATGCATAGGATACTTCCTCAAATGAATAGAATAATGTGCGGACCCTCGGGGAAGGTCGGCCATGAACCAAAGATCATCAAATGATGTGTCATTCAGATCCGCAAGTCGAGGAATGCTCTGCAAGCCTTCTCCTTTAGCTGATTATCAAAGACTATCAGGATGCTCTGTTCTGAGAAAACAGTTGATCTTCTGATGGCGATAACTTTTCGGTAACTAATCCAAATGCTCTGAATTCTGGATATGATGTAGATGAATGAATGTAGACCCTAAGTCCAAATCCGTAAGGTGTGAAATGAAACTATGGTAGAATACTGGACCAAAAGCTGAAACTACTTCTGACTGAACTAAACTGGAAAATGAAAAGAAACAAATTGCAAACAAACTGAAATGCAAATGTTTTTGGTTGATGCAAGATTGCTCTTGAACCAGGGATGCTCCAGCATCAGACATCTGGGGTTATTGAAAAAGTGAGTCCCTCACTTTGCTGGGGCTAGGGGAGAACCAAGACGGTCCACCTCAGCCTGAGAAATCCACGATGAATCTTCTTCTAGTCTACCTTTCCACTTGACAAGATATTCTTTATATTGTCTTCCTCTAGTGATGCATCCAACTCTATTGTCCAAAATGTCTTCAGTTTGCTCCGGTGCTTGTTGTGGTAATTGCTTCTTCCAAACTTCTCCCATGTTGTCACTGAACTCTGCTTCATGATACTGGTATAAGTCTGTAATGTTGAAAATAGGTGATATACCTAATGTCTTCGGTAACTCCACTTCATATGCATTTCCTGAATCAAATTTTCTGAGTATCTTACAAGGTCCAAACTTCTTCATCTTCAACTTGTTATATGTCCCAACTAGAAATCTTTCTTTTCTCAAGTACACCATTACTTCATCTCCCACTTTAAATTCCTTATGTCTCCTTTTCTCATCAGCCTTTTCCTTATATCTACTATTCATATCCTCCAAATGCTTCTTCACCTGATTATGCACTGCCTTCATGTGCTCTGCAAATTCTTCTGCTTCTGCACTTCTCTTTTGCTCTATACTGATATCTCTCAATTCTGCAACTCTTCTAGGATTTGGTCCAGTAACAATCTCAAAAGGTGTTCTTCCGGTACTTCTATTCACTGAATTATTGTACGCAAACTTGCAAAAGAATCCAATCCCAACTTCCTGTCTTCTCTCCAACCAAACATCTTAACAAGTTTCCTCAACTCCTATTCACTACTTATGTCTGTCCATCAATATGTGGATGAAAAGTTGAACTGAACTTCATATCTATCTTCATCTTCTTCCAAAGCATCCTCCAAAAGTATCCAACAAACTTTGTATCTCTATCTAAAACTATACTCTTAGGTAATCCATGCAATCTCACAATCTCCTTGAAAAATCCATGCACTACATCAGTTATCTTCTTACAAGGTATGAAATGGGCCATCTTTGAAAATTTGTTAGTCACTACAAATATTGAATCATGTCCTCTCTGTGTCTTTGGCAATCCCATTACAAAATCCATGCTTATGTCTTCCCAAGGTCTCTCTGGTACTGTACACTCAAAATCGTGACTCCGGTTGCCTGGACGCTGTTGGGTCAGATCTTGGCACGCACATGGACCCTTTCCATCCTTGCCACAAGGTGATCTGCCACGTCACTCTCACTGACGTGGAATTAGCCAGTCGAGAGGAGGTGAGAAACGGCAGGGGTCTGGCTCGTTGGAGAGCTAGACTTTGCGAAGGGGGGTTGGCAAGTTTTATGGCCTTTGTTGTTGTGCGTTTTGTTGTATGTTTTGTTCAATTGTTGTGGTGGTTGAGATAACCCTATGACCTGAAGGGTCACTAGTCTCTCTTCTTCTATTTGGATTCCTTGAATTCCACCTTTGTGTGGGCAAATGATTGTTTTCGTTAATGGCTTTTGTTGTTTCTATGTCTCTAAGAAACGCTCTATGTAATCGTAATTGCCTAATTTCCTCAATCAACAAGAGAACAAATGGGTCCTCTTGTGGTAGAATGTGTGTCCATTGTTGTGGTTGAGGATGGATCTCCTCGATCTCATCTCAGACAGTTCTCACCCACTCTCCTTTCACTCCTAAACACATGCGTGAATCAAGATAGAGGAAATCGTGTGATTGCTAACTCTAACCAGATCTAGGGTTTTGACCTAGGGTTTGCCGACCTAGGGTTTAACTTGTGTTTTGATTTTGTTTGTACCTTGTGATGAAATCAAGGGTTTGTTTAAGGTCTCTTGAACCGTATTTACCTCGTGATGGAATTGAGGGTTTTCGATGTTGTCTACTTTATATGAATGCAAACTAAATGACATGCAATGCGTCTTTTTGGTATTTTTTAGAGTATTTTTGGAAAGGAAAATGCTTCTAATCTATAAAAGAAATATGTATGCAATCCTATATGTCTTTTTCAAATGCAATGTGTAGTCTATGTTTTTGTGGGTTTTTGGTGTTTTCAATGCACTTCAATCTAATAAAAAGGAAAGATGCTTTTTCTAACAAAGTAGATCTAGGAATGTAAAAATGACTAATCTAGCATGTGAGATCTAATCTATCAAGGAAAAAGCAAGTATGTTACTATTCCCAAGAGCAAGATGATTATCTAATTACTATGAAAGCAATAAAAGAACCTGAATAGATGAATATTTAAAGACTCCACTATCCCTCAGTGATCCTTGTGTAGGCAACCTCGAATCCTTTTGTGACAGCAGTTGGTTCTCTCAACGACAAAATGACCCGAAGAAGCAAAGAGAAGCTTGTGTGAGCTCGATGTGAGCTTTGAATTGAGCACAATGGATGAAAATTGAGCAGCGTGGTGTTGCTTGATTGAAACAAAGAAAATAAAAGGCACTTACATCCTATATTGAGCATATGGATGCTAGGTTGGAGAGCAAACTTGGCAAGCGTTGGTGCACAATGAATTTGCCTCCCTTTGTGCTTGAGGGAGGGGGGTATTTATAGGTTTGAAGAAGGGATTGGATTGAAGAGTTAACTCATTTGATTGATGAGTTAACAAGAATAGATTGGGGAGTTAACAAGGTTGATTGCCCAGTGAACTCAACAAGGAGAGTGATGAAGCAATGATAGCTTATCGCTGAAGAAGAAAAGGAGATAGGAGAAATGCATGAGATTGATTGGAGAGTTAATTGTAGATCAAATAGAGCTAATTATGCATGTGTGGGTGCATGAAATAGTTAACTCTATATCAAGGATCAAAAATCATGCAAACAGAAACAAAAACGGGCGAAAACGGAGCAAAAAAAGTGAGAGAAACTTTAGTTTTTCCACGGGACAAAAGACAACAAGGTCACCACTTTTGTCAGACAAGGTCACCTAGGGGCGACCATGGGTCACCTAGGGAGATCTAGGGTGAAACATGGCAGAATGCAGAAATCAGGATGACAAAAGGAAAAAGGGAGGAAAAAGATGATTTCTGCATCAAGAAACAGGTCAATCATAAGGAAGAATCCAAATCTCCACTTGCATCCACAGGATCGCCCAGGGAGATCTGAAAATAACAGGGGAGATTTGGATAGGAAGGTCGAAACTAAAAATGGAAAGCGGGAGAGGGATCAGGGGACCTCTGGAAGGCTTCTATGAGATGCACTAGATGAAACACAAAGGGACGAGGTGAAAAATCACCTACAAGACACTCACAAGGCCTAGGATTAAGGTCGCAAGCCAGAAAATGCAAGTCGACAAGTGTCGCAACAAGTATCGAAAAGCGTCGCAAACAAGGAAGAAGGAGAAGGAGAATCGACAAAGCAGAAACGACACAAAACAAGAAGAAAGGACATGTCATCAAGAGGCCTGCTTCCCAAAGGATTTATTTTCATGCTTACATGTATTTCACAAGGATTTGAATCATCATAGGGGTCCTCGTGGAGGCAGTGCGTGATTTTTGTGCTTACAGGTATTGTCAAAGGTTTATACAATCCAGTATTCTGACTACTCCCTTTTCAACTTTACAAACTCTACAACTCTGCACAAATCTCCTAACATCCTTATGTATCTATGGCCAAAAGTAGTTTTCACTCACCAAAGCCATTGTCTTATCAATACCAAAATGTCCTGTCAATCCACCACCATGCTTTTCCTTGATCAAATTATCTCATTGAACTTCTAGGTATGCACAATTGACTTCCTTTGAACAACATATCTTCTTGAATGAAATAGTCCAACCACTTACTCCTATATGTCACAATAGGTTCCTTACATGTTTTCCAAGGTTCTGCAAAATCAGTGTCTCCCTCATACATGTTCTTCAATTCATCAAAACCCAACACTGCAACTCTCATCTCTGTTAGCAAGTTTCTTCTCCTACTCAATGCATCAACAACTTTGTTTGATTTTCCACTCCTATGCTTT
Organism: Cunninghamia lanceolata; assembly: GCA_027924645.1. Classification (NCBI taxonomy): domain Eukaryota; kingdom Viridiplantae; phylum Streptophyta; class Pinopsida; order Cupressales; family Cupressaceae; genus Cunninghamia; species Cunninghamia lanceolata. Next base: position 2,902,924 of record BSBN01000550.1, read on the forward strand.
AACACAAAAGTATAACTCTACATGAACTCTACCCATCTCATATGTCTCTAATTCAACTTACCTTCACTGTTCAAATACTGTAAAGCTTGATGATCTGTATACAACACAAAATCCTTAGGCAACAATTAATGTCTCCACTTCTTCAAGGCTTGAATTATGGCATAGAACTCCTGATCATAAACTGAATATCTCCTCCTTGCATCATTCAACTTCTCACTGAAATATGCTATAGGTCTACCTTCTTGACTTAACACAGCTCCAATTGCATTTCCACTTGCATCACAATCAACTTGAAATACCTTATTGAAATCTGATAATGCCAAAACAGGTTGCTCTGTCACCTTCTGCTTCAACAACTCAAAACTTTTGTCTACTCCAGATGTCCACTTAAAATCTTTTCCATCACCTCTCATTGTCTCTGTCATAGGGTTACATACTGAATTGAAATTTCTGATGAACTTTCGGTAGAAACTAGCCAATCCATGAAATGATCTAACTTCTGCAATGCTCTCCGGTGTAGGCCATTCAACAATTGCTTTCACTTTCTCAGGGTCCATCTTCAATCCTTCCACAGAAATCACAAATCCCAAATATACTAGTTCTTCCTTCGTGAAACTACACTTCTTGATGTTTATCAGCAATTTCTCTTCTCTCAGTCTCTGCAAAACTTGTCTAAAATGCCACAAATATTCCTCTTTTGTCTTACTGAAAATTAGAATATCATCCAAGTACACAATAATAAACTTACCCGAGAATTTCTTCAGAACTTCATTCATTAATCTCATGAAAGTACTCGGTGCATTTGTCAATCCAAAGGGCATCACTAACCACTCATACAATCCTTCATTTGTCTTAAAATAGTCTTCGATTCATCACCTTCTCTAATTCTGATATGATGGTATCCACTCTTCAAGTCTATCTTTGTGAAATATCTTGCTCCACTCAAACAGTCCATGATATCATCCATCCTAGGTAAAGGAAATCTATACTTAATTGTGATCTTATTTATTGCTCTGGAATCAGTACACACTCCATTCTCCATCCTTCTTCGGTGCTAACACTGCAGGTACTGCACAATGACTCAAGCTTTTTCTGATCAAACCTTTCCTCAACAACTATTGTATCTGTCTATTTAGTTCTTCATTCTCTACCGGTGTCATTCTATGTGCTACTTTGTTAGGCAAACTAGCTCCCGGTATAAGATCCATGTGATGACTGATACTCCTTATAGGTGGTAATCCTTCAGGTACATTATCTGATATGATGTCTTCATACTCTGTCAACAATTTTTTTATATCCCTCAGTTGTGTCTCTTCAGTCTCCTTCTTGAATGTTTCAGGCTTCTCAGGAATCAAGACATAACACATATTCTCATGTCTTAAACCATCCAGAAATTTTCTTCCATCTACCATATAGATTCTAGCATTCCCACATACTTCACTCTTAGGATCATCCTCCAAAGTAATCAAAGTAATTCTCTTTCCATTTGATGTTATAGTATATGTATTCTTCCTTCCATCATTTATAGCTTTTCTATCATACTACCAAGGTCTACCCAATAAGATATGACAAACATCCATAGGCATAATATCACACTAGACTTCATCATGATAAGATCTAATATGAAATTTCACCAAACATTGTTCACTCACCAGTACCTTATGATCATCCTGAATCCATCCTATCTGATAGGGCTTAGGGTGTTTCAATCTTTTCAACTTCATCTTAGTCACCATCTCCTCTAAAACTAGGTTATCTGAACTACCGCTATCAATCACAACTTTACAACACTTACCTCCTGATTTGCATCTTGTCCTGAACAAACTTTTCCTCTGCGGTGGTTCCTCATTTGTCTCTGCTTGAAATAGTGCTCTTCTCATCACAAGTGATTCTCCTTTCTCAGGTTTGCCAATTGAACTGGGTGATTCAACAGGTTCTTCTTCAACATAGGCTGCTCTTCCACTGTTTTCTATCTTATTACTTGTACTACCCTGATTACACTCAAATGCTCTATGTCCTTCACCTCCACACTTGAAACAAGTACCTTTGAATGTTATCTTATCAAATCATCTTCCTTCTCTTATGTATCCTTCATTCTGGTATGCACTAGGGTTTCCTCTCTGATAAAAATTTATGTCATCTATCCGATAGACATTGTTATCTCTGTCATCCTTCTTCAACAGGATGTCAAACTTGTTCTGCTCCGGATATGATCTGTCTCCTCTGAAATAAGTCCCACCTCTCTGAAATTTACCTCCTCTGCCTCTCTATCTCTGATCATGCCTCTTATTCAGCTTCTCTTCAACTTTCAGGGCAAGCTGATATGCTTCTTCCAAAGATGTCATCCTTACCAAGCTTAGCTCCTCTTGAATGTTCAATCTCAGTCCATTGATATATCTAGCCACTTTCTCCTTGTTTTCTTCACTATGTCCTATCCTTATGATCATTTTATGAAATTCTTCTGTGTACTCCTTCACAAATTTCTCCTTTTGTCTTAGGTTTTGCAATCTCTTCAACAATTCCAACTCATAGTTAGCAGGTATAAATTGATTCTTCAAGTTTGTCACCATCCTATCCCACTTTGTAATCTTTTCTTTCCCTCTTCTATTTTTTTCCAACTGAACTTCCTTCCACCAAATAGCAACATGTCCTTTCAACTTTGTCTTTGCAAATTTCACCTTCTTCAGATCTTCAATTTCCTCATATTCAAAGTATTCTTCCATGTCATTGATCTAGTCAATCAATTCTTCAAAGTTCAAATTACCAGTATAGTTTGACACATCAACTCTAGGTCTCTTTCCAATATTTGAAATAGCTTGCAGCATCTTTACTTGATCTGATTCTTCTTCTTCATCACCTCCTAGGGTTTCGCCAATTTGTTCAACAGATTGAAATTCTTCTTCATCATCACTTTCAACATTAGGTCTCAGTGTCAATCCTCTTCGCCTATCTTCTTTAATAGCATCCAAATGAATTTGCATTGTTTTCATCATCTCCATCATCTCATCCATTCTACTATCCATTGTTTCAACAACAACAACTCTTCTTGGCGGCATTCTTCCTAGGATCAAGTGCAAACTACCTCAAGTTTGACAATTAGGCTACAAGGTGACAACTGCCTCTCAATTGGTGATCGGTTGCGACACAAGTAACTTGCCTCAATTTGGTGATCTGTCCATAGCAAGATCTTACAGAATTGCCTCGCCAACTTTGCTTAGTTCGCTCCCAAAGATTTGAACTTTCGCCTTGATACCACTTGGTGCAGTCACGGTAGGAGGGTTCACAAAATGAACCGTCCAGACCGTGCAACAAGAGTAAACACAATGGAAACAACTCAAAGAAATGAAGCAAATGTAGATTCAATCATTCAATATATCATAGAATTCAAATACAATCTGGCCAACATCTGCGGGCTTACAATTAGGGCTCAAAGGCTTGATCACATACATGCGCAAGAGAAAGCTTTGAAGCTCCTTCGCACAAAATCTAAACTATGAACTTTTAAATCATGAGAACTACTTTCCTAAGGATCTATTACATCAATATATATCCTTTCCGGACCAATAGATTCCTCCACGTCGACCAACGAAGGTCACAAACTCCAATGAGGAGCTATAACGTGTGCATAGGTAGATCGAACCAAAATGCATAGGACACTTCCTCAAATGAATAGAATAATGTATGGACCCTTAGGGAAGGTTAGACATGAACCAAAGATCATCGAATGATGTGTCATTCAGATCCGCAAGTCAAGGAATGCTCTACAAGCCTTCTCCTTCAGCTGATTATCAGAGACTGTCAGGATGCTCTGTTCTGAGAAATAGTTGATCTTTTGATGGCAATAACTTTATGGTAACCGATCCAAATGCTTTGAATTCTAGATATGATGTAGATGAATGAATGTAGATGCTAAGTCCAGATCCACAAGGTGTGAAATGAAACCGTGGTAGAATACCAGACCAAAAGCTAAAACTGCTTCTGACTAAACTGCTTGAACTGAACTGGAAAATGAAAAGAAACAAACTGTAAACAAATTGAAATGCAAATGTTTTTGGTTGATGCAAGATTGCTCTTGAACCAGGGATGCTGCTACATCACATTCTTCTATCCTTCATATATCTTTACTTGTTTGATGAATTCTACTCTCTGACAATTGTTTCACTTTTTTATCCTTCTCCTTGAGCTTACTTATGATCTTATCAATGTATGTCTTCAATTGCTTGGCATATTTTTATTATTTATATAAATGATTGAACTTTTGGGTCATTTACTCTATCAAGTTGTTTGGTATCTCAATTATGGCTTTCTACAAATTAATTATTTATTTTCCTTGATCAATAATTTAATTTAATTTATTGCAATATCTAACAAAGTTTTGGTCATAGGTGGTGTATTTTTCAACCCTTTGTGCATCTTCTAAGATGCCCTAAATAGTTCCAAATCCTATGCAAACTCAATGACAACTTCCTAGTTGAATCACCTCCCTTCCCTCTTCAATAACATCTACACCTTTCATGTGCTTTTATCATAGGCTACTTTAGCTGAGACTTCTTCAATTTACATATTATAATTATGTCAACATTGAGACTATTGTCTCATTCATTTCATCAAACCTATATCTATGGATTTTGTTGTTATAATTTCATGTACAATGGTGACCTAGATCATTTGGGTAGTAGTTGCATGGACAGTCGTGGTAATAGTAGAATCTTGGAGTGGTACTTGAGAGTCAAATACAATTGAAATACTTAGTGAGACAAGGGTCATTGAGGTAGAATCAACATAGAAATATCTTTTGTAGCACTTGGATGGATTAACACAACAAATGTAGAAACCCTAGTGTAGGTGTAGACATAGGGGAAGGTAACATTTTTAGACCGAGTGAATTGATTGCAGGCATTATATAATCAATGCAAATAAGTCCCAATGGAATAGGTAGAGACATAGAGGGAAGTGGCATTCTAAAAGGGTCTAGAATCCATAGTAGAAACTAATAAAGTTGACAACATTGTAAACAAAGTAATAGGGGTTTTGAATAATGGTATGTTTTAAACAATAGAAACTAGATTTATAATATCTATAGAAAACTTTGAAATAGGGGAACTAAAACTAGATGTTGGCATTGGTTAAATAACATGACCAAATCTTAATACATTTATATCTACAATGACTAAGGCATTGTGAGTACTTAAGTAGATGAAATAATGGGCAATGAAACACTTGGCATGGCAGTAATGATAGACATGACACTTGATGCAAGTTGTATGCTTGACTGATTTGTTGGAGAAGCTATAATTGTTGGTGTTTTTTTATTAGGGATCTACCTGAGATAAACATTCATTTACTCTTGTTCCTATCACTTCCAACTAACCTTGTGATACCTCCACATAGTCATCGCCGATTATCATTATTTGGAATCTTTCATGAAACCACTTAACAAGAATAACATTATATGCGACCCACTCCTTAGTTGATCCCTTGACATCACCCAGGGGTAACTTTGTGTCAATCTCAACTAGAATCTTCTCTATATCAATGGGATCATTTAGGTCAAGTTCATCTTTAATCTCTTGAGCTCTCATCTTACTTATTGCATCTTCATCATACATCTCGTATAGATTATAATTGTCATCCTCTAGCATTACATCATGTTTGTAGGTGATGTTTTTCACTTTATTTTGTGTAAAGAATCATATAATCTTTCCATTTAGATCAAAAACATGTGGAGGGCTTGATAAAACCCAACAAACTTAATCAACTGGCCAATTTTAGGTATACTAGCAAAACTGCATAATTCCCTCATCATATAGAATGGGATAGAGGGAATGCTTAGTCTCTTCTTACTCAACACTAATGCCATTGAATTATCTAATTGACATCAAATCTCATATTTTCTAATCTTATGGAGCACATGCTTGAGCAATATAATTGGGCCCATCAGTGTTCCCTCCATTGCTATAACTGTATGCTAGGGATAAATCCACTAGTTAGAAAATTTATTTTTTTGAAACTCTTTAGCTAGAACTAGGTTCATTTTGGGCATGGGTTTTCTATGAATCTTCTCAAAACTACAAGATAAAAAGTGTTGTTAGTTTCCACAATCTCATCTTCATACCTTTATGCATGTAGCTCCTTAAAATTCACGTGGACTAGGGACCTATTGATTGGTGTTTTTGCATGCAACAACATAGATAAAATACTGAGTACTTTATCTCTCTCGAAAGCAATCGAATCCAAACATATCAGAAAATGACTACCTCAAGGTTTCTCCAACCAGGGCTTGGCCTTGTGAAATGACTTAGTTTTTTATGTCCTTATGTTGTTACAATAAGGGGCCTTACATGAATTTGGACAAACTTCAACACACAAGGTTAAATTACATGTAAATCAATCAATTTTTAAATTTAGCAATGTATAAAAAAAATTAATCCAAACATATATTGCCATAAAATGTATCATTTCAGCCTATAACTAGCAATATGTAAACTTGCATTCATGAAATATCATCTTTAGAACAACACTGTGCAAGTTTGAATGTTCTATTCTAATTCTAAACTAACCAAATCTGATAAAAAAGTGCAAAAGCAAGGAGAGATAGAGAAACATTAAAGAGAAAACTAACCAAAACTAAAACCCTTTCCAACATTTTAGCCTCATCAATGGATAGACAAGTTTGCAAACATTTTAACCATCCTTGATTTGATCATGATAAGTCAACAATAAAGATTCAAGAGGACCTGCAATCATCAATGGTGAGTTTAAGGGTGCTCAGGCTAACCACGCAAAGCAATTTGCAATCAACAAACCACTAGTGGTATGAACACTTTGCAAACTCATAAATATCCATGAATCTTTAGCTAAAAATGAAAGAACAACTAAACTTGGTGTTTAGAAACCATAAAACAAACTTTGTAAGATGACACGTTTAACAAATCTTGATAATTTATATTCACTATCTTGACTAGAAACCATGAATTAAACTTGTATTAAGCTCAAAAGATTGATAAACATCAATAATTTCTAAACTCAGTGTGGAGAAAACCATGAGAGTATCACAAAAAATAAAAAAAATATTATGTATCCACCATCAAATCCCAAATTACAAATGCTTTCAAGTATGTCTCCAACAAGTTTTTCTCAAAAAAACACCAAGAATACACCCACTAATTCTCCCCCTTTTACAATCAGTTTTTGGCTGTATACATATGTAAATCAGCTTTAAAATACTAATTTTCACCTCAAGATCCAGTGGCCATGATCAGTTTGATCCAATGGCTCACATTTGTTGCTCAAAACACAAAGTTTTTTTTTTATGGCAAGGACAATTTCCAAGATATTCCACTTCATCCCCTTGTAGCTTCCTCAACAAGCTTCCCTTAGTATCAAAAAGTTTTTTTTTTTTGTTTCACATTTACTTCTTTTTACTAAGTTTTCTAATTTTCTCAAAAAGTAACTTTTAGAAGAAAAACAAACATTAAATATTTGAAACTACATCTCCAAGGCTTTTAATTCTTGCAACTACAACTCCAACAACTTGTTGTAGTGTGACAAATTTCCATAAAGGGGACATGTGCAACTATAGAAAGTCATTTTCTCCATCATATGTGGTTGTAGGTGTCTATTTTCCACTTGCAAACATAAGTATTTAGTTTGTAGGTGACCAAATTTATCATGAAAAAGTTCATTTCCAACATTTGTACTTCATATTTGCACCATTTTTCCATCTCAAATCTTCATCTCAGACATGGAACACAAGCTGGGCTCTCACGGAAGGATGAATCAGTCATATTTTAGGCTGCAAATCAGGTATGCAACAATATAATCCATCTCCAATCAGCTACATGTCATTTTTTCCTTCATTTTCCATCATTTCTATCTCTAAATGTGCATGTACAATAGTGGTATAGGTTTGATTTCTTTTGTTTTCCAACTACTAGGGTCTGTCCTCATCATGTTTGACACCATGTTGGCTTCATTTTGCAGGTGCAATAGTGGTTTGAGTGTGAAAATTGAATTTCTCCATGGCTGGGACAACAGGGTGTCTCTAGGTTTCATTTATCTATGATAACTTTAGCTGATCACCTCATGTTTCCAGCTTCTTAGACTACAACCACAAAATTGGGCATCAATCTCATCAAAAATAAATCAATTTTAGTCAATACAAATCAATATACATTCATTTTGTTCATGGTTCAAATCAAGGACAACTTGTCAAATTTGTTGCCATGGGCAACTTCACATATTTGTAGTTTCCTCTTGGTTTTCTTTGGTTTTCTCTATGGATCCTCTTGATTTATCATCTTTTCTACCTTCTCTAGTCTCCAATCACCTTAGAAATGGCCTTTGAATCCATCGTTCAAGTCAAATCAAACTCATAAATACAATTTATCATAGTTGTCCTAGGGTTTCTAGGTTGTCAAAATACAGTTTCAATCTTGTTAGGAATATCTTAGGGTATTTTGAGGTCTAGACCAATCTTCTTTCTCATGACATCTTCCTTGAATCAAATCATCAATAAGGACTCAACATCTTCATTATGGTCCCAAGGTGTCTATGAGAGTTTGAGGGTAATCTCAAGACTGATTTCTACTATTTTCAAGTGACCTTCTCCAAAGTTTAACCATGAGTGCTCTCTAATGATGATGATTGTTGAGTGTCTTCATTAGTCTACTAGGGTTTGGTGGCATGACAACTTCATGAAATTATATGTTCTCCATATTAGTCCCTATGGCCTTCATGACTATAGTAACTACTGTATACGAAGATTCAGATATTCATCCCTTGCTTTTAATGATTCAACCACCTCCAAAAACCTTTGATGAATAGTATCCTAGGTCTGAAACAATCCCTTTATGACGACAAACTTCCTCAATGATTATTGCTACTTTGACTACTATGACAATTCACGTACATGATGTTATTCCATGAAAAATGTCCATTAACAAACCTTACTCCTTAAATCATCCTTGTGAATTCCTTAGTGCCTCCTCATCATGCAAACAAGGCAATCCATAGCTGACTATGACAATCCCTGAGTTTTATGATTAACTCAACACTCCAATGGATGTAATATCATTGCCCATAGTTTCATAGATCTAATTTATAGTGATGATAGATGGTGTTTCCTCTCCTCGTGGTAGTGATAATGGTTTAATGCTGGTATCTAGATTTAACACTTGATTCCTTTTATGATCATGATTGCTGCTAAATGACTGAACATTTAGCTTGCCTTCCACTTGCCACTAAAATCGTCGAATCTTACAACTTCCCACTATCCTTGATGAGACTGTTCTTAATGACTTACTTGGTATTCTCTTGTTGGTAAGACAATCCTCCAAGCTTGATAACAAAGGATTGTAGGTTCTTTTACCCGTGAACCATAATATCTTCCTTATCTTATGATAAATATTCATATTAGGACAGTCCCCTTTATTGGCCAAGTCTGTGAGGTCTTATCCCCATAAATTTTTTCAAAGGATGTTCAAAACAACACCTTCAAAACCTAGGAATACACTCAGACTTCAAAGAAGCAATGTTTAAGCTTTCTCTAGGGTTATATTTTAACCAATGTGGTAGTGATGAAAGCAAGATTAATACACCTCAAGCGAGCCAAACTCATTCTTCCTCCAAAAAAATAACTCAAAAGCAACAATCAATTTTATTTGAATACTGTTGAAACATGTGAAAGCAACATATCACAATGCTTCTCATTGTATTACCTTTACTATTGACATGTAGCGTCTTTTTTGAAAATTTTGGACTGTGACAGTCCTCAGTGATAGGGACAATCATTTCTTTAATCTCTCGAGGGTATTTATTCAATAGATTTATTATTCTAGAGAGTCACAAGGATGCTTTCATCATGTTAATCACAAAACATGGCTTTTAGAACAAACCTTGAGGCTTTAAGTGGTATGATTTGCAACAAGAGGTGACAGTGGTAGTTTTGGGTAGTCTTATTTCACCAAGGTGCTGCCATGTCTTTAGATTCCCATGGTCCTATTGTTTTGATTAACATAGACAAGTTCCTTTTCTATACCTCAGCTTCAAATCATTCCTCTACTCTTCCATGGCTAGCATTATTGAATGTTCACTCAATCATGAATGATATTGATTGAGTTTGGACAATGTCAATCCTTAGAGACAACCATATTCACTATCTCATGATTTACTTTTCATTGATGATCTTGTCCACTATAGTAATAAGGTTCTTGAATACCTTGGGTAGCGCAAGGGATCAATAGGTATGGTTGGATTCCCAATTGAGGCCAAATTCTTGGCAATTCTTAGACTTGTGACATTCTTCTACTCCAGCACAGCTGAGTGAAATAGTGACAACCTACTCATAGGTATCTTGGTAGTACGATCAATGAAACGTGTTTCATTAAATGACACAATGGTCAAGTGTTATTCTTACTTCTTCCTCATGAAGACTAACCCTAAGTGAGGGTTTGAATCTTTCCACATAACTTCAATTCCCTTTCGTCTCCTTAAAACCTTCTTAATCGACCTGACAGTGATCTTATTAACATGGCAATGGTAATAAATGACTTGTAGACTTGTGCCAAATCATGAAATGCATCACCATGAAAAGATTTGGTAACCCAAACCCGCAGACCACATAAGAAAGGAAACATGTTAAATCCTTAATACACATATTGTTCATGCATTCCTATAAATCATTATGTTAAAGATTAGATTGATCATGGAAATGAAGGAGATCAAACCCTCAATTCATCTTCCAAGATGAGCATCATGAATGCATTTATTAACCTTTGCTTGCATTTGATTGTACACAGTGACTTGAAACCATGACTAGAATAAAATGCAAAAAGCTAAAGCAAGACATAGTACATTATCCAGGATAAAAATGTTTCTCAAATTGAGGACAATCCCATATCTACATTTTAACTTGCAAGCTTCATAATCTCTAACCCTACTATCACAAGATAACAAAATTAATTAACCTATAATATACCCCCTTTTTTGTTATATCAATCACAAAATGACTTGATGATTATGCTTGCTAGATGACTCCTCCTCCAATGTTTCAACACTCCTTTTGATTGTGGTAAACCATCTTCAAGTATATTTGAGTGGGAGTGAGGAGTTTACAAACCATAGTTCCATGATACCCATGACTGTCCCTCCACAACTTAAACGATACAAAACTTAATGGATAAAAAGGTGACATTTCCCTTACATTGCATGACAAAGGGTTTGCATAGGGGAGTCCTATATTTTTATTTTTTCTTTATGATAGCTAGGGGCCCTGCAATTTGTGATAGTCTAGGCACCAATTTTATAGATTGCCTATGACAATCAAATTTGGGACTGAGGATGTATGTAATGTCCCCCATTTTTGTGAGCATTAGTTTTTAGAGGGATTTGACTATTTCCTGACCCTCGTAGGCTAATGGAGTTATTCAGAGGGGTCCTGTTTGGCAGTTGTCTGGTTGACTTCTTCGTTAGAGCTCAATTGGGTTCAGGATTGGCCTTCATTTGACTCAATTTCCATACTATTTATAGTAAGTCACGTTGTTAGTGGAGTCAGTATTGCTATATTTAGTAAGGCACCTGGATGTGATGGGTTTGCAGTGTTAATCTCCTAGTTCAGTTGGCATGTTGAAATAAGGTGTATTGAACAAGTTATAACGTTTAATTATTAAAGGTGACTTTAATAATAATTTAATATTATAAAAATCATATTATAAATTTATAATTGCACTTATGTCTAATGGGGCCATGATACAAAAAAAGGGGGCCATTAATGATTATTAAATTGGGTGCCAACTTTGAGGTGAATATTTAATTAAGCTAAAGTGCAAACTTTATATTGTTTTAAATGATTAAAAAGGCCAATGAGGGATTGACCATCTTGTGGAAAAGTATATAAGGAGCCAAAGAGAAGTTCGACCTATCTTTTGAGCATTTGATAATTTGGTCCTTTTATGAGTTATTTGGCGTTGGAGGAGAGAAACCAAGGGTTTTCTGCATTTCCAGAGCTTTTCAGACATTAGAGAATGTGCATTCTTCTTTGTTTTTCTTTATGAGGTTGTGCAACATTAGCTGAAGATTGCTTCTCGGATTAGGTTCATTCAGAGGCCAATGATTGTGCAGATTTGAGAAGTTCATCAAAGGGGTTTGAGCAGTTGGTTGTAGAGAAACCATATATCTTTGTGGTTGCCATTTATTAACTATTGTGCACAGTTTCCAAGGCCGTACAGATTCCTTGCTACAAGTCGTACCATCATTTATTGTAGGTGTGTGGATTCTAGGACAAACACCTAGTTTCTTGGGCCTATATCATCATCATTGTGGGCATATAAGCCATTGAAGGCATTAGTTGTGATCTTTGGGGTATGTAGTGAGGTTTACATTGGCTAGTATAAGTTTCTGTAATTTTGAGTCACTTCCAGCTTATGGGTATTGTCTATATCTATTGTTTAGTGCCTTTTAGCAGACCTAGAAATACAAAATCTTATGGGTGCTATGAAATAATGATTATTGAATGTCTAATCCTTCTGAGGGTACTTGAGAAACCATTCTATATTGTTGCAATCATCTATTTTCCATTGAAGGAAACAATATAACAATAGTGTGGCCGCCTAGGGATGAATGCTTAGGATCTCATGTGATGTTATGAATGTTTTCAGTACTTCATCATTTTGATTTTATGCTACAACAGTATATATATAGTCATTGTTTACATTTCCAGCTCTAATTGAAATCATGCAAATTGTTTGACAAATATTCCTGTTTAGTTCCCCTGTGAGTTATGTTAAATTCACAAATGAGATATCATTAAAACTCCATAAACAATCAGTCCAACATCAACTCACTTAGAAACTCTCAGATTTATGTGAAATGTGCAAAATGTTTGACTAAATTGCCTGCATGATAAAGTTAGAAATCTCTATAGATGTTGGAAAAAATTAGTTCCAATTTAGGGTGGAACACTACAGTGGTATTAGAGCGGTTTCCTGCCATCCTGTTGGGTTTTATTTAAAAATTCATTGAGCTCACATTAGAATCATCTAATTGACCAACTCTCATTCATATTTTCAATTACATTATTTTCCAGTCTAGTTTGAAATATGGGTACATATAGTGACAAACAAATTGTATCTAGTGATTGGCAAATGGTTAGCAAGAACAATATATGAACAGGGCAAAAAACTTGGCACAACTTCACAATCCATATATGATACATTATGTATCCTTAGAAGGTTGGAAGAGAGTTTAAGCTTCGTAGAATAGTCACCTTCAGCATTGCTTCAGATATCTATGGGTCCTGCAGTGACAGTGTTGGGGTGAGCATAAGTACTTGAGGCACATTGATAGTGAGATTAGGCTCACTCTTGCCCTATGCTACAGTCAGTTTATGAGGATCACAATTCCTCAGGTTCCTTATACTAGGGTCACCATGAGAGATGTTTTTTCAGCTGATTGTAGACAGTATGGTTGGGATTGGAGACATCGGTAGTCCTACCTATGCACAGAAGGTTAAGATCTTAGAGCTAATGGCACAGGTTAGATCATGCATTGCCATGCTTGATTTGATCAGCATGATCCTGTGTTGCAGTTATTCAGACTCTTCTTGGATTCCATTAGTTCAGGGCATGATAGATGTATTCAGGAATACATGAGAGATATCATGACTTCCATTGTTGATAACATTGATAGTATATCTCAGCCCATCATGACACTTCTTCTAGCAGTTCACATGTGAAAGAAAGTGACATCTCCAGCTGCTTATGTGTTGGTATGCAGTGTCTTTGATCAATGTAAAGACAAGATGGGCCCTTATTTGGTTAAGGAGGAACCAATGTAGGAAAATAAGGTGAGATTTGAAGAGAAAGTTGATGTTATTAGCACTCAAGAAGTTGTTATCAGTCATGATAACAAGTCTGATTTTTATGACGACAGTCTTTCCCTTGAGTGTAATGATGATTTAAAAGTCATGGCAAGTTCAGAAAGTGTATGGGAGAGACCTTGAGTATTGGCACACAAGATACAAGTGTCGAGAATGAGGATTGCCTGGTGAGTTTGACCCATAACAGTTCTGATTTTCATGACAGCAGTGATGAAAATTTGCATCAACATGATATAGCAGTGACTTCACATGTGCACGATGCTTCTATTCAGTTGTCACATGAAGGTACTCAAGAATTGGGTATTAATGATGCATTGTGTGTTTTGGATTCATGTCATGATGAGTCTGATTTTTAAAATTAGACCTTAGGAAGCAAGTTGGAAAATTCAATTAGTGCATTGAATCCAGGATTGTGAGTTTGGATGGACATGCAGTTACATTGGAAGCAGAAGTGTGTGAAGATAATGTTATATCAACAGCTTCTACATCACCAGTTGAACCATCATTTGAGGTACATAGCGGTAGTGCCTTAGTTGTTGATGTGTGCACTGATGATAGCACACATGATGTTACTTATCATGAGGTGAGTGATGTTGATACAGCTCGTATCATAGTGCAGATTTCAAATCAGCAAACTTGTATGGGAGTTCCTAAGTTGTAGAGTCCTCATCATTTGATTGGGCAACTAAAAGTGAATGACTGCGTGATTTCCACAGCCATAGAGCATTTTGATGTTTCTCATCAAATGTTGGCTACTCATGGTTGGAGTACTCGTGTGTCAGATGGGCACTATGATAGTGGCCTTTCCCTTGCAGAGATTCATTACACTCCAAGAAGCAATTCGAATAATGAAACAAAATTACCTACAACTACTTGCTAACAGAGATTATTTTCTCGAGTGGGATTGCATTTGTTATGATGCATTGAAGGGAAAGGAAGAGGAGGTTGATGAGCTCACTCATGAGCTTGAGGTGACTATGGACTTGTTGAAGAGCACCCAGTTGGCCCTTCAAGAGTCACAGTCACAGGTTGAGGAGTTTACCATGGCATTGAGACTAGCACAGTCTTCACCACTTTTAGATACAGTTCAGGTTTCCATGGCAGCAATTAATGAGGAGCATATACCCATGGATTATGCTTGTGAGCAGGTTAAGGATGTGGTTACATTCATCACAGATGTTGGTGCAGTTGTTTCCGATGGGATGATTACCGTAGTGGAGACTTGTAGAGAACCTCTTGTCGCACCTGATCTCCTGAGGTTAGTCCCATGATAGGTGATGCAGGTCAGATTACTGATAGCTCTTGTGTCTCAATGGTGGGTTCTACTGAGAGTTGTGTGATAGTTCTTGACACTACTCCATCATCTTCACAGGAGACATTTAGAGCATCATTTGGTTGGGAGATGGGCTCTTGTGTTGATTTGTTTCCTTCTCCTGGAAGCAAATTAGTTGTTTCATCCCATGCAGCTGATTTTGATTGACATCTTGTTGATCCACAGAGTTGGAGAGATCAATTGAAGGTTACGGGAAATAAGGTTGATTCAAACTTATATCGCTTTTACTGCATGGATAAGTTTGTTGAGTACCTAGTTGAGTGTGTGGGGTTTCAGGAGAGTCAGCATGGAGCGACAAAGGGTACTCACATTCGAGGTTTGTGCTTCATTAAGCGTGCTTTGGGAGCAACTGAAGATACTCTGACTTCAATGCTCCCTGATAGACATTTGCAGAGAGGGTTACCAGAGCCCCTAACCAATCAGCTATTCAAGATCAAAGACCAGAGCCATCTTCTGATTCCAGTGTTGTAAGTGATGATGAGGAGGGAGTTATACAGGGCTATAATAGTCAGTCATTGACCGAGGTTAGAGTTTTTTATTGCGACTGCATAGTGAGGAGTGCTCATCACTTTTCTTTTGATCCACACACAGAGGATTTGATGAAGCATTGGTGTGGATTGGCTCCAGTGTTATACCATCCTTTGTGGGATGGATATTTACCATCTTCAGTAGATGGAGTTAGTGGCTGCAAGTACCTTACTCAGTTATTTGTAGGGAATTACTTGCAGAGTCAGCACATCCATGGGAGTCTAGCAGAGGATGGAGATAGTTGTTGTGTTGCAGACACTTTCAGATGTTCTTATCTCCACTCGATGGATGGATGTGAGTATCGATTCCATTGGGATCCAGGTGGTGATAGGGTTAGCACTGCAGTTTGGGTGGGTCCCATTGTATTGCTACACCACTTCTGGCATGGTGAAGTTGGGATTAGTGTTGAGCAACAAAGGTTTGAAGATGTTCTACTTAGCAGGCTTCTATTCTAGATTTGGGATCTAGGCATTGGTTGTTGGACACTCTTCAGTGTGTTGTGGGATCCTTCGTGTGCATCAAGATTCCAGCTAGAGTTCATTGGTGAGTATTGCAGTATGTACATGGTGTGGATTGTTTGCAGTTTCACCTTGGGTTCTCATGTACATGAGTTGAGTTTGATGCACAATTTCAATGTGCATGGTTTGGACAGTTGGTATGTTGTCTATGTTTTAGCAAGTTGTGTTTATGCTAGTGCTGTAGTAGTTGTGTTCTTGTGTGGGACATTACACAGTCTTCTTTTGGACCTTTAGTGGAGAGGAGTTTCTTTGCAGTGGAGATTTCTTGGGGACAAGCAATTTTAGGGAGGGTGGACTGTAATGTCCCCATTTTCGTGAGCACCAGTTTTCAGAGGGATTAGCCTATTTCCTGACCCTTGTAGGCTAATGGAGTTGTTCAGAGGGTCCTGTTTGGCAGTTGTCTAGTTGACTTCTTCATCAGAGCTCAGTTGGGTTCAGGATTGGCCTTTGTTTGACTCAATTTCCCATACTTACTATTTATAGTAAGTCACGTTGTCAGTGGAGTCAATATTTCTATATTTAGTAAGGCACCTGGATGTGATGGGTTTGCAGTGTCGATCTCCTAGTTCAGTTGGCATGTTGAAATAAGGTGTATTGAACAAGTTATAACATTTAATTATTATTAAAGGTGACTTTAATAATAATTAATATTATAAAAATCATATTATAAAGTTATAATTGCACTTATGTCTAATGGGGTCCGCGAGACATTAAAAAGGGGGCCATTAATGATTATTAAATTGGGCGCCAACTTTGAGGTGAATATTTAATTAAGCTAAAGTGCAAACTTTATATTGTTTAAAATGATTAAAAAGGCCAATGAGGGATCGACCATCTTGTGGAAAAGTATATAAGGAGCCAAAGAGAAGTTTGACCTATCTTTTGAGCATTTGATAATTTATCTTTTATGAGTTCTCTGGCATTGGAGGAGAGAAACCAAGGGTTTCTACATTTCCAGAGCTTTTCAGACATTGGAGAATGTGCATTCTTCTTTGTTTTGCTTTTTGAGGTTGTGTAACATTAGCTGAAGATTGCTTATCGGATTGGGTTCATTCAAAGGCCAATGATTGTGCAGATCTAAGAAGTTCATCAAAGGGGTTTGAGCAGCTGGTTGTAGAGAAACCAAATATCTTTGTGGCTGCCATTTATTAATTGATGTGCATAGTTTCCAAGGTCGTATAGATTCCTTGCTGCCAACCATACATCATTTATTGCAGGCGTGTGGATTCTAGGAAAAAATGCCTAGTTTCTTGGGCCTATATCATCATCACTGTGGGCATCTAAGCCATTGAAGGCATTAGTTGTGATCTTTGGGGTATGTAGTGAGGTTTACATTGGCTAGTATAAGTTTCTGTAATTTCTGAGTCACTTCCAGCTTATGGGTATTGTCTATATCTATTGTTTAGTGCATTTTAGCAGACCTAGAAATATAACAGCTTATGGGTGCTATGAAATAATGATTATTGAATGTCTAATCCTTCTGGGTACTTGAGAAACCATTCTATATTATTGCAATCATCTATTTGCCATTGAAGGAAACAATATAACATTAGTGTGGCTGCGTGGGGATGAATGCTTAGGATCTCATGTGATGTTATGAATGTTTTCAGTACTTCATCATTTTGTTTTTATGCTACAACAGTATATATAGTCATTGTTTACATTTCCAGCTCTAATTGAAATCATGCAAACTGTTTGACAATATTCTTGTTTAGTTCCTCTGTGAGTTATGTTAAATCCATGAATGAGATATCATTAAAACTCCATAAAAAATTAGTCCAACATCAGCTCACTTAGAAATCTCAGATTTATGTGAAATATGCAAAATGTTTGACTAAATGCCTGCATGATAAAGGTCAAAAATCTCTATAGGTGTTGGAAAAATTAGTTCCAATTTAGGGTGGAACACTACAATGGGATACTTCTTTTGAATGGAATAATGGTGCAATTCCAATTTCAATCCTAGTGAGAGTAAAATAGATATTTGAATCTCTGTGGCAACACACCCTTCAAGTAAGTCCTCCCTACACACATCGAAATCTCCTAGACTTGACAACATACCTCTTTGAAACCTTATGATATGCAATGACACAGTTGACGTTCATGCTCTAATGTTCAAATATTAACATAGGTATGACTGTTTTTCAAATGTGGTAACCCTCTTGATAACCTTATGTTGTGATAGTCCTGTCTTGGATAGTATTAACATCGTTTTCAAGTATGCGATGATATTTTCATCACCCTCTCTTCCACTCCTCAAAGTAGTCTCACTAATAAGGAGAATCAAACCTTGATTGGGTTTGACACCACAAGAAGGACAAAACAAGACCACCAAGACTCCTCCTCTTAAGACAAAGAATAGGCACAATAATCAAATGTGTTTGAAATGAAAGCCCCCCTAAATGAAGTCATACCATAGTCATTAAAAGACCAGATAAATCATAAAATTGGCTCACCTAAGGCATGTCATAATAGATAAAGGCATTGGTGGACATACAAGCCAAGCCATGACCTCCTAAACCAACCAATCATAATCATGCAAGGAAGACCTTCTAAAGCAGTGACAACTTTACACCAATCAAATTCATGAAACCAAAGGCTACCTCACAATCCAAATGCATGATAAGCATCCAAAACCATCATATGGACACACCAACTCATCAAATGGATCTAATCAAAGCATATCAAAGCTCATAAATCTACCAAAACTTAGGAGATCATCAAGATGCATCAAACTAATGCAAGGAACTACAAACTCCTCCATCAAACTAGATTGGACAACTAGGACCCAAAGTACTCATAACAAGCTGAAAGCACTAAAAGAAGGTGTAAAACTCATCGAAAGCACACATTAAAAGAGGGGGTTCCCATTTTGTTGATGCAAAAATTAGGACATGTGTGCAGGGCACAACAAATGGCGACTCTACTAGGAGAATGCTCTTGAGCATTCTAAAGACGTACAAAATTCAAGAACCCAGAATCTCTACGTACACCCACATATCAAGCCAAATAAAAAAAATACATGTTTAAGGAATCAAAACTAAAAGTTAGTATAACCATACATATTCCAAAGATCCAAGTGTGTGCAAATGCATTTATTCCCATCCTTTGGCAACTAAGATTATCTAGGTTCACTTACATTAAGCTACATGAATGATTCTCACCTCATGAACTACCTGGACATTGTTTCGTTGCCAGTCAAGTGTCTATAGCCCTGTTGAGTACTTGTGACTCAGATTACAGGTTCAATGGTTCAACCGATATGCATTGGTTACTTCGATGAAGGTTTGAACTTCGTCTGTCGGGTTCAATGGTTCATCAGGTTCAATGGTTTAATCGATATGCATTGGTAACTTTGATGAAGGTTTGAACTTCGTCCGTCGGGTTCAATGGTTCATCGGGTTCAATGGTTCAACTGATATGCATTGGTTACTTCGTTGAAGGTTTGAACTTCGTCCATCAGGTTCAATAGTTCATCGGGTTCATTGAGTTTAATGGTTCAAGGGTTCATGGAACCGGTCAAGATTTCATCGGGTTCAATGGTTCAACATGAACAGTCATTGGTATGAAGTTTTCTATCGGCGCAGATGAAAGTAGTGTCTCTGATGATCTGTGTCTTGACGATGATGTGGTCAGCGTGAAGACCATCGGTGTAAGAACAATTGTCGGCCCAGTGAAGAGAAGTTCCTCTGATGTTACTTGTCATCACGATGTTTGGTGAACTGCTTGGTCTTATTAGCAAAAGTGCCGACGATAAACTTACCATGTGTTCGTGCATATATGCAGTTGATGTGTTTGTCGATGGATGCATGTGGGACTAATCGCACGAATGTGAACAGTCAGAGACGGTAGTTTGGACGGTTGGTGAGTAAATGAAACAGTTGGTTTCTCGAAAGGTTGATTCGATTAGATTGCTAAAAGCAATTTGAAATAGATAGAGTGCAGTTAGAGAGTTTAATTAGTTGAGCTCTATTTTTTGTTCTTTGGAGAAGTCCTATGCTGTATGTTGTACGCAACATGTTAACAATATGTGAAGGGACTGAGGAGAGATGAAAAAGAACAGAGTTCGGGTGAAGGGGATTCTGGCTGAGAAGGTGAAGTTTTGTACTGTGTGCTATTTGTAGCACGATAACAGTATGCTGACCCGAGTGCTGGAGAACTTTGTGCAGGATTATACTGTCAGCTATTCTTCAGAAGGAACAAGATGCTAATCTGTTGTAAAGGCTATGAGCCTATAAATGTATTGTAACTATTTGGTTGCTGAATAATACAATGGCTCGATGATTTGAAGTGTGGGGTTTTTTACCCGTAAGGGTTTTCCCCACGTAAATTTGTGTTCTTATTCTGTCTTTCATGATTAATATTTCTGCTGTTGAAACTGGTTAATGTTGCTTGTACTTTCCTCTAAGGGTCAATGTTGGAAGTGTTCTATGTTAGTTTCCGCTTTAATGGCATAGTTGTGCGTGTTTTTTGAAGCAATTGAAAATAATTTAAATCTGTCGAAGACACCACTATTCTTAGAAATACGTTATGAGATGCTCTCATTTCCTTACAAGTGGTATCAGAGCCAGGTTCTGGGATCTACTTTGTTGCTCACATATGTACGTTTATGTGCTGCATGTGTTTGCATGTAAGAGTTCCTGGTGTATAAGGTCTGGGTATTCCTTCTGTGATGATTTCTTAGTGTGACAGGCTTGAGGAAATCTGAAGAAAATGTCTATTTGTTTGATCCTTGTTTGAGTGGAAGTTTTGTAGTTAATCTTGTCTTCATGTTATAGCAGGCACTTGAAGGATGGTGAAGATGAAGAGACTAGAGCTGGTCATGATGTGGCCCGAGGATCTTAGTTGACAGTATTTAATCCTGTTGCATGGGGTTTGCTTTGTGGTTGTGTTGCTGCAGTAACTTTCATATTGGGTGTCTGTGTGAGAGGCTCTCTGATGATATGAAGAAGTTTGTGTTATTGCTCAGCCATGGAGTATTGTGCTTATGCTGGGTGTCTTGTTCCTAGTATTGGAAGGCATAATTTTATGTTACCCTGATTGCATGTAGGCTATGGAGTTGATCATTGGATGGTCTGAGAGCTTCTGTAATAGCCTGATTCTCTCGGATGCATGTGCATGTTGGTGGTTGAGGGATTGGTCTACAAGTGGGCCTGAAGCTCTTGAACTGCTATTTCCTTAATTGGATATTTTGTACTTGCATGACTCAGATTCATGTTTATTGGATTTGAGGGGTTTTATAGTTTTTCCTTAAAATCTATGGTTATGCATATTCATGATGATCCATTTTTCTGGTTTAATTGTTATGGAGTTTATGTTGCAGACTTTTGGGTCTTCCAGATGTGAAGTGGGTATGGATGTGCATGGGTGTTTTTCAAACACAGTGGTTTTGCAGGTTTTACATGGTCAAAAGAAAAACTTGTGGTTTTGTGAAGCTGCAGTTAAGCTATTTCTAGACCCTGGCTTTTGGGGTGTTGCTGGATGATATAGTTGCAGTTTTTGCATGCATGCTCTGTGCATGGTGTGAGGAGGTGAAATGCTTTCTCTGCATGGGAGTGTTGGTATGTGATATGACACTCAACATTTCTGTGGTAATGCTTCTGGTTTCTTGACTATGGTGCTCTGGTGGTGGACATGTTTGGCGAGTCAGATTTATAAGTAATCTGGTGCTTGAGTCATGTTGTCTACATTGTTATCTATTCCTTGAAATCTCAGTTTTGCAATTTCTAGTGCAATAGTAAGTTTGCTTGTTTCAGCATAGTTGGATCTATGAGTTATGCAGTTTTTTAGGTGTGTGCAGCCTATTGATTGCAGTGGGATAACTTGGAAGTGGACGGTCTATATCCACAAGATTGATTATTTGATTGTGCAGACTTGTTAGCTGACCTTGTCTGTGGTCACTTGTGCATTGGTGTGACTGTTTCAGAATGAGAGGATGGATGTTGTAGAGTATCTAAATAGTTGGTTATGGAGACCTGTAGTATGTGTATCATGATGTCATGATAAGTCCCTGATTCAGATGATTGGAGCTTTGACAATGATCTGGTAATTTCTCTATGTTTGGGTACATTTATCATTTGCTTGATTACTTCATAGTGTTGTAGTGATGCAGTTGGAGTTCAGAATGAGGTGATTGTTCGTAGGTACTCATGGATACATGGAGAATAAGGTGAGACTGTATATGTTGTGCTTGATCAGAATTTATAGCAGGAAGTCTGAGGAGTCTTCACCTTGGTTGAACGTGAGTTCAATAGAGACCTATGAGGAGATTGCTCTTGGAGAAGTCATGATGACTTGTATATCTTGGAGGAGCATTCTTATTCCCAGTCATGGTCTACTCGGTAGTTTACTACTTGAGAGTTGGCATTCAGAGGTGCATGTCGAAGGACTGTCTACATGTATATGATGTACAGAGTTACTGTCTATGGTCCTGGTTATCTTCTTGGATGGTTTGTTTCCCATTACATTGGTTTGAGGTTCTAGTTATCTTCCTGGATGGTTTGTTTCCCATTACATTGGTTTGAGGTTTTGTTCGGAGCTGAAATGATCACTAGTTTGTGGTCATGTGCTTTCACTTATGTTCTTGGGTGACAGCATGAAAGTTCTGTTATCTCTTTCATTGTTGGGTGTGAAGAACTTGAGAGATTTCTAGACTAGTGGAGAGATGCACTGGTTATTGATTTACAGTTTTTTGCATATCATGGTGGATGTTTCCTTGTTACTACATGATGTTTACATTTTCTATGTAATGTTATTGGTGGATTTTGTATGCCATGATCTTTTTTAGATCTTCATTACCCATGCAGTGGGAGTTCTTAATGTGTTTGGTCTTCTTCGACTGGTTGACACATGGAGCTTGTATTTGTAGTTGATGGGTGCATATGTAGATGGCATGAGTCTGCTGATGTTTATACCTTCAAGGTATGAGTGATTGGATGTTTTAGCACTGGCTGTGTGTGCTATTTTCAGTCACATGGGTTTTGTTCAGTTGGATGAGAGCAGTTAGCTTTCTGACTGTTGTTCTAGCTGATGTTCTATCTTGTTTCTAGAGGATGATTTCATGGCTGTGTTCTGGAAGCTTTGAAGTTTGTTATGCTAGAGCTTCTGTAGTAGCTTGTGAGCATAGTGGAGTGAAGGCAATATTAAATTTGGTTCTGAGCATTGATGGTTTATTGTAATTCCTTCATCAAGTGGGAGAATGTTGAGTACTTGTGACTCAAATTACAGGTTCAATGGTTCAACCGATATGCATTGGTTACTTCGATGAAGGTTTGAACTTCGTCCATCGGGTTTAATGGTTCATCAGGTTCAATGGTTCAATCGATATGCATTGGTAACTTTGATGAAGGTTTGAACTTCGTCCGTCAGGTTCAATGGTTCAACTGATATGCATTGGTTACTTCGTTGAAGGTTTGAACTTCGTCCATCGGGTTCAATAGTTCATCGGGTTCATCGAGTTTAATGGTTCAAGGGTTCATGGAACTGGTCAAGAGTTCATCAGGTTCAATGGTTCAACATGAACAGTCATCGGTATGAAGTTTGCTATCAGCGCAGATGAAAGTAGTGTCTCTGATGATCTGTGTCTTGATGATGATGTGGTCGGTGTGAAGACCATCGGCGTAAGAACAATTGTCAGCCCAACGAAGAGAAGTTCCTTTGATGTTACTTGTCATCCCGATGTTTGGTGAACTGCTTGGTCTTGTCAGCAAAAGTGCCAATGATAAACTTACCGTGTGTTCATGCATATATGCAGTTGATGTGTTTGTCGACAGATGCATGTGGGACTAATCTCACGAATGCGAACAGTCAGAAACGGTAGTTTGGACGGTTGGTGAGCGTAACTGAAATGGTTGGTTGCTCGGATGGTTTATTCGATTGGATTGCTAAAAGCAATTTGAAATATATAGAGTGCAGTTGGAGAGTTTAATTAGCTGAGCTCTATTTTTTGTTCTTCGGAGAAGTCCTATGCTGTATGTTGTATGCAACATGTTAACAGTTTGTGAAGGGACCGAGGAGAGATGAAAAAGAACAGAGTTTGGGTGAAGGGGATTCTGGCTGAGAAGGTGAAGTTCTGTACTATGTGCTATTTGTAGCATGATAACAGTATGCTGACTCGAGTGCTGGAGAACTTTGTGCAGGATTATACTGTCAGCTATTCTTTAGAAGGAACAAGATGCTAATTTGCTATAAAGGCTATGAGCCTGTAAATGTATTGTAACTATTTGGTTGCTGAATAATACAATGGCTCGGTGATTTGGAGTGTGGGGTTTTTTACCCGTAAGGGTTTTCCCCACATAAATCTGTGTTCTTGTTCTGTCTTTCATGATTAATATTTCTACTGTTGAAACTGGTTAATGTCGCTTGTACTTTCCTCTAAGGGTCAATGTTGGAAGTGTTTTATGTCAGTTTCCGCTTTAATGGCATAGTTGTGCATGTTTTTTGAAGCAATTGAAAATAATTTAAATCTGTCGAAGACACCACTATTCTTAGAAATACGTTCTGAGATGCTCTCATTTCCTTACAAGCCCCGATGAGGTTGTCTCTATGATTCCACTCAAAGCATAGCTCTACTAGTAGACAGGCGTCTATAGCCCCAATAGAGATACTTGAATCCTCCAGCTAGTTGTGTCATGTGATAGGAGTACTAAGGAAGTATAGCCTTTTATTTCATTTCTTTTCTTTTTCACTTTTTTTTTTAAATTTATTTTTCTTTTCTTTTCTTTTCTTTATTTTGCCATAACACATGCTTTTCCACATGGGATATACATATTTTCAACTTTGTTGGGCTGGGAATCATAGTGGCGGCAAAGGTGAGACCTTAATATTTTTCACTTAATGCAAGATCACAAAGACTCACTTAGAAACTTTAGGATCATTAAGATGTGAAGAGGTATAAGATCTCAAAACATTTCAACTTATACCAAACAATTGACTCATCCCCCAATAACAAGCATCATGTGATCCAACACTAACAATGTTGTCCACAAGAAAACCCTTAGTTTATGACTAATGTTTCTCAAAGGAAGACTGAGGAATAATCCAAAAAAAATCACATTGCATACACTTGCAAACAACCCTCTAATCATCATGAAATGAACACCTGGCTAGCAAAGAGGGACCCAAAAAACTGAAAATACGAGAGCAAAACCGTAGCAAACCAAAAACTAACCAAAAACAAGACCCAAACAAACTGAAAAGAAAACTAAAACAACATACTAACAACTAAAACTAACCAATAAACAATCACAAGAAAGCAAAACAAACAACTAACTAACCAAACAAAAAGCAACACCAAGCAAACTAGACACCTAGTAAACCAAAACTAACTAAGACTATGTACAAAGGCTTAGGACAACATGTATCTGCACTCTCTCTTGACTGATTTCTCAATATGTGTAAGAGTAGTAGGGCACATGTCAATGTCCTAAGTCTAACAAACTCATCCTTCTATTCTGAAAAGTAGGATATAGGAAAACAAGGCTCATATTCAAGATACAAGTCATGTAGAATTGGCAATGGAGGCAACTCATAATGTCCATGATTAATCCAAACTCAAGTTTTCTTACCCCCATGATCCCCATAATCAAAATGACAAACATCATAACTCAATGAGAAAATGGAAGATACAACCTGATTTGAAGTACTGCTAGCTAAAAATATAAGATCACTGTCACGTTGCACCATATCCAATACTATCTCACCTTTAAGAGGTCTCAACTCATGATGGATCATCCCTCGTGCGTCAAGTACATGCAAATCACAATCAAAACCATCAATTAGTGAATCATTACAACACTTAGAAGTAGGTAAATCAATGATATCAATGCAATATTCAATTCTTTTAGACTAAGACATGGAACATTTCACCTTTTTCCACACTTTGCATGATTGTTTGGCCTCCATATTCAAAGAACAAGATAATACCCTCATTCTTAACCTACATACCAGTATTAATCGAGTGAGAATCTTCATCACTAAAAGCATAAATAAGATTAGAAAAATCAAAACATGATATACTCGAATCTACCCTACTAAAATCAGTCATATGTAATGAAGAAACATCATCTAAATCATGCAATAACTTCCTTGTTTTAGCTTGTGGTTCATGTTAGAATGATGTATTTGTTAGAAATGAAGGTACAAACCACACAACAAAAATTGGATTTCAATATGTTTAATAATCTGAAACAGTGTAATATTTAATGGAGATTGCAATAGAAATCAAACTATGAAACATAGAAGCAACAGATCTGAAAATTGATCACACAACACAACATGTAACATGGAGAAAACCCTTTCAGGTAAAAAACTCCACACATGAAAGAGGCCCAATTTTGTATTAATCTACAAAAGAGAGTACAATACAACAACTACACCAATCTTTCCTTCAGTCTTCAATCCGACAACATTCCGACAGCACCTGTGCAAGTATGAAACTACAAAAACTTGACAACACTTTTCAAATGCATCACTAAATAGTAGAATCACCCAAAATGGGCATCCAAGTTGGGAATCTCAACGCCATCCAAAGAATCTTGCATGCAAGCAAGTAATTAATGTCCTCTTACACCTGTCATATTGCATGTTGCATGCATGGGCGCTTGGGGCTAAAAATAACTCTTACACTGTCATAGATGTTGTCATAACCGTCATAGAATCTTACGACAACTTGCAATTGTCATATATGCTCTTACAATGTATGACACATGCCAAAAATAACATATTCCAAGAGGTGGCACCTAGATTTGCGCAAATCACCTATTTACCTTTACCATGATGCAATAATCAGTAAATGTAACTCCATAACTACTTGCCTCGTGATAAATATTTATTGTTGTCGGTGAATCCACTTCATCCCTTATGGGTAAATTACAAATACTAATATGAATTAGTAATTATAGGGATTTACAAGGTTAATGGCACCTTAATCCCAACATTATCCCACTTGACATTATACATTGTAAATACCCATAGGAAACAAAAAATAATTAGGCACTAGAAGTAAGGACCATGGCCTCTCTGCACCAAAAAAAATTCTCTATGCTCACAGGCTTGGTCAAAGCATCTACAACATTCTCCTGAGTGTCTACTCTATTCGACTCGATCTGTCCACTTGCAACTATTTCTTGAACAAAGTGATATTGTACATCATCATGCTTAGTCCGAGCATGGTACACAGGATTCTTGGCCAAACAAATAGCAATTTGGCTATCACAATCAATCTGAATGACCCTGCAATCAAAACCAATACCCATACACAATCTCCTCAACCAAAATACCTCCTTAGAGACATGGGTAGGAGCCATATAATCTACTTCGGTGGTGGATAAAGCAACTGTGGACTGCCTTTTGGTCATCCAAATCATTGCTCTACCAAACAAAGTAAACACATAGCCATTGGTGGACCTTCAACTATCGAAGTCACCTGCCCAATCTGCATCAACAAATCCTTGCATGTCCAAAGTTTTGTTAGCACTGTTAGTACTAGAATAAATCAAATAGTAATCAAGAGTACTTTCTAGATATCTAAATACCATCTTCACATAATTCTAATGTTGTCTACCAGGGTTAGACATAAATTTGCTCAAAACTCCCATTGCTTGGGCAATATCTGGCCTAGTGCAAACCATTGCATACATCAAACTCCCTACAACACTAGCATATGGCACATTAGACATATCCTCAAGATCATCCTCATGTTCTTTGGACACATATCTAATGAAATCTTAGTACCAATGGGCAAAGAAACTCTAATTGGGTTACGGTCTTGAATACTAAATCTCTACAAAATGGTATTCACATACTTACTTTGAGATAACCAAAGTTTTCTATTACCTCTATCCCTTTTAATCTCCATCCCTAAGATATACCTTGTAGCTCCAAGATCCTTCATTTCAAATGCACCTGAAAGTTGGGCTTTCAACTCACTGATCATACCATTGGTATTGCTGAAAAATAACATGTCATCAACATACAATGTAATGATCAAAATAGAATCATCAATACAATGAATCTAAACACAATGATCCTCCTCGCTTCTAACAAAACCCAATTTCAAAATAAATGAATCAAACCTTTGGTACCATAGTCTAGGGGATTGTTTCAAACGACAAAGAGACCTCTTTAATCTGTAAACCCAATGTTCTTTCCCTTTTACCTTAAAACTTGTAGGTTGCTGCATGTAAATTTCTTCCTCAAGATCTCCATGCAAAATTGTAGTCTTAACATCCATTTGCTCTATTTCCCAATCAAAAGCTGCAATAATGGATAAGAGAAATCTAATAGAAGTTAATTTAGCAACATGAGAGAATATTTCACTGAAATCAACTCCCTCTCTGGGAGTAGCCCTTAGCTACCAGTCTAGCCTTGTACTTCTCCAATGAATTGTCTGCTCCAAACTTCTTCTTGAAGACCCACGTGCAACCTATGCCCTTTCTTCCTTTAGGCAAACAAACAAGATCTTAGGTATTGCAAGAGTCTAAAGCCATCATCTCCTCCTTTATGGATAACTGCTAAGACTCACTATCATCTGCATGAATAGCTTCCCTGTAGGATCTAGGCTCATCGTCAGTACTCAATAAAGTAAATACACAACAGAAATCTAGTGGGATATACCCTAGGTTCCATTGTCTTGTTGATCTTCTTAGAGGTGGAGTAAGAGAATCTTTAGGTTCTTCTACATGCTCTTTTGTACCGACTTCTTCAGTCACAATAGATTCTTCCTCATCAGAACTTTCACTTGAGTCTTCTTCTACTTCTTCCTCCCCTAATCCATCATTATGTTCTTCTTGAGGTGCATCTTCATGCTCTAATTCAAAATGCACTCTCTTCACCTTTTCATCTTTTTCTTTTGGTTGTCTGATTTCAGAAATAACACTAAGTTCCTTGAAAATAACACTCTATAATAGACAATCTTTTAGGTTAGTGGATTCCAAAGCTTATAATCTTTTACATTATCACCATATCCAATGAAAATACACTTCTCATCTTTTGGATCCAACTTAGTTCATTTTTCTTTAGGCACATGAACATAAGCCTCACAACCAAATACCCTTAAATGTGAAATAGAAGGTTTCTTACCTATCCACATTTCATAAGGAGTTGAAACAAGAGCCTTACATGGAGATCTGTTAGCCAGGTAGTTCGCAGTACACACAGCTTCTGCCAAAAAGCATTTGTTCAACTATGATTCACTTAACATACTTATGGCTCTTTCCATTATTGTCTGATTCATCTTTTTTG
Source organism: Cunninghamia lanceolata (assembly GCA_027924645.1). Classification (NCBI taxonomy): domain Eukaryota; kingdom Viridiplantae; phylum Streptophyta; class Pinopsida; order Cupressales; family Cupressaceae; genus Cunninghamia; species Cunninghamia lanceolata. Next base: position 2,932,421 of record BSBN01000550.1, read on the forward strand.
CCACTCCATTCCGTTGTGGTGTATATGGAGTTGTCTTCTATCTAACAATACCTGCATGCTTACAATATTCATCAAATTCCTTAGATCAATATTCCCCTCCATTGTCAAATCTCAAAACCTTTATCTTATGATCTGATTGTTTTTCAACTAAAACTTTAAATTCCTTAAGTTTAGTGAAAACTTTAGATTTATGATGCATAAAATAAATCAACGTAAACCTTGAGGCATCATCAATGAAGGAAACAAAATATCTAGATTTTCCAATTGATTCAACATCCACTGGACCAAAGACATCCGAATGAATAAGTTCCAATTTATCATTAGATTTTATTGCCAGAAGGAAAGGGAGATCTATTCTATTTTCCAAACACGCAGTGTTCACAAAATTTAAAACTCTTATCAGAATAGGATAAATTGTCTAATAGTTTTTTTATTTAAAATAGTCCTTAAACTAGACTGACTTATGTGGCCCAATCTACAGTGCCGTAGCATATGTGTATTTTCAGTAGTAGCCTCAGATGCATAAGAAGCATTACAAATAGTAGTGGCTTCTAGCTTAAACAGAGTTCCCAATATTTTCCCCTTCGCTACCACTGAGCTTCCTCTCACCAATCTGTAGCCATGCTTATCAAATGTCACATGCATTCCCAAATCATTCAACTTTGAAACAACAATCAAATTTCTAGCCAATCCAGAAACATGCAAAACACCATGGAGGGTTTTAATTCTCCCATTACTAAAACACAACATTACCTTCCCTTGTCCAACAATAGGATATGTAGAGTTGTCCCTGAGGTACACATCTCCTCCATCATACTCTTCGTATGTTGAAAACCATTCTTTATGTGGAGTCATGTGATATGAGAATCTAGAGTCAACCAACCAATGATCATGAGAAACAACATTACATGCAAAAAGTAAAACCTCATCACCTACATTCGAAGACTTATCAATAGCGGAATCCCATTGTTTCTTCGGGTTTCTACATTCCTTTTTCACATGTCCTCTCTTTTCGTAGTTCTGACACCTGAATCTATTCTTCTTTCCAAGAGTCTTAGAATGACCCTTAGACTTGTCTTTAGACCCCTTTTGATCTCCATTTGGTTCTCTTTCCTTAGACCTTCCCCTGACACTAAGAGCATCCCTTGAACTATCCGAACTTTTCTTCCTCAATTCCTGTGATAGAACTAAAACAAGAGCATCCAACTTTGAATCTGTGAGGTTAGCAATGATGGCCAAAACAAAATTCTCCCATGACTTAGGTAAAGAATAGAGAAGCAATATGCATTTATCTTCCTCATTCACATCAACATCTACAGATGCTAGTTGACTCAATAACAAATTAAATGAAATCAAATGCTCTGCAACTGATTCACCCTCTTTCATTTTCATGGAAAATAATTTATGCTTTAAATAAAGCTTATTTACCATAGTCTTGGCTTGGCAGATCTCACCCAGACACTTCCAAAAGCTATGTGCAGACTTCTCACTCACAACATTCAATAGAACAGAATCTGCAAGACACCGCTGGATTGTACCTCTTGCCTTTTTATCCAGTCTACCCCACTCATCTGGAGCAAGATTGTCAGGTTTCTTGTCATTCATAATAGCCAACCAGTGGTTTCTTTCCTCTAGCAAATCCTCCATTTTCATCTTCCACATTTCGTACCCCATGTCATTGAACTTTTCAATGTCCAACCAAGAGGTAGAAGCAACAGTGGATACAACCATGATGTCTACACAAGATCTACAAACAAAAAACAACCAAATCTCCCACTGCAGCTAAAAAACCTTCACACTACCACCCATAAATCAAAATTGGCCAGTTTATGATACCAAATGTTAGAAATGAAGGTGCAAACCACACAACAAAAATCTAATTTCAATATGTTTAATAATTTGAAACAATGTAATATTTAATGGACATTGCAATAGAAATCAAACTATGCAACACAGAAGCAACAAATCTAAAAACTGATCACACAGCACATGTAACATGGAGAAAACCCTTTCGGGTAAAAAACTCCACATAAGAAAAAGGCCCAAGTTTGTATTAATCTGCAAAAGAGAGTACAATACAACAACTACACCAATCTTCCTTCAGTTTTAATTCGACAACGTTTCAACAACCCCTGTGCAAGTATGAAACTACAAAAACTTGACAACACTTTTCAAATGCATCACTAAATAGTAGAAGCACCCAAAATGGACATCCAAGTTGGGAATCTTAATGCCATCCAAGGAATGTTACATGTAAGCAAGTAATTAATGCCCTCTTACACCTGTCATATTACATGTTGCATGCATGGGCACCTGGGGCTAAAAATAGCACTTACACTATCATAGATGTTGTCATAACCATCATAGAATCTTATGACAACTTGCAATTGTCATAGATTCTCTTACAATGTATGACACATGCCAAAAATAGCATATTCCAAGAGGTGGCGCCTAGATTTGCCCAAATCACCTATTTACCTTTACCATGATGCAATAATCAGTAAATGTAACTCCGTAACTACGTGCCCTATAATAAATATTTAATGCTATCAGTGAATCCACTTCATCCCTTATGGGTAAATTATAAATAATAACAGAAATAAATAACTACAAGGATTTACAAGGTTAATGACACCTTAACCCCAACAACAGAATCATGTACAATAGCAATAAGAGCTTTTGGACCTCCTTCCAATTGTGAAATTTGGCATATGTTGTTGATTTCACCTTGTAACAATGTTTTACTTTGATTTTGTTCACTTGAATCAACTTGTAACTCATATAAAACACTTGTATAGGTTTGATATGACTGAATATGATGATGTAATAGGCTGGTATAGTCATGAAATTGATCATTTACCTCCAAAAAAATTAGATTGTACCTCTTGTATTTTAATTGGAATAAAGTCCCTATTCGTTGTCCATGATTTTTCCTCACTAGATGGGATGATACCCTCTTGTTTTGGCATGAAATTGGATTGATCTAGTTGTTGTTCACACTTAATTTTAGGCTTAGAATCATTAGCAAACTGAAACAAATCATTTTCAATCATTTTACCATCAAAATCAGTCCCTAAATCCATTATTTGACAAGTATTTTCTTGTTGATCTGCATTATCTATTTGATTATCCAACTTGCCTAACTTGTCATCCATCTTGTCATCAACCTTAGAAGTCAAGATGTCATCATTTTCAAAGTTCCCTTTGTTGTCCAATGACTGAACATCAGAGTTCAACCATTTTGGAACAACAAAACCTTTAATTGACTTGTTAGGACAACCTTCTAGTGACTCATTCATTATGCATCCAACTTCATTTCCATGTTCATTTTGACAAACAAAATGAGAAATATCATTCTTACCCACGTGTACATCACCTTGTTAATTTTGATTGATGAAAAATAGTTCAGGTGGCATAATTTCCTTCTTGTCTTCATGAGATGGTTCAACCAATGGACCTTCAACGTCCTAAAAATAAATTTTCTTTTCAGATTTATATACCTCTGAATAAGGAAATCTTCCATCTAGAGCCATCTACCCTTATGAGAAAGAATTTACAATCAATCTCAGCATGTATACTGCATTCTCTCAATGAAGCTATGTCAAACAATGTTAGTGGGGACCATCATTTTGCTATGTTCTTATTCAATGTCTCCTTTAAAAGTGAGGTATTCATGACTAGAGAGCTTAATGAGAATATATCAAGGTAAATATGAAAGACTACCCATCTCCTTAATATCTAATCCATCTCAAAATGTGTAAGAAAATAATGAAATTGAAAGCTTGTACCGACATTACCATCCATGCCCTCCTTCTAGCACCAATCTGTTCATAGGTGTTTTTGCACACAACTTAGACAAAATACTAAGTACTTTATCTCTCTTGAAAGGAATCAAATCCTAATGAATCAGAAAATGACTACCCCAAGGTTTCTCCTAGCTAGGTCTTGGCCTTGTGAAATGACTCATTGTTTGATGTTCTTATACCATTACAACAACGTACCTTACATGAATCTGGACAAACTTCAACACACAAGCTTAAATTACATGTAAGACAATCCATTTTCAAATTTAACAATGTATAAACAAATTGATCCAAACATATATTGGCATAAAATGTACCATTTTAGCCTATAACCAACAATATGTCAACTTGCATTCATGAAATATCATCTTTACAAAAGTGCTATGCAAGTTTGAATTTCCTATTCTAACTCTAAACTAATTAGATCTGATAAAAAAAAGTGCAAAAGCAAGGCAAGATAGAGAATGGTTAAAGAGAAAACTAACTAAAACTAAAACCCTTTCCAACATTTTAGCCTCATCAACGGATATAAAAGTTTGCAAACATTTAAATAACCATCCTTGATTTGATCATGACAAGTCAACAATCAAGATTCAAGAAGGTGCAATCATCAATGGTGAGTTTATGGGTGCTCAAGCTAACCACACAAAGCAATTTGCAATCAACAAACCACTAGTGGTATGAACACTTTGAAAACTCATCAAATATCCATGAATCTTCAGTTGAAAATGAAAGAACAACTCAACTTAGTGTTCAAAAACCATGAAAGAAACTTTGTAAGATGACAAGTTTAACAAATCTCAACAATTTCTATTCACTATCTTGACTAGAAACCATGAATTAAACTTGTATTAAGCTCAAAAGATTGATAAACATCAACAATTTCTAAACTTCGTATGGAGAAAACTATCAGAATATTATGAAAATTTAGAAAATACTATGTATTCACCCTCAAATCCCAAAATACAAATGCTTTCAAGTATGTCTGCAATGAGTTTTTCCCAAAAAACACCAAGACTACACCCACTAATTCTCCCCCTTTTACAATCAGTTTTCAGTTATATGCATATGTAAAGCAGCTTTACAATACTAATTTTTCACCTTAAGATCCAATGGATGTGATCAATTTGACCCAATGGCTCACAATTGTTGCTCAAACACAAAGTTAATTTTGGTGGCAAGGATAATTTCCAAAATATTCAACTTCATCCCCTTGTAGCTTCCTCAACACGCTTCCCTTAGTATTAAAAAGTAACTTTTTTTTTGTTTTGACATTTACTTTTTGTTGCCAACAAACACTAAATATATGAAACTACATCTCCAAGGCATTTAATTCTTGCAACTACAACTCCAACAACTTGTTGTAGTGTGACAAATCTCCATAAAGGGGACATGTGCAGCTATAGAAAATCATTTTCTTCATCATGTGGTTGTAGGTGTCCATTTTCCATGTGTAAACATGAGTATCTAGTTGTAGGTGACCATTTTCCATGTGCAAACATGAGTATCCAGTTCTAGGTGACCAAATCTATCATGAAAAGGTTCATTTCCAACCTCTGAACTTCATATTTCCACCATTTTTCCATCTCAAATATTCATCTCAGACCTAGAACAACAAGATGGGCTCTTATGGAAGGTTGTATCAGTCATATTTTAGGCTGCAAATCAATTATACAGTCATACAATACATCTCCAATAAGCTACATGTCATTTTCCCCTTCATTTTCCATTATTTATAGCTCTAAATGTGCATGTACAACAATGGTATAGGTCTAATTTCTTTTGTTTTCCAGCTCCCAGGGTTTGTCCTCATCATGTTTGACACCATCTTAGCTTCATTTTGTACAATAGTGGTTTGAGTGTGAAAATTTAATTTCTCCATGGTTGGGACAACATGGTGCCTCTAGGTTTTCATTTCTCTATGATAGCTTCAGCTAATCACCTCATGTTTCCAACCTCTTAGACCTGTAACCAACAAATCCAAGCATCAATTTCATAAAAAAATAAATCAATTTCAGTCAATACAAATCAAGATACATTCATTTTGTTCATGGATTAGTCAAGGACAACTTGTTAAATTTGTTTCCATGGGCAACTTCACAAATTTGTAGTTTCCTCTTGGTTTCTTTGGTTTTCTCTATGGATCCACTTGTTTTCTCATCTTTTCTTACTTCCCTAGTCTCCAATCACCTTAGAAATAGCCTTTGAATCTATCATTCAAGTCAAATTAGTCTCAGAAATACAATTGATCATAGTTGTCCTAGGGTTTCTAGGTTGTCAAAATATAGTTTCAGTCTTGTTAGGAAAATTCTCAGGGCATTTTTGAGGTCTAGAGCAATCTTCTTTCTCATGACATTCTTCCCATGAATCAAATCATCAATAAGGACTCAACATCTTCATTGTGGTCTCAAGGTGTCTATGATAGTTTGAGGCTATTCTTAGGATTGATTTCTACTATTTTCAAGTGACCTTCTCCAAAGATTAACCATGAGTGCTCTCTAGATAATGATTGTTGAGTGTCTTCATTAGTCTGCTAGGGTTTGGTGGCATGACAAGCTTCATGAAATTATATTTTCTCCATATCGGTCCTATGGCCTTCATGACTATAGTAATTGTCATTTACAAAGATCCAATATATTCATTCCTCACTTTTAATGATTCAACCACCTCCAAAAACCTTTGATGGACAATATCCTAGGTCTAAAACAATTCCCTTTATGATGGCAAACTTTCTCAATGACTATTGCTTCTTTGACTGCAATGATAATTCACATACATGATGATTTTATTCCATGAAAAATGTCAATTAACAAACCTTACTCCTTAAATCGTCCTTGTGAATGCCTTAGTGTCTCCTCATCATGCAAACAAGGCAATCCATAGTTGATTGTGATAGTCCCTAAATTTTATGATTAACTTAACACTTCACTGGACCTAATATCCCTGCCCATAGTTTCATATATCTCATGTATAGTGATGAAACATGGTGTTTCATCTCCTCATCAAAGTGATAATGGTTTAATGATGGTATCTAGATTTAACACTTGATTTCTTTTGTGATCATGATTCTCCTTAAATGACTAAATAATTAGTTGGCCTTCCACTTGCAATTATAACCCTCAGATCTTATAACTCCCCACTTTCCTTGATGGGATTGTTCTTAATGACTTACTTGGTATTCTCTTGTTGGTAAGACAATCCTCCAAGCTTGATAACAAAGGATTGTAGGTTCTTTTACTTGTGACCACAATATCTTCCTTATCTTATGATCAATATTCAAATTAGGATAGTCCCCTTTATTGGCCAAGGCCATGAGGCCTTATCGCCATAAAATTTTTCAAAGTATGTTCAGAACAACACCTTCAAAACCCAGTAATACATTTAGACTTAAAACAAACAATGTCTAAGCTTTCTCCACAGTTATGTTTTAACCATTGTGGTAGTGATAAAAACAAGATTAAATCACCTCAAGTGAGTCAAACTCATTCTTCCTCCAAAAGAAATAACTTGAAGGTAAAAATCAATCTTATTTGAATACTGTTGAAACCTATGAAAGCAACATATCACAATTATTCTCACTGTATGACCTTTACTATTAACATGTAGCATCTTTTTTTGACAATTATGGATTGTGATAGTCCCCAGTGATAGGGATAGTCATTTCTTTAATCTTCTGAGGGCATTTATTCAATATATTTATCATTCTAGAGAGTCATAAGGATGCTTTCATCATGATAATAAAAAAACACGTCTTTTATAACAAACCTTGAGGTTTTAAGTGGTATGATTTGCAACAAGAGGTGACTGTGGAAGTTTTGGGTAGTCTTATTTCATTGAGGTCCTGCCATGTCTTTAGATTCCTATGACTAGCATTATCAAATGTTCACTCAATCATGAATGATCTTGAATGAGTTTGGACAACGTTATTCACTCTTCTCATGGTTTACTTGTCATTGATGATCTTGTCCACTATAGTACAATAGGGTTCTTGACTACCTTGGGTAGCACAAGGGATCAACAGGTATGGTTGGCTTCCCTTTGAGGAAAATTCCTTGGTGATTCTTAGGCTTTTGACATTCTTTTACTCCTGCACAACTAAGTAAAATAATGACAACCTCCTCGTAGGCATCTTGGGGGTATAGGCAATGAAATATGTTTCATTAAATGACACAACAACAGGTGTTATTCTTTCCTCTTTCTCATGAAGAATAACCCTAAGTGAGGGTTTAAATCTTTCCACATCCCTTCAATCCCCTTTTGTTTCCTTAAAACCTTCTTAATCGGTGGCAGTGATCTTATTAACATGACAATGGTAATAGATAAATCATAGACTTGTGACAAATCATGAAATGCGGCACCGTGAAAAGACTTGGCAACTCAAACCTATGGACCATGTAAGGAAGGAAAACATGTTAAATCCTTGATACACATATTGTTCATGCATTCTCATAAATCATTATGTTAAATATTCGATTGATCATGGAAATGAACAAGATCAAACCCTCAATTCATCTTCCAAGATGAGCATCATGAATGCAGTTATAACCTTTGCTTGCATTTGACTATATACAGTGACTTGAAACCATGAATAATGAAATGCAAAAAGCCAAAGTAGGGTACAATACACTGTGCAGGATAACAGTGTTTCTCAATTTGAAGACAATCCCATATCTATATTTTAACCTGCAAGATTCATAATCTCTAACCCTACTGTCATGGAATAACAAACTTAATTGACCTATAACATACCCTATTTTATGTTACATCAATCACAAAATGACTTGATGATTATCCTTGCTAGATGACTACCCCTCCAATGTTTCAACACTCCTTTTGACTATGGTAAACCATCTTCAAGAGTTCATATTTGAGTGGGAGTGAGGTGTTTACAAGATCACAGTTCTATGATCTCCATAACTATCCCTCCACAACCCAAACAATACAAAACCTAATGGATCGAAAAGGTGACATTACCCTTACATTGCGTGACAAAGGGTCTGCATTTGGGAAATCCTACATAAATGTTTTTTCTTTATGATAGCTAGGGGCATTGCAATTTGTGATAGTCTAGGCACCAAATTTGATAGATTGCCTATGGAAATCAAATTTGGGATTGAAGATGTGATACTTCTTTTGAATGGAATCATGGTGCAATTCCAATTTCAATCCATCCTGTGAGGAAGCCATGTGGTGCGAAGCACCTGAGTCAATGATCTGGGTACCAAGATTTGAAGCAACAAAAATGGGGGCCTTGCCCTTTCCTTTCCCCTTAATCTTTTTCTATGTCCTTTGTAGACCCTTCTGATGAACCTTGTTTGACAGAGTCAGGAACATTGATGTTGTTCTTTTCAAGAATATGTGTAAGGTGGTCAATCTGTTTCTTTCAACACTTGTGTTCGTCATGACCAGACCTTTTATAGTAGGAACACTTGACCTTCTCCTTCTCTGGTTGTTCACCTTTTGATGAAGAGGTTGAATTGGCTACATTTGAGGCAGTAAGTTTCTGATCTTTCTTCTTCTCTCCTTGATTCTTTTATTTCTTATCCTGTTTGCCTGACCCTTTCTGTTCTTTTGTGCCTTAATTTGTAGACAAGGCAAGCGACTTAGAGGGTTTAACTATACCCATGTGAACTAATTTATCTTTCTCCTTAGTGAGTTATGTAACAAACTCATCTAGAGAAGGCATTTATAGTTGGAACCCAGAGCACATTTTGTGGCATGAACAATAGAAACAAATACAGAATAGTTAAGACCAAGCTTAGAAAGAATACTTAAGATTAGTTATGTGTCTTTCTTTTCTATTCCACACTATTTTAACTATAATTTGATGGCTTTTAATTTTGTGAAGAAGTCTTGTATGGTGTCAAAATTGCCAAGACTCAACCCTACGAGTTCATTCTCAAATTGATGACCCCTTATTTCATCTTGCTTACCAAAGAGGTTTTTCAATGTGGTCCACATATCATTTGGTGTAGTGGTAGATTCTATGTGAAAAAGTAAGGTAGGAGACACTGACATACAAAGAGTACCAAATGCTTCATCAGATTTATTAAACCATTTAGACTTTTCTGCATCTTGTGTAGGTTCTGTTTCAAGTCCCATTGTAACCTACGCAATCCTTGCCTTTTGAGATAGATTAAAATTTTAGATTTCAATTCAAAATAGCTATATGGCATTAGAATAGGAACTATTGATGGATATATTAGTGTAGAAAAGTAGATTGTTATGTAGAAAGAGAACTGTGAAAAATAGACACACAAGACACCCCCCCTTTTCACTAGTTTTTGAAACGGCCCCTCTATAAATTACAATGCTAGTACTTTATAATTAGTGCATTTTATGATGCAAATATCATATATTCAAACTCTTATAGGGCCCACAATGGCCAAAACACTGTAAATATAGCTCAAGCACATTATGAGATCAATTTGAGAGCACTAGTGTGTACACAGAAAAATATCAACTCTGGAAAAAATGGGACTTGAAAAGGAGTTTGTTTGCACAAGTTATGGCTCTCAGAAGATCTCAAAATGAGAAATGTGCAACAAATTTTGAGAGAATCTTTAATTTATAAAAAAATAGAGCATCAAATCAAAAAGCCAATCTCACCACAACATAGAGCATGAATTTCTACTCCCCCAAAAAAGAGATTGTTCTACAAAAGGCCTTTGTATGGCTGAGAATGGGCCTCCTGAAGTTGGCCTACAAACTGAAAAGTGCAATGGTGAAGGGGTAGAAAATTCAAAACAACCCTGCTTGTGTCATGTTGACATTACCGCTATTTTTGGCAGAAATCCTCCAACTTTGGCAGAGTTTCCAAGTTTAGTTGCAATTTTTTAGTTTAAGTGAAACTCCAAATTTGGCGAGGTCTAGATAAATGTAGAGGAGGTAGCAATTTGGTAGGCAGCCAAATCTATCACCAAATTTAGTAGCACAAAGGGTGGTGGTGGTGGAGTTTAGATGTGGTGGTAGTGAAGTCATAAAGTTGCTTTGGTGGTAGTGACTAGCTGGAGTGTTGCTTGGGCAACGTCATGGCTGGAGAGGTCACGCAAGGGTTGAGTGTAGCTTGGGGGTTTTAAACCCTGTCCTCAAGGTGCGGTGCCTGTAGTGGTGGTAGGACTACTTCGTCCTGGTGGCAGTGGGGTGAGGTCACTGCGTAAGCAGTGTTCCCAATGCAATATATATATGACTACTAATAGGATTGTTTTATAAATATATTCTGAGACAAAAAGATGTTTTTTAATATATAGTTTTGCATAGTCCGTACGATAACAAATGTCGTACGACTCAAGAGATAATTTTTTTTGCCTTAGAGGTCAACTTCTTTGAATTCAATGATTTGACAGTTGATATTTAGGTTTTTAGGCCTTCTAATCATGATAGCAAGGTCCATTTGGGTTGAAAATGCTCTGATTTGATATCTACCTTCTAGAACCATGTTTCAAACCCCTATTTGCAAATGGGTCCTTCGATCTTTGATTTTGGTGAAACAAAAGCCAATATTGACTTTCTCAAGCCTTCTAGATGCTATGGAACAGTTGTAAATGCCACTGAGATTACTAAAAAGCTATAATCATCCAAATCTCACAAAAACACATATATGCAAACCAGAGTAATACAAATGCCTATTTTCCTTCTACACTACTTTGTTTCTCCAGATCATCCGAGGATGCAAGAGAAGAGCATATTGGGTTTTTGCGAAAAATATTAGCAATGATTAGTCTCAAATCTCTAAAAAATTGAACAATAAAAATGAGTTATTCCATACAACCAGGATTTGATACCATGTTAGATTCTATGAGAAGTGAAAATCGTAGCCAAGATTTGTTGTCGGTCATAGATCACATGCACTCTAGTCGACAAATGATCAAAGATCAAAATAAAAGAATGGAGAATTATCCTGAAAGAGAAGACTCAAGAGATAAAATGCAAGAGAATTTAGAGAATGTTCACATTACTCTCACTGACTAGTAGAAGTGAGATATGAGTGTTGTGTATATAGCAAAATATGGGCATATACATCCAAGAGGTGTAATAACTCCGACTACCCAAAATAGGTGAAAGTTTTACCTACTTGGTAAATGCCAAATTACATGGTTGCACTTACTCGGATAAAGACAAATAAATGGTTATGAGAGGTGGCATAAAAATCTAAAAGAGGGTGTGAGACTCAACTACCTAAGTGTGGGTGAGAACAACACATGTAACTGATGGATTATGCCATATGGTCTCATATTAACCATGCCTAGTTAACCTAAGCAAGCTTAATAATACATTTAAGAAAAAGAAATATCCCATAACACAAGGAAAATAAGAAATCTACACTAATAGACATCTCCACCCTCACATGGGTGTTCCATTTTTCCCACTCCATGATTCTAGGAGATACATACATAATTAACTATCTACAAACAATAAGTTACGTTAGACCTTAGGATATGCAAGGTGAATAACACACCTAGTCCTAACATGAGTAGTTAATAAATACTTAGAGACTTGTTTACATTACTTTGCTTTCAAACAATAGACTCACTAGACTAAATGGATACTCCTTGTAGAATGGTGGTACAACACCTCTTATCATTCTTCCAACAAGTTGAAGTCCTATGAAGCTGTGTATGGCCAACCTCCACCATCCCTCACTTCCTACTTTCTAGGTATTTCCAAGATGCAAGCTATTGACTCCACTCTTAGCACCTATAAGTCTCTTCTTTAAACTTTTAAGGACAACTTGGCCTTAGCTTCGTACTTATTAAACAAATTGATCAACACTATTTTGATCACACATTTATTCTTGGGGATATATTTTCCTATATCTTTAATCATATGAGAAAACACCCCTCGAGTTTATTAGCATACAAAGTTATCACCCAAATCATATGGACCCTTTTAGATACTACAATGGGCGGGTGAAGTGGCCTACAAGTTGGATCTTTCTCCATCCTCCAAGATACATCATTTTTTCCATATCTCATGTCTAAAGAAGATTCTTGGCCAACATATTCATAGTGCCTTCACACTTCCTGAATTGGATGAAGAAGGATCTATCCTACTCGAGTTGGAGGCTATTTTGGGCCAATGATCGTGCTCTTTATAACTACACAATTATAAGATGTCTTGAGTAGGGGAAAACTCTAGAGTTTTGGTTCGATGGCAAGAATTACAACTAGAAGATGCTACTTGGGAACCTTTCCACCAATTTTAACTATAGTTTCCCTAGCTTAAGCTCGAGGATAAGATTTTCCAAATGGGGGGGGCATGTTAGGACTCTCATGTCCTAACCTTATACTATTTTGAACATTGTAATCTTCATAGTATAGTTATTTAGTTAAAATTACATTATGTGAATTTATATCTCATTGGTTGTACCTTGTAAGTCACTCTTTGTGAAGAGTTTATAGTGATGTAATAAATTAAATATCATCTTGGAAACATACTTTGTAATAGAGCTTTGCTCCTAAGGAGGTTGCCCCCTCAAAGAGGCCTACAATTCTTATTATCAATATAAGCATATTTGTAGACATTTTCTTAGCATTATGTTCTTTTTGCATGTTATTGTTCTATTTGATAACATTTTGTAGGTGAAATCCTAACACTGACCCTCATAATTTAGCATATTCTCTTAGGAAATCAAGGCAAACAAATTCTGATAGTCCACCTTCTACCAAATCAAATTCACAAGTTATAGTTTAGGTTTATTCGTTTGATCAAGTTTACACTTTGCATAGGTCAACCAAGAAGAAAAACAATCAATTTATAGAATCTAATATCTTTGTCTAAGCGAGCTTTAAAATTCCAACACGTTATCGAATTAGTTTTTGACATCTATCACAACACATTCCCATCATTAAATTTCAAACTAAATATTACATTTAATCTATTTAATTTATATATTTTCAATTATCACTCACTACTCATTACTCTACATCAAATTTATTTATTATTATGATTATGTCGAAGTTGTTCCCTCTACTAAAATGAACAAGCTAACTTTCCCATCTAACAGTGGAAAAAATGTTAAATGTTGATCGCACTGAGATGCTGAGAGGGGGGGTGAATCAGCATATACAAAAACTTAACTACTTTATTTGCAGAACAAATCAAATTACTCAGAGAGTAGAAGGTAAAATATGCACCACATTAATCAACATATTAACACTAGGATTTTTACGTGGAAAACCCAAAAATGGGAAAAACCACGGCGAGTGTTAGATCACAATATAATGCTTACTCCCTATAAAAGTTTACAACATTGTTTTAGGGCTACAACCCAAGGAAGCTACAACTCCCTGCTGACATTGTTTTAGAGCTACAACCCAAGGAAGCTACAACTCCCTAAAGAAATATCACTGTGATGTAGGAGCATCTCAGGTTGCAGAGCAATCTTGCATTAACCAAAAACATTTGCATTCTTTCTTTCTTTCATTTTCAGTTTAGTTCAATCAGTTGCAGTTTTCAACATTTTATACTGCATTTCACTGCATCTTCATATCAGAGCTCATGGAGCAGGACTTAGCATCTACATATCATCATCTACATTATATCCAAATTTTAGGTTATTTGGACTTGTCTACTACTTAGAGTTATTGCTATCAGAAGAACATCAGCTTTCACAGAACAGAGCAGTCAAACAATCAGTTGAAGGAGAAGGTTTGCGGAGCACTTCCATGACTTGCGGAGCTAAATGGAACATCATACACATAACATATGGATCAAATATACCTTCCTTGAGGTTTGTACCAAGTTTCATCCATTTGCGAAGTGTTACCATTGTTAAGGCCGACCTACTTGTTTCTACACGTTACATCCTTCTTTGGAGTTTGTAACCTCTTGTGGCCAACACGGAGGATTCCTTGAGCTAGAGATGATATATATAGATCTCTTAGAGGCATTAGGAAAGTAGTTATCAGTTAGTAGTTCTTTGATATGATTTAGATAGTTTTAGAAGATAGATTCTTTTCTGGGAAGGCACTTCAATGCCATATCTTGCATATCTATTGTAACCCAGAAAGCAGGCCTATGAGCCCTTTAATTGTAGCTCGCATGTTGCTGACATATGAACATTGTAATTCTTTGATATTTTGAATATATGAATCTTCCATTGCATTCTACAAGTGATTTATTTTCGTTGTGTTTACTCTAGTTGCATGGTTTGGACAGTTCATTCTGTGAACCCTCCGACCGTGACTACACCAAGTGGTATTAGAGCAAAGTTTGGAATCTTTGGGGAATTAAAGGCATTCCAGAAGATCTTGTGGTGAACTGATCGCCGACCTGAGGTAGTCTACTTGCACTTGTCAACAGAGTGCCAATTGTGAGGCAATTGCTACCTTGTAGTCAGATTGCCGAATTGAGGCAGTTGCACTGGATCCTAGGAAGAGATGTCGCTAAGGAGGATGCCTGCTATGGGCACTATTGCTGGAAGAATGGAATAAATGATGGAAATGATGAAAACAATGAAAGTTAGACTAGATGATGTAGAAGAAGATAGAAGAAGAGGATTAACCCCTAAACATGATGTTGAAAGTGATGATGAAGAATTTCAATCTGTAGATCAAAATGAAGAAACCCTAGAAGAAGAATAAGAATCAGATCAGGTGAAGATGTTGAAAGCTATTTCAAAGATTGGAAAGATACCTAGAGTGGATGTACCGAACTATACTAGGAATTTGAATCCGGAGGAATTGATTGACTGGATAAATGACTTGGAGGAATACTTTAAATATGAAGAAATTGAAGATCTGGAGAAAGTAAGATTTGTGAAGACTAAGTTGAAAGGACATGCTGCTATTTGGTGGAAAGTTCAGTTGGATAGGAATAGGAGAGGAAAAGAGAAGATCATAAAATGGGATAGAATGGTGACAAAGTTGAAGATTCAGTTTATACATGCCGACTATGAGTTGGAACCTTTGAATAGATTGCAGAACTTGAGGCAAAAGGAGAAATTTGTGAAGGAGTATACTGAAGAATTTCATAAGATGATCATAAGGACTGGACATAGTGAAGAAAGCAAGGAGAAAGTGGAAAGATACATAAATGGATTGAGGATGAATATTTAAGAAGAACTAAGTCTGGTAAGGATAACAACGATAGAAGAAGCCTATCAATTTGCATTGAAAGTTGAAGACAGGTTGAATAAAAAACATGAGCAAAGATAGAGAGGTAGAGGAGGTAAATTTCAAAGAGGTAGAACATATTCCGGAGGAGAAAGACCTTATGCAGAGTAGAACAAATAAAGTAGTCCATTCAAGAAGGAAGATAGAGACAACAATTCATACCAAAGAGATGACATAAATTTCTACCATAGAGGGAATCATAATTCTTACCATAATGAAGGGTATAAGAGAAATGAAAGAGAATTTGATAAGAGAACATTCAGAGGAACTTATTTTAAGTGTGGAGGTGAAGGACAGAGCATTTGAATGTCATCAGAGAAGTACAAGTAAGAAGACAAAGAATAGTGCAAGAGAGCAGCTTATGTGGAAGAACTTGTCAGATCACCTAGTTCAGTTGGAAAACCAAAGAAAGGAGAATCATTGGTTATGAAGAGAGCCTTATCTCAAGTAGAGACAACTGAGGAACCACCGCAAAGGAAAAGTTTGTTTTGGACCAGATGCAAATCAGGAGATAAATGTTGTAAAATGATCATTGATAGTGGCAGTATTGATAATTTGGTTTCAGAGGAGATGGTGACTAAGCTGAACCTGGAGAGATTGAAACACCCTAAGCCCTACAAGATAGCATGGATTCAGGATGAACACAAGATACTAGTGAGTGAACAATGTTTGGTGAAAGTTCATATAGGATCTTATAGTGATGAAGTAATGTGTGATACTATGTCAATGGATGTATGTCATAAATTGTTGGGTAGACCATGGCAGTATGATAGAAAAGCTATATATGATGGGAGAAAGAATACTCATACCATAACATCAAATGGGAATAAACATATCTTGATACCTTTGGAAGATAAGCCTAAAAGTGAAGTATGCGGGAATGCTATAATCTATTTAGTTGACGGAAGGAAATTTTTGGATGGATTGAGACATGAGAATATGTGTTTTGCTTTAATTCCTAAGAAGTGCGGAACCCTAAGTATAGAGACTGAAGAATCACATCCAGAAGAGATAACTGAATTATTGATAGAGTATGAAGACATCATATTAGATAATGTGCCTGAAGGATTGCCACCAATCTGGAGTATCAGTCTACATATGGACCTTATACTTGGAGCTAGTTTGCCTATTAAAGTAGCACACCAGATGACACCAACAGAGAATGCAGAGCTGAATAGACAGATACATGAATTGTTGAGGAAAGGATTGATCAAAGAAAGTTTAAGCCCATGTGCGGTACCTGCAGTACTAACACCGAAGAAAGATGGAGAATGGAGGATGTGTACAGACTCTAGAGCAATCAATAAGATCACGGTTAAGTATAGATTTCCATTGCCAAGGATGGATGACATTATGGACTGTTTGAGTGGAGCAAAGTATTTTACAAAGATAAACTCGAAGAGTGGATACCATCAGATCAAAATCAAAGGAGACGAATGGAAGACTGCATTTAAGACAAATAAAGGATTGTATGAATGGTTAGTGATGCCTTTTGGATTGACTAATGCATCGAATACTTTCATGAGGTTAATGAATGAGGTTTTGAAGAAATTATTGGGTAAGTTTGTTATTGTATACTTGGATGATATTCTAATTTTCAGTAAGACAAAAGAAGAACATTTGTGGCATATTAGACAAGTATTACAGAGGTTGAGAGAAGAGAAATTGCTGATAAACATCAAGAAATGTAGTTTCATGAAGGAAGAATTGGTTATTTGAGATTTGTGATTTATGCGGAAGGATTGAAGATGGACCCTGAGAAAGAGCAATTGTTGAGTGGCAAACACCAGAGAGCATTAGAGAGGTAAGATCATTTCATGGATTAGCAAGTTTCTATCGGAAGTTCATCCAAAATTTCAGTTCAGTATGAACACCCATGATAGAGACAATGAAAGGTGACATAAAGGATTTTAAGTGGACATTAGGAGCAAATAAAAGTTTTGAATTGTTGAAGTAGAAAGTGATGGAGCAACCAATGTTATAATTATTGGATTTCAACAAGCTATTTCAAATAGATTGTGATGCAAGTGGAAATGCAATAGGAACAATGTTAAGTCAAGAAGGTAGACCAATAGCATATTTTAGTGAGAAGTTGAATGATACAAAGAGAAGATATTCAGTTTGTGATCAGGAGTTCTATGCCATAATTCAAGCCTTGAAGAAGTGGAGACATTATTTGTTACCTAAGGAATTTGTGTTGTACATGAATCATCAAGCTTTACAATATTTGAACAGTCAAGGAAAGTTGAATCAGAGACATATGAGATGGGTAGAATTCATGCAAAGTTACACATTTGTATTGAAGCATATGAGTGGGAAGTCAAACAAAGTTGCAGATGCATTGAGTAGAAGAAGGAATTTGCTGATAGAGATGAGAGTAGAAGTATTAGGTTTTGAGGAACTGAAGCACGTGTATGAAGAAGATCTTGATTTTACAAAACCATGGAAAGCATGTAAGGAACCTATTGTGACAGATAGAAGTAAGTGGTTGGATTATTTCATTCAGGAGTATATGTTGTTCAAAGGAAATTAGTTATGTATAACTAGGAGTTCAACGAGAGATAATTTGATAAAGGAGAAACATAGTGGTGGATTGACATGACATTTTGGAATTGACAAGACAATGGCTTTGGTAAGTGAACATTATTTTTAGCCTCAGATATATAAGGATGTAAGGAAGTTTGTGCAGAATTACAGAGTGTCTCAAGTTGCAAAAGGGAGTAGTCAGAATACTAGTTTGTATAAATCTTTGACAGCACCGGAGAGACCTTGGGAAGACATAAGCATGGATTTCATATTAGGATTTCTAAAGACACAAAGGGGACATGATTCTATATTTGTAGTGGTGGATAGATTTTCAAAGATGTCACATTTCATACCTTGTAAGAAGACAAATGATGCAGTGCATGTTGCTGACCTATTTTTCAAGGAGGTTGTGAGATTGCATGGATTACCTAAGAGTATAGTTTCAGACAGAGATACAAGATTCATTGGATACTTTTGGAGGACATTCTAGAAGAAGATGAAGACATACCTAAAGTTTAGTTCAACATTTCATCCACAAACATATGGACAAATAGAAGGGGTAAATAGGAGTTTGGCAAACTTGTTGAGATGTTTGGTAGGAGATAAGACAGGAAATTAGGATCTAATTCTACCGCAAGCAGAGTTTGCATACAATAATTCGATGAATAGGAGTATAGGGAAGACACCATTTGAGATTGTGACTGGAATGAAACCTAGAGGAGTTGTAGAATTGAGAGACATCAATATGGAGAATAAGAGAAGTGTAGAGGCAGAAGAATTTGCAGTATACATGGAGACAATACATAATCAGGTCAAGAAGCATTTGGAGGAGACGAATAGCAAGTATAAGGAGCAAGCAGATGCGAAGAGGAGACAAAGAATTTTAAGTTGGAGATGAAGTAATTGTATATATGACGAAGGAGATATTTCTAGTAGGAACATAAAATATGCTGAAGATGAAGAAGGTTGGACCATGTAAGATTCTTAGGAAGTTTGATTCAGGAAATGCATATGAAGTGGAACTATCAGAGACATTGGGTATATCACCTATAGTCAACATTATAGACCTATATCAATATCATGAAGGAGAATCAAGTGATAGCATTGAAGATGGTTTGAAGAATCAGTTACCACAACAACAACCGGAGCAGATAGAGGACATCTTAGATAATAGAGTTAGACGCAACACTAGAGGCAAGCAATACAAAGAATATTTGGTTAAGTGGAAAGGTAGACCAGAAGAAGATTCATCATAGATTTCTCAGGCTGAGGTAGACCACCTTGGTTTTCTTCTAGCCCCGACAAAGTGAAGGACTCACTTTTTCAACAAACCATGTCTAATGCAGGAGCATTCCAGGTTGCAGAGCAATCTTGCATCAACCAAAAACATTTGCATTCTTTCTTTCTTTCATTTTCAGTTCAGTTCAGTCAGTTGCAATTTTCAACATTTTGTATCGCATTTCACTGCATCTTCATATCAGAGCTCATGGAGCAGGACTTAGCATCTACATATCATCATCTACATCATATCCAAATTTCAGGTCATTTGGACTTGTTTGCTAAGAGTTATCACTATTAGAAGAACATCAGCTTTCACAGAACAGAGCAATCAGACAGTCAGTTGAAGGAGAAGGTTTGCAGAGCCAAATGGAACATCATACACAACACATATGGATTAGATAGACCTTCCTTGAGGTTCGCACCAAGTTTCATCAATTTGTTGAGCGTTACCAGTTGTTTAAGGCCGACCTACTTGTTTCTACACGTTACATCCTTCTTTGGAGTTTGTAACCTCTTGTGGTCGACGCGGAGGATTCCTTGAGCTAGAGATGATATATATAGATCTCTTAGAGGCATTAGGAAAGTAGTTCTCAGTTAGTAGTTCTTTGATATGATTTAGATAGTTTTATGATTCTTTCAGGGAAGGCACTTCAATGCCATGTCTTGCATATCTGTTGTAACCTAGAAAGTAGGCATGTGAGCCCTTTGATTGTAGCCTGCATGTTTCTGGTATATGAGCATTGTAATTCTTTTATATTTTGAATATATGAATCTTCCATTGCATTCTACAATTGAGTTGTTTCCATTGTGTTTACTCTAGATGCATGGTTTGGACAGTTCATTCTGTGAACCCTCCGACCATGACTGCACCACACTGCTACAAAGAATTACAATGATAACATAACTATGAACTACTATGAAAGAAGCATCCGACTTATGCTAATATTGTAGTCCTCTTTTCTGCACAATTACTTCATCATACCGAATTCACACACTTCATACTGCTCATTCTTCTCTATCACATTTGCTCTCACTCATATCTTATCCATAAATGAATTTGTTCTTCTATATATCCTTCGCAACCACTTAAAACCTCAATTAGGTTGGCACTAGAAAGACCTAAGATGAAACATGTAATTCTGTATGGGTTGGATTGGAACACATACATTATGAGTTGTGGATCACTTCACATGGCACAACAAGGTTAATTACATCATAACACATTCTTCAATTTCAAAACCATTGATCAGGATCCATTGCTCATGAAATAAACTGGACTGTTGGCTCAAACAATAGTACCACTGCTAGCTGAACATCTTCACATCACCGAGGAGAAGCCAAAAACATTATGCGGACCAAGATTTCAATGATGTATCTTCTCAAAACTATCCATATACCATTCTCCTGAAGTATCTAACCAATATATGCATCCACAAAACAAGAAACATGTTGAATTGATGAAAACATGGTGTTCCAGACTGATTGTGACACATCAAAACTTAAGATATTGCATTGTGAATCACTGAGTCAACTAAAATACTCATGAATGAACTTGTGCAACATTATTAACATATTATTAGATCCACACAATCATATCTATCATTTTCAGAGGAATGTAGAGACATTTGACTTAGCTGCACTGTGATCAGTATTCATGTATACACATAACTCAAGGTGACTTGAACACCTTGTGCAGTACAAGAAATAAGAGAGAATTGTGTGCAATTCAAACTTGAGATACTATGAAGTATGTAGAGTTTCCACAGATACTCATATGGCTGATCTACACCTTCTCCATCTTCCGCAAGTACTCAAACATGTGTTCTATAGAGTACTTCTACATCTAGAATTGTCTGTATTACTTCTGTCATTTGAAAGCTAACCTTGCAGATCATAAGAGCACATGTTATTGCAAGGTAGCATGTATTGCACATCTCTGAACATATTTCCAAAACTGCATGGGCACAACTTCTCTTCTAGAGGAATGCGAAGCATTCCAATAGGTCTCCATTACTACATTACTTTGTCAAAACACAATTCAGAACTCTACCACTTATAGCTTTCTCTGTTGAAGGTGTAATGAGCTGAAATCTTGGATATAATATGTTCATATGTTAGTCAACTTGTCTTCTAAACTGCAAGACTAAATCTTGTTCTTTGGAGGAATGCAAACCAAAATACTGTAACTTTGCCTTAGGATATACATTGTGAAGGCCTTAGCCAAACTTCTTTAACTTTTTCTAAATGCAGTACACCAGAATGGTAGAATAGTAATGTAGGCATGTTGGGAACATGTTAGAACATATGTACTCACCTCCGCATCATACTTATCATCACTCTTTCTCATACTTAGATAGTTTTCCTTCATCTGCTAGGTCTTCCAGACCGACATGTCTAACCATGTTGACCTGAGTCAAATCATCTCTCTCAAATCTTCCACTGTCCATCAGCTTCATCATCTCTGACCTCAGGTTGACACATATTGAGTTGACATCAATGACTACACACATTTCCAATATTATAAGGACGCAAGATGATGGGAATCCTCGAGACCGTGGGATTTGCTAAGAAGATTTTATCAAATTTTATTTATAGATGCTAACACTTAAAATCATTTCATATAATTTGGAATTGTAGTATTGATTTTATTATATCTAACTACTTCAAAATAATCACTTTGAATCAAACGTATTGATAAAGGTACATATTGAGGAGATTTATTGGAGATAATTTCAAGATTGCAATTGTATTGATATAGATCTAATGCAAGCAACAATATAAAACTAATATTAACAATAAATAAAATAAAATTATGTTGTACACACGAAGGAGATTAGTTGTTAAGATGTTGTGTCTTAGCTATAAGTAGTATCGTCACTAAATCTTTTTATCACATGATACATTAAACCTTTGGACTTCTGTAGTTGATTACATGGCATACACGTGTATGGCTTTTGTTGCTCACAACGCCTTTTATTTTTGGTAATATGTATTCTTTTTCTCTTTAATCAATATTTCTTAGCTTAGGGGATGGGTTTTATTTGTTGATATGAATAAAAATATATTGCTTGTGTTGATTTTTTTAAATTATGAAATATATTCATGATTACAAGTGTCTGCTATGGATTGCTATGCTTTGAGTGGTGCATTCTAGGGGCCATGCCTCTCCGATGCTGTCAGTACTTGTAAAGATCAAGATCATGCTACTTCTAGAAAATGTGATTTTTTCCAATGCCTTTTTTATAATCCCTATTAGAATGGCATTGTAATGATGTAGTTGTTTAGTGGTAAAAAGAGGAAGATGTGATTTTGTTTTATTTCAAGGGTTTATGTTAAATCCTCCTTTCACCACAACATTCAAGGACATTCAACTGAGTAGAGAGTTCTACTACAGATCTCATGTCACTTAGAATAGAGGGGAAGATTGGAATTGTGTGAATTTGTTGTTCAATTAAGTCCAATTATGCTTAAAACCCTAATTTCATAAAATCGTAATCAAATGGACAAATTACAGAAAATGATCGCACACAGAGATATCTAATGACAATCAAATACATACCAGATTTCAAAGATCAGTGTGCGAAAAAGTCGGGGACTAATGAGCGGGTGCCCTAGTCCAGTGTACCTATTTTTGTTTGGATCTCTAAAGAATGTCTGCAACACAACTTTGCTGTCACAGAGATTTCACCGCTTCATAATCCAGAGGACTAATGAGCGGGCACCCTAGTCCAAGCCCTAATTTTCTTCTTTGCTCTGCACTTTCGATAGTCTGTAATGTCTCCCTGCAACTCCACTTCTTTCACTTCCAAAACCTGTAACTTTCAATCACAGAAAAGTGGGTTGGGGGTTGTGGTGTTTAGAGGCTTGCCTCGGTCAAGCCTCGAAGAGACATTCAAGTCTTCTGAACACCATTGTCAAATAAAGAGTGCGTATCCCTATGGGATAGAGGCAAAAACCAATTGAGAAATGATTAAAAACACAAACGGATGTCACCTTGATGGTGTAGATCTCATGGAAGGAAGATGCTTCTTTCATGCCATGAGGAGATGGAGCCAAATTTGCATAAACAAACACAATAACAACAAAATACTGCTCTGCAACACAATGAAAGCCTTTGAATCACTTTAGCATAAGATCACAATTCGCAATGTCCATCTAGTTTACAAATGAATGCCTAAACATGCTTATATATGCAACTAAACAACTTCCCTCCTAGAAATTTGTAATTCAAACTTGAGGTGTCATCATAGGACCTAATAACGATCACATAACCGACACATGAAAATAGGTCTTGACCTAAAATAGGGTAGGACTAGGGCGCAGGCGCCCAAGTCCTCCCCCCTATTTCAGGCAGGATTCATCATAAGTGCATCCCTTAGGTCCCATTTGTCATGAAACTCAGTGGTTTTCTCATCAGGAGTCATCATTAACATGCAAAATGACCTAAATGCATTCTAAAGGACCCAGGAGCTAAACCTTAGGAGGGAAAAGCCCCCAAGGGGACATTTTCTGACATAACAGTAGCCATCCCAATGAAGACTTATTCGAGTGGACTTATGTGTTTCTTTTGTGATGGGAGAATACAGATCCAATAAAACTAGTCTTATAAATGTGTTAAATAAGTAGTAATATAAATTTATGCATAATAAGGTAATGTAATGATTACATATCTTTATTTATAAATAATTATAATATTTTTATTTTATTTTCTAATTTATATTAATAAATATTTATTAAAAATAATAAAATTATTTTAAAGATATATTTATGTCGAAGGCGTTCCCTTTACTGAAATGAACGAGCTAACTTTCCCATCTAACGGTGGAAAATATGTTATAAGGATGCAAGACGATGGGAATCCTAGAGACAGTTGGATTTGCTAAGAAGATTTCTGACATGACACGTCACTATTTGTAATAAACCTGCAATCAATGGATTGAAAAAGTACCTTGTCAAATATGTTCTTTGAGACACGTGACATGGAGTCGATTGATTTAACTAATAAAAATCTCAACAATTGGCATGGTAGGTTGAATGTCTTCACCAAGTTTTTATTGGTTACTAAGATTTTGAATTGATATTAAGTAGAGATGTGCCTTTACAGAATGACTGGTCGTCTAATGCCGTGATGTTGGCAGCATTGTCTTCATTAGAAGTAGTTGCTTCATGATTCTTTGAATTACTGGGCGACAAAGTGTATTTGGAAGACAAAAGGCATCTTAGCAATGCACTCAGCCTTTTCTTTTCTATTATTTGCCATGTTGGTCGATGGGGGAAGGAACATAGTTCAAATAATTTATGGCAACATCGCCATGTATAAACCTTCCCCTAGAAAATCTTCACAAAATTAGTTCAGAGACACATTAATTGGAAGGAAGCATAGATAACACGATTCTCCACTTCTCTCATCAAAATTTTGATGAGGTTGCCACTCTTCAAGGGGTAGATTGCACGTGATATTCCTTTCTTACAATAGAATTTCAGTTACATTTTACCCTTGTATGGTACGATTTCATACCCTTTCCCACCTACCACATGTTCTTCCATGCTAGGATGGGAAAATCGTGTATATCAAGACAACTATAGGCTTGCTCTACCACATGGTAGCTTGGGATGACGTAATGTGTCAAAAAAAATTATTAAATATCTGTTTGCAAGAGTCATGTTTTTATTTCATGTGTTTACTTTTCTTATGGGTCCATTGCCATGTGCCACTCACATCAACATTTGAGTGTGAGCATATTTGGAGTATAATTAACCATCTGGTGAAGTTCCAAAGTGCAAGCTCAAAATACATGTGTGCAAAGGGAATTGGGTGACAGATTAGACAAGTCAACTTAAAATAAAACATAGAGTGCATGGAGTTATATATGGCAGGCCAACGCTTAAATTTAAGCACTTATGAATGTTTTAAATAATGCAAGGCCACATAGATATAATAGAGGTATAAGTCATCTTGATTAAATATGAATGATCCTAGACTTGCATAAAATGCATCTAACGATCTGAGTTAACTTTGCATTTCTGCTTAATGAAGGTTGTTGCACTCGTTTCATTTAATGAAACTTTATTTTGAGTTTATAATTAATGATAAGTTTTAACTTTTCTCATCTTGAAATGAACATGAAATCACAATTAACTTTCATGTCTACCGCATCCTCTAAATTAGAAAATGAGAATGATACAAGTGAGTCAAAATAAGATGGAAAATGGTGGTGCTTTTGTGGCTCTAATAAAAACCTTGCAACTCTATGAACACAATACTTAATCCCTCATATTAGGTTGTTACATAGAAGGTGTCTTAATAGAATTTGGGCTTAGTTGGGCGTAAGACTAGCTAGATAACTGTAATATCCCTTGCTATTTCAGACCTTATTTTGCTGATTTGAACCTCAAGGAATATTGTCAAACACTTCTGATGTAAACCCAATGCTTGTTGGTCTGTGTTTTCAGTCTGATATTTTTGCTTGATAATGATAGCTGAGTACTCTAAATGCTCATAAATCCAAACTACAATGTCTAAGCATTAATCTAAATGCATATATGATTTCTTTTTGGTATTTTCAGCCAATTGACATTTTGTCAAACACTTGGCATGCATACTATTATGTTAATCATGAAGGATATTAATATGCACATTACATCAAATAGATGGCCTACAACTTGTCACTCCTTTATTGAGATATATTGTCTAATACAATGCTGATATGAATGGCCAAGACTCTTGGCTTTACAATTTTATGCAACTCCTAAAATCTAAGAACAAATGACAACTATGAAGCAATGCTGATATAAATATGCTAACTCATGAAAGAACTTGGAAATGTAAGCTGTTGTGAATCGTTGACGAAGATGAAGGAATGGCAGCCTCAAAACAACTCATAAACATCCCTCTCAAGCCCCAATCGTGCCTCTCAAGTGTAGCATCCAGCCTTCTCATCAATCAAGAACAGGAGTCTTGTCCAAACCCAAATTGAAACCTTCTCCTAGCTGCCCTGTACTGTAGTGTTACTGTTCATGGCACTGTAGCAATCACTGTAGTGTACTGTAGCAAAACACTGTAGCGCTAATGTAGCAAAAACACTGTAGCGTACTGTAGCAAAACACTGTAGCATACTATAGCAAAACACTATAGCAAACATTGTAGCAAAAATATTGTAGTGTACTGTAACAAAACACTGTAGCAAACACTATAGCAGCCAATAGAAAAACTTCTGGTATGCAAATTGATACCCCCAAACCCTTAGTTAATACTGTAGATTTAAGCACAAATGAAAGGACTGAAGTATCCCTTCCAATTTGCAACCCTTCGGAGGATATTTCACCACCTTAGTTATGCTAATCTATGGGAGTTTCCGTTCCCAAAGACCAAATATGCAGAAACCCTTGGCTCCACAAAACTCATCAAATGCAAATGTCAATAATCAGATGCCTGGAAGCTTGCCTTGCCCCTTCCTTTATACTTTTTCAATCCCACTTCAAGAAGCTTCTAGAAAAATAATATTATTTTATTTTAGTGACTTTATGTAATAATATTTATTTTAAGTCACTTTATTAAATTAATTAAATATAAGGTCACTTTATAATATTTATTTATTTAATAACCTTACAAATAATTAATTTAATTATTATCTCCCTTATTTTTCCCATCCAACTGAATCCAGGAAACCAACCATCGACCAGGTGACTGCCTCAAGAAGACCCCCTAACCATGTGCATTAGCCTATGAGGGTCAGGAATAGGCTAAACCATCCGCAAACAACATCTGCTAAAAAGGGGACATTACAATAACAAGCATTGTGATGCCAACAAATATGGCAAGTGTTATGATAAGCATTATGAGGAATTTGAAGTAGGGGGAACCATGCCTATGTTGAGGGAATATGTAAATTGCAATTGGTGAAGGAATGGAACCTCCTCCTCTAACTCCTCCCAATGAATAGTAAGGAAACTTTATAACGTCAAACCATTGCTACTAAAAGTGTGATTAGACTGATTGGCTTTCAATCAGTTATTGCCCATCAACAATCTAAATCTACCACATGTCCATGAAGACCTAGGTTGAGCACACCACGTCATTTGCTTAAGGACCTGTCAATTGACCTCATGGATTACTTTGACTTCTGCACCACCTCACTCCCAAAAGATAAATAACATGGATGAAAGGTATGAACATGAGCCACTTTCTAAACACCAACTATACCAGGGGGCTCCCTCTCTACCAAATCATATTGATTAGGCATTTTTTGACATATTGGATTATTGCAAGAAAGCAATGCCTTACTATATGCACAAAACATAAAATAATTTGCTTTAAGCAAACATGGTCTCATGGAATGCAATCAACATTCACTTTTTTCATATAGTCATTAAAATATATATATATATATATATATATATATATATATATATATATATATATATATATATATATATATATATATATATATATATATATATATATATATATTTCATATGTCTTATTTATGAAATACATTCATTAATAATGTTTATAATATATTAAATGAAATTTTGAAGTATTGAAATATTGGAATATATATTATTTACATTATAGTTATTTAAGAATAAAATAAAAAATATATAAATTAAATTTTATAAAAACAGGGAAACTATTAAAAATATATCTTTTTTTTTAGTCACTTTATCTATGAAAATGTTTCTTATTTATAGAACTAATTAAACATGCAAAACAAAGAGAGAGAGAGAGAGAGAGAGAGAGAGAGAGCTTTTTTATTAGTCATTTCTCCATGGGGTGCGGGGCTTATAGCAACACCTCATTTGCTTAAGGACCCAATAACTCACCTTTAAGACCTAGAAAGGGTAATTTTACATGGAGTTATACACACACAAAGAGAAGAACAATAGGGAGAGGGATTGATAGAAAGAGAGGAAGAGAGATAGAGCAAAAGACATATAAAGATAAAATATAGAGATGTAGAAAGAGATAGACAAAGAGATAGAGAAATAAAGAGGGAGAGAGAGAGTTTAAAATTCATTAGGACAAAATGTTGAAAAAATGAAAGTGAAAATGAAAAATGTTAATAAAAGGTGCCATTTTTGTGATTGTCTTATAATTTGTCTTCCTCAAAGGAGAACTATGTTTTGATTTATTCCTTTCTACTCATGTAATTTCCTTCCAATAAGCTTGTGTACTATTCAAACTAAACACAAATATTGTCAAATTCAGGAATTTCTAATACATCATGAAAATAATTGTTAGAGAAAGGTTCATTACCTCATGGAACATTTTCAAGGCAAATTTGTAAGCACTTGAGCGAGTCATGATAATTATCAACAATTCTTACCACAACATCAATGGATGCATGTGCCATATAGTGACCAGTAATTAAAAACACACCACCCAAATGTAGAAAGATATATTAGTTTAGTACAATAAGATACAAATAAAATCTAACAAGCTCAAAAAAAACCATTCATAAAATAACACATAAAGTCAAAACCTAAGGGAAGCCCAAACACATGTTTTCTTATACCCCAACTAATATCCTTATCTTTGTATTCCTTGATGTGTCCTCTATTATTTCAAACTCACAAATGTTACTAAAACTCCATTTCATATTCATCATTCTAAATATTATTTCACTACTTTGATAAGAAAAGATTATTGTCATGGACAACTTAATATTTATTACTTTGTTTTTATGACTACTAAAAGGATTTTTTAATAAATATATTCCGAAAAAAAAAAAAAAATGTTTTTTAATTGACCTATGCATTGACCACTGTAAGAACAAAATGAATAAAAATATAAATTTCAAGAAACATGGTCTAATGAAACATTGCAATCATCATAGACATCGGATTTCCACAGTCCATAATATTGTAAATGAATGCTTTTGGATTAATGTTCTATTTCTCTTCTCTTGCTTTCTAATCCCCTGATGATAGAATCATAGAGTGTGATCCGAAATGTTGAGAGAAAATACTATCACACAGTTTAATCTAGAAGCATTCATTTACAATTGCAATCGTCGTTCACTTAAAGACACATTAATTGAACTCCCACAACTCTTTGGCGTACTCATTGGACACTAAGGTACAATTGCTAGTTTAATCAATTGTAGGGAACGCATTTTATTTTCATTACAATTCCCTTCTACCCATTAAAAAAAGTTTCCCTCCCAGTGAAGACCCGGCAAACGAAGCGTATTATCCACGTCATTTCCCAAAGGCGGCTGCCCTTTTTTAATAAAATTAAAGAGTATACTATAAAATATACCGCCCAAAATTCCATATGTATTCCTATATAAAACTCGCACCAGACGATCTTCCCAGCTAATATCCTTGCTTATTTCCCGATCAGCAGAGCTTTGTTATTATCATTATTACAGGATGTTGGAAGTGGTGTTGAACGATCGGCTGGGGAAGAAGGTGAGGGTGAAATGCAACGATGACGACACCATCGGCGATCTGAAGAAGTTGGTGGCTGCCCAGACTGGAACCCGCGCCGACAAGATTCGCATCCAGAAATGGTACAACGTTTACAAAGACCACATAACCCTCAAGGATTATGAAATTCACGACGGAATGGGTCTCGAGCTCTATTATAATTGATTTTCCACTCAAATCTTGCGTATTTGGCAGTTCTTTCTATTGCCCTAATATAGTCGGGTATGTATTGCCTTCGTGTGCAGTGAAACTCTGATTTCGTATTTGGTTGTATAATTATACAATTTGTACTCGAAACCCTAATTTCATATAGTTTTGTTTCGTTTCATGTCATGTAATTTGTGCTTTTAATAAACCCTAGTTTCATATATGTCTGGTTTCGCGATATGGATATTGTGCTTGAAGAAACCCTAATTTCATATTTGTTTGTTTCGTTTGGCAGTACGTAGTTTCTGCTTTTGAAAAAGCCATGGTTTTGTATTTCATTGGCTTCGCAGTATGCAATCCGAATTTCATATTTGTTTGGGTTAGCAATATGTAATAAAGAAACCCCAGTGTCATATTTGTGTGGTTTCATGATATGTGATTAGTGCTATAAAGCCTAATTTCGTATTTGTGTGGTTTCAAAATATGTATGTAGTTTGTGCTTGAAACTCTAATTTCAGAGTTGCATGGAAATAGATATGGTATTGGATATGGTTACGATATCTGGGAGTATTATATCTGTATCTGGTGTCTTTTAGGTGTATATCTGGGCAGAGGAGGAGAGGTTGGGCAACTCTGCCTGACTTCATTTTTTAGCAATGATTACGTAGTTTGTGCTAAAAACCTGAATTTCATATTTGTTCAATATGTAGTTTGTGCCAGAACCCCTAATTTCATTTTTATTCAATATGTAGTCTGCAAAAAACACTAATTTCGCATTTGTTTGGTTTGGCTTTATGTAATTTGTGTCCAAAACAATCCAGAGTTCCATATTTGTTTGGTTTTGTAACATGTAAGGATTTTGTAGTTTGTTTGGAACATAAGGTTTTGGGTGTTTGAAACTAGAGTTTTTGCAGCTTGTTTAAGTTTTTTGAATCTGTTTGATTGGTTTTGCAACATGGAAGGATTTAGTAATTTGTTTGGAACATAAGGTTCTGTAGGAGTCAATGACAACACTGAGAGGGGGGGGGTGAATCAGTGTTGTGTAAATTCTTAACTTTTTGCAAACTTTACAAGACAAGTAGAAAGAAAGACACTAATGATCTGTTGAGCTCATATGCACAAGACTGATAGTGAAAGATGTGAACCAAAAACCTATCAACAAAACACAAATATGCACACATAGAGACAAATTATAACACAGAAATTTCTGGAGTGGAAAACCCTCTCGGGGTAGAAAAACCACTCATGAAGTGCCTCACTGGCTTAACTTTAAAAACTTCTTACAAAGCCTCACTGGCTGAATATTATGTCTCACTGACAATTGAAAGGTCTTACTGACTTACAAGACTCACTGGCATACTGTGTGCCTCACTGGCAACAATGTTTAGAAGCACCAGCTTCAAGGAGCACCAACCCCTAAAACAGAACAAACTGAAAACAAGAACTCAGAGGGTTTCTCTGTTTCAATACAAAACATTTCTTCTGTCTCAAGTATCTATCAAATGGCCATTCTTTTTATCAGCCCAAATCATATACAAACTCAGATATTCAAAATCAATCCTGTGTATTGCATACTCTGTATGTTTCTTCTCTGTCTTACCAGTCATACCATCAATGCACCTGAAAAACAATTTTATACAAATTGAATAACCTTCCACCTACAAAGAAAAATCTTTTCATATTCTTCTGTGTCTATTCAAGTTCTCAATAACCTCTTCAAATTCTTCTAAAAAAAAATAATATCTGTTTGCATCTGATCACACAATATCTTCCTCTTGCTTTGCAAAATAAAATCAATTTCTTTTACAAATATGATCTTTATAAAAAATCTTTCCATTTTCCATTTTTACTTTATCTGAAATCATCTGTAGAAGTCTTTTCACATTTTTAGTCTTCAATTTTCTCAAATTCCTTCTTCAAAAAATTTCATCAGAAAACATGATCCTTCATCTCTTAAATGATGCTTCATATTCCTGCAAAAAAAACACAATATCTGAATGCAACCAAAAACAATAAATAAATCAATTCATCTTTTAAAAAAAAACTCCAAGAACCACTTCATTTTCTCTGTGTTCTTCAAATCATCTGCGAGAGTCCTCTTTGTCTTTTCTCAAAAGATCTTCTCCTTAACAATATTATAGACAAATAAAAAATCGTTTAAAAACTTCAAAAATCCGGAAGAGTGCTTAAAAAGAAAAAGAAACTCTTCTAAAAAATCCACTAAACTCCAAAAAGAAAACATCTAATAACAACTCCACAAATTCCTTTGCACTCGGGTTCAGACTCCACCTTGAAGGAAACTTTCTAAAAAATACAGTTCAATGCATTCGAAGGAAAAACGTTCACAGGAACGTCAAAGTATAAGCCAGGAGTCGGGCTTAAGATTTAAATAATAATCGTTGGATCGAGTCTTCGCGGCCTTTGTAGTTTCAAACTTAAACATAGATTTAAACTTTGCCGCCTGAATGCTTGTTGGAGGACCAAAGATAACGGTTAAGTTCGGTCGAGGGGCCGGTGTGCACCACGATTGGAGATCCCTTCAAGCGGTAAACTTTAAGTGATGCACCTGCTATATCAAGTCACCTTCAATTTAAAACATAAAGAGCACTATATTCGACGGGCTAGAGTAAGAGTTAAGACCTTAGGTTTCAAAGTCTCTCCAAAGCATAATGGTGTTAGAGTTTAGGTATAAAAGACACCTTTTGGAGATCTTGTGTACTTTAGTAACCTTTTATAAACTTATATCTCCATCAAGCAGCATGTACAATTCTGATAATGAACCTTCTTGGTACTGAAGTCATAACTATCATGGACCCAATGAAGCATGATGAACACAATGATCTTGATCAGGACATGAATACCAATTAACACCAAAAGAGACCAAATGAACCATCATAAACACACTTCAATTCAACTTCTGAAGCAACAACTCAAGCATACCAAGAACACAACATTTTGATCAACCTTGAAGCATGATACTTTGAAGCATGACCACCAAGCATCATGAAATATGGGATGAACCTATCAAGCACAACAACTATCCTTCTGATAGTGAAGCTAAGAAGACAACTCCTTCACTGAGAACATCGTGAAGCAGCCTTATGAACACAACTACTCAATGCAACTCAACTTTATGACACAACTCATCAACTCAATTCTAAGCATACTCTGTCCAAACATACTCTATCCAAACATACTCTTGATTTCCTTGAGATCAACCTCTATGAAGGTCAAACCTGATCAAACAAGTCCTTTTCTGACATCAATGACAACCTGTCACCATCAGGTTCTGGGTTTTTGAAACTAGGGTCTCTGCAGCTGGTTTTCCTTGGATCTGTTTGATTGATTTTGTAATATGTAAGGATTTTGTAGTTTGCTTTGGAACATAAGGTTTGTGGTTTTTGAAACTAAGGTTTCTGCAACTTGTTTAAGATTCTTGGATCTCTTTGATTGCTTTTAAACATAAGCTTCTGTGGTTTTGAAACAGGGTTTTTCTTCTGCTTGTTTAAGATCCTTGGATCTGTAATTTGGGTGTCTTGAAGCAGTTCAAGAATTTTAATTTTAAGATTCTTGGATCTGTAATTTGGGTGCTGTGAAGCAATTCAAGATTTGAATTGGGTTCTTAGTCGAAGGGATTGTATTCTTATAATCCTATAACCCAGAGGTGCTTCTTTGATTGCATGTTTGAAATTAAGGTTTCGTATGCTTTTGTGATTGTGGATGTGTAGTTTTCACAACTGAAACTATACAAGCTTTGAACATATATTTGTAAAGGTAAATTTGGTATTTGAAATTATGGTTTCGCATGCTCTTGGGATTGTCGATGTGTAATTTTGATGAACTGAAATTGAATAAGATTGGAATATAGATTACTAATGGAGAATTTTGTGATTCACTTACTAGCTATATTTTTTCTGAACAGGTTTTCAAATCTTGAAAGATATTTCTATAATAGTCTGATTTTCACTTTTATAGAACAATTTAGTTTGTTATCTTTAACCTGTGTTGAGTATAACTGATGGATAAGGGGAATTTTAAATGAGTGTACCCAGTAGGTTATATGATTATAAAGTACTAGTTACTTTGGGGAATTTTCAGGAATTTTTAGAAATGATATCTGCAATTGTCAGGATTATAAGGTGTACTAGTTGCGTTTGGTAGCATTTAGGATTTTTCAAAAATGGTTTTGAGATCTTAATAGTACAGCTACTTTACTTTTTGTTCTTAAAACTTGTTACAATTGATGGGTAAATGGGGAAAAAAAGAATTGGTGGTGAAGAGTTGTCTTTTATAGAAATAGTTTTTATTAGTTTTCTATAGCTGAATGAAAAAAATATATACACCCCAAAGTTGCTGATGAGCAGGAAACCTAGTTTGAAAGCAAAGGAGACATAGTGGGCTTTGGCTCAGGATACAGCTGATAGGGCGTTATTAATTTGAGTAATTGTGAGTTGTTTTTGAATAAAAGCAATGAAGTGAGATCAGATAGTAGAGCAACAAAGTGTAAAAAGCATATTTTTGCAACAACGAAGTTATTGGTGTATGATAGATTGTTTTTGTTTTAAAATATGTACATGAAAATGTAATTCAATTATATACATGCTGTACAATGTTGCAACTGCAGAGAGTGGGAGAGGTTTACATATTGTTATAGTTTGATGAAAGAGTATGAGTATGGACCATGCAAAAAACATTTAAAGTTAATAAATGTTTTAGAAGCTTGTTTTATAGTGTCATGTTTGGAAATCAAATACGATTCTACCTTATAAGATGGTTTCTTATTTTCTTATCTGACATTCGGATCCAGAGTAGCGTCCTCGTAAGTAGAAGACAACAAGATCAGGACAATTGCTGTTTTGTCATGGAGGAACTCTTCATATGTGATGTTTTAGAGTTGAAGAAGCAAGAGCTGAAAGATGTTTTTCCTAATGGAACCATGCAATGTAGTCAATTTTTCAATTGGTATGATGCATTCGATGTGAAGGGAATGGGTGTAGGTAACTGAAATATTTTTATTTAACCAAATAGAAAATAATGCAGAAAAAACAAAGATTTATCTATTCTTATGACATGCTGCGAAAAATACCTCCTACTTATCTATTCTTGCTAGCTAATGACAAAAATTGCTTAACATGACTCGTTGGACATATTAGTGTACATAAATGTGAAACACAAAAAAGCCTCCTGCACTAATCTTTTGAGTAGTGTTGTGCAAATTTTAAATCTTTGCAATTATAAGAAAAAAAGACAAAAAACATAAAACAATATATTGTAACACAAGATGGGAAAAAACCCTTCTCCAAAGTAGCTCGTACTATTTAGTAAACAAAATAGTTACAATACACTTGTAAAGTCGTTTCCAAGTCTTTCATCTCAAATTGTGTTGAAAGCTGAGACTTTAATTCACAAATCAAATCTTTCTCATTACCGAAAAACATATCAACGTATAATGTGATAATAAGAAAATGATCATTGCCCATCTTGTAATAGATGCAATCATATTTGGATCTCAGAAAGTTCAAACTCAACACAATTTTCAAACTTTTGGTTTTAAGAATCCACATCATTCATACCATAGCCTCATTTATAGTCTTAAGCTAATCAGTGTTAATAATCAAAGCAGAAATACATCTCCAATTAGGAGTATACTTGTTTGGCTGTTGTCTATGTCGAGTGGACTTCCTCAAAGGATGAGGTGGAGGTTTTGTTTCTTCTTTTGAACTCTCCTTGTCAGGGCTTTCGTGGGCTTTTGGTTCAACTTCTTTGGTCTTTGGGGGTTGTTTTTCTTTTCAACTGTATTTTGTGGTTGTGATATTATGGAAGAATGTTTGAATTCTTTAAAGATTACATTTCTATAATATCAAACTTTTTTGACCACGTGATCCCAAAGCTTGTATCCTTTTACACAAATGCCATAGTTGATGAAGATACATTTAAAAGCTTTGTTCTTCAACTTTGACCTCTTATCTCTAGGCACATGAGTAAATCTTTTGCAACCAAAGACTCTAAGATGTCTTAATGAAGGCTTTTTATACAACCACACCTCCATAGGAGTCTTCTCAACAAGAGTCGATATAGGAGACCTGTTAATCGGGTAACAAGTTGTAGAAATTGCTTTTGTTCAAAACTTTTGTTTTAGGTTGGCCACATTAAGCATACTCCTAGCTTTCTCCATTAATGTCTTGTTCATTTTTTTTTGCAACTCCATTTTGTTGAGGTGTGTACAAAGTTGTCTTATGGCTTTCTATTCCATGATCCTTACAGAACTTGTCGAAGTCTTTGGAGTAAAACTTATCACCATTATTAGTCATCAAAATATTAGTTTTTTTATCGATCTAATTTTTAACAAGAGCTTTAAATTCTTTAAACCAACTAAAGACTTCAAATTTATCCTTCTCATTTATATAACCTAGCTTGTGGTGCCACACCATTGTTTTCTTTGCTAGAAGTCTCCAAAGCATGAGCTCTTTTTGAACACTTACTTGCATCTAATTCCATCCATCAGGCAAATGTGTTATTCTTATGCATCATTTTTCTTTAATGCAACCATCTTTTCATCCATGGCCTTTCTAAGAATACACACCATTCATACCATAGCCTCATTTATATTCTCAGTCTAGTTAGTGTTAATAATCAAAGCAAAAATATATCTCTAATTAGAAGTATTCTTGTTTGGCTGTTGTCTATGTTGAGTGGACTTCCTCAAAGGATGAGGTGGAGGTTCTGTTTCTTCTTTTGAACTCTTTGAACTCTCCTTTTCAGGTCTTTCGTGGGCTTTTGGTTCAACTTCCTTGGTCTTTGAGGGTAGTTTCTCTTTTCAGCAGTCTTTTGTGGTTGTGATATTATGGAAGAATGTTTGAATTCTTTAAAGATTACATTTCTATAATATCAAACTTTTTTGACCACATGATCCCAAAGCTTGTGTCTTTTTACACAAATGCCATAGTTGATGAAGATACACTTAAAATCTCTGTTCTTCAACTTTGACCTCTTATCTCTAGGCACAAGTATATCCTTTGCAACCAAAGACTCTAAGATGTCTTAATGAAAGCTTTTTGTCCAACCACACCTCCATAGGAGTCTTCTCAACAAGAGTTGATATATGAGACCTATTAATCGGGTAACAAGTTGTAGCAATTGTTTTTGTCCAAAACTTTTGTTTCAGGTTGGTCACATTAAGCATACTCCTAGCTCTCTCCATCAATGTCTTGTTCATTCTTTCTGCAACTCCATTTTGTTGAGGTGTGTACGAACTTGTCTTATAGCTTTATATTCCATGATCCTTACAGAACTTGTCGAAGTCTTTGGAGTAAAATTCATCACCATTATCATTTCTCAAAATATTAATTTTTTTATCGATCTAATTTTTAACAAGAGCTTTAAATTCTTTAAACCAACTAAAGACTTTAGATTTACTCTTTTCATTTATATAACCTAGCTTGTGGTGCCACACCATTGTTTTCTTTGCTAGAAGTCTCTAAAGCATGAGCTCTTTTTGAATGCTTATTTGCATCTAATTCCATCCATCAGGCAAAGGTATTAGATCTTATGTATCTTTTTTCTTTAATTCAACCATCTTTTCATCCATGGCCACTTTCTAACAATCCATGCCATTCATACCATAACCTCATTTATATTCTTAGGCTAATCATTGTTAATAATCAAAGAAAAAATACATCTCCAATTAGGAGTATACTTGTTTGGCTGTTGTCTATGTCGAGTAGACTTCCTCAAAGGATGAGGTGGAGGTTCTATTTTTTCTTTTGAACTCTTTGAACTCTCCTCCTTTTTAGGTCTTTCATGGGCTTTTGGTTCAGTGTCCTTGGTCTTTGGGGGTAGTTTTTCTTTTCAACTGTCTTTTGTGGTTGTGATATTATGGAAAAATGTTTGAATTATTTAAAGATTACATTTGTATTATATAACTCTTTCGACCACATGATCCCAAGGCTTGTATCCTTTTACACCAATGCCATAGTTGATGAAAATACATCTAAAAGTTTTGTTCTTCAACTTTGACCTCTTATCTTGGTGCATGGCACCATAGGTCTTAATGTGAAAAAAATTGCTAAGTATTAGTATTTTGGTCTAATTGAGTCATTTTGCATATAATAAGGTCTTGAAGACCATTTCTTATGTTTGTAAGGTGTCTTAAGTCATTTTGCAGTCCATTTTGTAAATATTGTGAAAGTTGTCAAAAGTTGCAAAAACATGGAATATAAAAAGTTATAAGTTGTAAATGAGGGAAGTTGAACAGTTAGAACTTGAAAAATCAGTTGTGAACTATTGGGAAAGATTGTGAAATGTTTAAAAATGCTTTGGGAGGTCGAAGCAAGGGGGAGAAGTTGTAATTTTGAAGTTTGAGCAATAAAATTCCTTTGATTTCTTGCAAATCTAAACGTTGCATCACTATTTCTTGATGTAGTATGGTACTGTACGGCCATATTTTGACTCCAAATCAATTGTGTTTGGTAGAATTGTGAATCTAGTTTCTTTTGGCGTTGGTTTTATAAAATTTCATTAAGTTTCAAGCAAGTTGTGTCCATTTTATTAAAACAGATCTGAAACCTTAATAGGCCTAATTTGAGTGTGAACAATCCAAATTTGAGCATCTCCATACAAAATAACCTACCTTGATTTTGAGATAAGTTAAATAAGGGCCAAATGGGTATTTGAATCAAGTTTGCTTTCTCGGAGATTAGTTCTGGTTTGAAAGTTATGACCAAAAAACACAAATTGCTGCACCACCTTAAGTCTAGTCAAGAAGTAGGACAATCCACTTTTGAAGGGTTCCGTACAAAAGGACCACCTCTGAGATTTCGATATGTTGTTAAATGTCCAAATGGGTATCTGTAACTGTGTTCATAATCTGTGTATTATGTCTGCCCTGAGAATTGTGTTGGAAAAACCTCTTTTGAAGTACTACTAGGGGAATAGGAAGATTGTGACAGAAACCCTCCAAATTAGGGTTCTAAGTTTGTAAAGTTTGGTTTGTTGAATCAGTTTTGAGTTGATTTGAGATCATCCACCCCTGCTCTGCATCAAATTAACATTAGAGCTAGAAGATTTTGGGAAGTGATTTAACTAATTTGGATAACGTGGTTCAATAGATTTGATGTTTAAGGATGACTCTTAATAAGAAGAAAGATGGAAAAATGGCATCATCATTGTTAAATACATTGTTCAAGTTGGCTAAGGAGCTAGAGGAGGAAGAAATGGTAGCCAAGAAAGCAAGCAAGATGGCAAAAGAAAGATTATTCAGGACTACCTGCAAATCCAAAAGTAAATGTTGTAAAGTTACAATTTCAGATATCTGCATGGATAATATTGTTTCCGAGTATATGGTAGATAAATTGGGTTTGAAAAGAATACAACACTCCACACCCTATTCAGTGACTTGGCTTCAAATAGGTACCCAGATAACCGTAAGTGAACAATGCAAAGTTGAGTTTTAGATAGGCCCTTATAAAGATGAAATATTTTGTGATATTATGCATTTGGATGTATGTCATTTTGTGTTTGGAAGGTTGTGGCATTATATTAGGGCAACGAAGTATAACAAGAAAAACAACACATATGAGTTGGACAAAGATGGGATGAAAATTGCATTAACCGCCTTGAAGGATGAGTGCATAGGAATTGAAAGCTTATTGTTAACTAAGAAGACAACAATACAACAATATGAAGCAAAGCCAAATGAGGTAATGGTTGAGGTAACAAATTTTGAAAACATGTTTGAAAAATCAGTTGAACAAGAAATTGAAGAGTTTTCTTTTGAATTTGCTCAAACTTATGAAAGTAATAGTGATATTGATGTTGAAGTGGGTGATGTTCAGGAAGAAGAAGAAGAAGAGACATCAAAAGAAGATGTAAAGGACTCAAGGATAGTCCAGAGAGAGAAGATAGTTATGGAGGATAAGGAGATAGCATGGTTCTCAGGAGAAGAACCGAGAGTTGAGAATGTTGATGTTAAGGAGAATGGAAGAATGAATGAGCAATTCAAAAATAAAAATAAATGGCTAAGCACAGTTGAGGTGCAGCCAAAGAATTTGGAGAATAATGAAGAGAAGAATGTGTGGCAAACAACATGAGGTGGATGAAGAAGTGAAGTATGAAGAAGAAAAATATGATTTCTTTAATATGTTTGTTTCCTGTGCAGGTAAAGAAGACAAAGTGGATGAAAGAGAAAATGAATTTACAATTGCAGTCCAAGGTCAAGTTAGAACAAGAAAACAAATAAAATCACATGGCTACATTGTACCAAGTTGGCCTTGGCTCAAGAAGCATGTTGTTGGACCAAAAAGCACAAGTGAACCAGTAGATACAAATGTACTTGAGATCCAACAAAATGAAAACAATGCACGCATGCAAAGGAATTGGAAAACAAGAAAGAAGATCCATATTTGAGGTGGAACTCAAATTTCTTTTGTCCGGGGAGTATGGTGCAGGGCACCATAGGTCTTAATGTGAAAAAAGTTGCTAAGTATTAGCATTTTGGTCTAGTTGAGTCATTTTGCATATAATAAGGTCTTGAAGACCATTTCTTATGTTTGTAAGGTGTCTTAAGTCATTTTAGAGTCCATTTTGTAAATATTGTGAAAGTTGTCAAAAGTTGCAAAAACATGGAACATGAAGTCATAAGTTGTAAATGAGGGAAGTTGAACAGTTAGAACTTGAAAAATCAGTTGTGAATCATTGGAAAAGATTGTGAAAGGTTTAAAAATGCCTTGGAAGGTCGAGGCAAGGGGGAGAAGTTGTAATTTTGAAGTTTGAACAATAAAGTTCCTTTGATTTCATGTAAATCTGAACGTTGCATCATTGTTTCTTGATGTAGTACGGTACTGTACGACCATATCTTGACTCCAAATCAATTATGTTTGGTAAAGCTATGAATCTAGTTTCTTTTGGCATTGGTTTCATATAATTTTATCAAATTTCAAGTAAGTTGTGTCTATTTTACTAAAACAGGTCTGAAACCCTAATAGGCCTAATTTGAGTGAGAACAGTCCAAATTTGAGCATCTCTGTACAAAATAACCTACCCTAATTTTGAGATAAGTTAAATAAGGGCCAAATGGGTATTTGAATCAAGTCTGTTTTCTTGGAGATCAATTCTAGTTTGAAAATTATGACCAAAAAACATGAATTGCTGCACCACCTTAAGTCTAGTCAAGAAGTAGGACAGTCCACTTTTGAAGGGTTCCGTACAAAGGGACCACCCCTGATATTTTGGTATGTTGTTAAATGTCCAAATGAGTATTTGTAACTGTGTTCATAATTTGTGTATCATGTCTGCCCTGAGAATTGTGTTGGAAAAACCTTTTTTGAAGTACTACTAAGTGAATATGAAGATTGTGAGAGAAACCCTCCAAGTTAGGGTTCTAAGTTTGTAAAGTTTGGTTTGTTGAATCAGTTTTGAGTTGATTTGAGATCATCCTCCCTTGCTCTGCATCATATCTCTAGGCACATGAGTATAATATCCTTTGCAACCAAAGACTGTATGATGTCTTAATGAAGGCTTTTTATCCAACCACACCTCCATAGGTGTCTTCTCAACAAGAGTTGATATAGGAGACTTGTTAATTGGGTGACAAGTTGTAGCAATTGCTTTTGTCCAAAACTTTTGTTTCAGGTTGGCCACATTCAACATACTCCTAGCTCCCTCCATCAATGTCTTGTTCATTCTTTCTGCAACTCCATTTTGTTGAGGTGTGTACGAAGTTGTCTTATGGCTTTCTATTCCATGATCCTTATAGAGCCTGTCGAAGTCTTTGGAGTAAAACTCATTGCCCTTATTAGTCCTCAAAATATTAATTTTTTTTATTGATCTGTTTTAACAAGCGCCTTAAATTCTTTAAATCAACTAAAGGCTTCAAATTTACCCTTCTCATTTATATAACCTAGCCTGTGGTGCCACAACATTGT
The DNA here is from genome assembly GCA_027924645.1 of Cunninghamia lanceolata. NCBI lineage: Eukaryota > Viridiplantae > Streptophyta > Pinopsida > Cupressales > Cupressaceae > Cunninghamia > Cunninghamia lanceolata. The sequence continues at coordinate 2,974,646 of BSBN01000550.1, forward strand.
TTTTGTTGAGTACTAGTGACTCAGATTACAGGTTCAATAGCTCAAACATTCCTTGGTTCATTGGTTCAATGGTTCGGTGGCATTGGTTCATTGGCTTGACTCTAGCTATCGGGCTTGGCTAAAGATATCACTCCGATGATATTGTGTCTCCCCGATGAAAGGCTTGAACTTCACATTAGGTTCAATGGTTCAAAAGGCTCAACCAAAGTCCATCGGCATAAGGGTGGCCATCAACGGAGCCTGTGGTAGTTTCTCTGATCGCTTTGTGTTACTTTGATGGAAGTTGGTGAAGAGTTGTGTATCGGGCGTTGTCATTGAATATACAATTTGTGTATATTGCAAACGTAGGTTGTGAACATTTTGTGTGTATACTGCAAATGCATGAGTATCATTTCGTGTGTATCTTGTAATTGTATGTCGAGGTTGTATGCTGCGGATGTACATTGAAAAGATACATTGAGTAAGATATATTGGATTATTGGCTATAGCAAGTCATGCTATGTATATTCTAAGTCGAAGTCTTCGCTGAGACATGGAACTATCAGTGTAGGAAGTGAAGCGGTCACTGATGGTTTGGATTACACCGATGAGGTTAGACTAGGGTCGTCGGCGGCAAAAGTGCCGACGATAGACTTCAGTGTGGTCATGTATATTAACTGGAAAAGCGACCGATGTTGGATGCATGTGGGACTAAAGTTTCTCACGAATATGCGAACGGTTAGAAGCGACAGTTTGGACAATTGGAACGAACGGTCAGTTGCATGAGAATTGATTGGATTGCTAAAAGCAATTGGGATTCGATAGAGATGAGAGAGAGATAGTGACGGTGCGATCAATCTAGAAAACTCTGTTCTTCTTCTTCTGTGAAGTCCTATGCTGTATGTTGTATGCAACATGTTAACAATATGTAAAAGGACCGAGGAGAGAGTATAAACAGAGTTCAGGTGAAAGGGTTCTGGCCGAGAAGGTGAAGTTTTGTACTGTGTGCTATTTGTGGCACAATAACAGTATGAAGAACCAACCGAGTGCTGGAGAATTTTGAGCAGGGTTATACTATCAGATATTCTTCAGAAGGAACAAGATGTTAATCTCTTGTAAAGGCTATGAGCCTGTAAATGTATTGTAACTATTTGGTTGCTGAATAATACAATGGCTCTGTGATTTGGAGTGTGGGGTTTTTTACTCGTAAGGGTTTTCCCCATGTAAATCTGTGTTCTTAGTATGTCTTTCATGTTTAATGTCTCTGCTGTTGAAACTGGTTAATGTTCGCTTGTGCTTTCCTCTAAGCGTCAATGTTGGAAATGTTCTATGTCAGTTTCCACTTTAATGGCATAGTTGTGCGTGTTTTTGAAGCAACTGAAAAGAATTTAAATCTGTCAAAAACACCACTGTTCTTAGAAATGCGTTCTGAGATGCTCACATTTCCTTACAAGTGGTATCAGAGCCTTCTTCTGGGATTTGCTTTGTTGCTCACATTTATACATTTGTGTGATGCATGTGTTTGCATGTAAGAGTTCTTGGTGTATAAGTTCTGGGTTTTCCTTCTGTGATGATTTCTTAGTGTGACAAACTTGAGAAAATTTGAAGGAAACATCTGTTTGTTTGATCCTTGTTTGAGTGGAAGTCTTGCAGTTAATCTTGTCTTCATGAAGAGACTGGAGCTGGTCATGATGTGGCATGAGGCTCTTAGTTGACAATATTTAATCCTGTTGCATGGGGTTTGGTTTGTGGTTGTGTTGCTGCAGTAACTTTCATATTGGGTGTCTGTGTGAGAGGCTCTCTGATGATATGAAGAAGTTTGTGTTACTGCTCAGCCATGGAGTATTGTGCTTATGCTGGGTGTTTTGTTCCTGGTATTGGAAGGCATAATTTTCTGTTACACTGATTGCATGTAGGCTATGGAGTTGATCATTGGATGGTCTGAGAGCTTCTGTAATAGCCTGATTCTCTCGGATGCATGTGCATGTTGGTGGTTGAGGGATTGGTCTACAAGTGGGCCTGAAGTTCTTGAACTATTGTTTCCTTAATTGGATATTTTGTACTTGCATATCTTAGATTCATGTTTATTGGATTTGAGGGGTTTTATAGTTTTTCCTTGAAATCTATGGTTATGCATATTCATGATGATCCATTATTCTGGTTTAACTGTTATGGAGTTTATGTTGCAGACTTTTTGGTCTTCCAGATGTGAAGTGGGTATGGATGTGCATGGGTGTTTTTCAAACACAGTGGTTTTGCAAGTTTTACACGGTCAAAAGAAAAACTTGTGGTTTTGTGAAGCTGCAGTTAAGCTATTTCTAGACCCTGGCTTTTTGGGGTGTTGCTGGATGATATAGTTGCAGTTTTGCATGCATGCTCTGTGCATGGTGTGAGGAGGTGAAATGCTTCCTCTGCATGGGAGTGCTAGTATGTGATGACACTCAGCATTTCTATGGTAATGCTTCTGGTTTCTTGACTATGGTGCTCTGGTTATGGACATGTTTGGCAAATCAGATTTGTAAGTAATCTGGTGCTTGAGTCATGTTGTCTACATTGTTATCTATCCCTTGAGATCTCCGTTTTGCAGTTTTTAGTGCAATAGTAAGTTTGCTTGTTTCAGTATAGTTGGATCTACGAGTTATGCAATTTTTTAGGTGTGTACAACCTATTGATTGCAGTGGGATAACTTGGAAGTGGACGGTCTATATCCACAAGATTGATTATTTGATTGTGCAGACTTGTTAGTTGGCCTTGTCTGTGGTCACTTGTGCATTGGTGTGACTGTTTCAGGATGAGAAGATGGATGTTGTAGAGTATCTGAATAGTTGGTTATGGAGACCTGTAACATGTGTATCATGATGTCATGTATAGCTTGAATACACAGGTTTGTGTAAGCTATTGACAGTGATAGTGTATTTCCTTGTTTTGGAGATCTTGGTGCCACTTGGTTTTTGGACCTAGAGGATTTTCTGATTAGGAGATGTTTGGTCATGATGCTTGGAAAGCTTAGTTGTTACAATCCAGTGGGAACTTTGGCATTGACTGTGTGTTCATCACTTAGTGGTGAATGTTCTTCTTTAGTGTTGCAGATGTTACTAGGAGGAGCTCTTAGATCTTGTTGCTGCAGAAGGGTTCTTTCACATTTGCAGGGACACTATTTGAAGATGTGTAACATCTTGGAGTCATGAAGGATTCATGAAATCCTTGGCTGAGGTGTTGGTGCTCGACAGGTGATGTTGGTTTAGAGTTTGGTTTGTTTCATGTCATGATATTTTTTTAATTTCTGTTTTTGAGTTTTGGCATGATACATTGCTCTTTGAGACCATGGTTATGTTCACCTGGACCATGTAATCTCCTAAGGGGGATGGTAAGATCATGATGTCATGATAAGTTCCTAGTTCAGATGATTGGAGCTTTGACAGTGGTTTGGTAACTTCTCTATGTTTGGGTACATTTACTTTTTGCTTGATTACTTCATAGTGATGTAGTGATGCAGTTGGAGTTTAGCATGAGGTGATTGTTCGTAGGTACTTATGGATACATGGAGAATAAGCTGAGACTATATATGCTATGCTTATTTAGTTTTTGCAGCAGGAAGTCTGAGGAGTCTTTACCTTGGTTGGATGTGAGTTCAACAGAGACTTATGAGGAGATTGCTCTTGGAGGAGTCATGGTGGATTGTATATCTTGGAGGAGCATTCTTATCCCCGCTCATGGTCTACTCGACAGTTTATTACTTGAGAGATATTGCCCATTGTTTCTCTCAGGAGATCATACTTGACACAGTTGGCATTTAGAGGTGTATGTAGAAGGACTGTCTACAGGTATATGATGTGCATAGTTACTCTCTATGGTCCTGGTTATCTTCCTGGATGGTTTGATTCAAACTACATTGGTTTGAGGTTTGATTGGAGCTGAGGTGATCACTAGTTTGTGGTCATGTGTTTTCACTTATGTTCTTGGGTGATAGCATGAAGGTTCTGTTATCTCTTTCATTGTTGGGTGTGAAGAACTTGAGAGATCTCTGGACTGGTGGAGAGATGCACAGATTATTGATTTACAGATTTTGCATATCATGGTGGATGTTCCTGTAATACTACATGATGTTTACACTTTCTAAGCGATGCTAATGGTAGACTTGTATGTCATGATCTTTTTCAGATCTGCATTACCCATGCAGTGGGAGTTCTTGGATGTGTTTGGTCTTTTGACTGGTTGACACATGGAGCTTGTATTTGCAGTTGATGGGTGTATGTGTAGGTGGCATGAGTCCACTGATGTTCATACCTTCAAGGTATGAGTGATTGGATGTTTTAGCACTGGCCGTGTGTGCTATTTTTAGTCAAGTGGGTTTTTTTGGTTCAGTTGGATTGGAGCAGTCAGCTTTCTGATTGTTGTTCTAACTGATGGTCTATCTTGTTTCTGGAGGTAGTATCAGCTTGGTTCTGTGACTTGGAGCATTGATGGTTTCCTGTAATTCCTTCGTCAAGTGGGAGAATGTTGAGTACTAGTGACTCAAATTACAGGTTTAATAGCTCAAAGGTTCCTTGGTTCAACGGCATTGGTTCAATGGTTCCTTGGTTCAATGGTTCGGTGGCATTGGTTCATCGGCTTGACTCTAGCTATCGGGCTTGGCTGAAGATATCACTCCGATGATATTGTGTCTCCCCGATGAAAGGCTTGAACTTTGCGTCAGGTTCAATGGTTCAAAAGGTTCAACCGAAGTCCATCGGCATAAGGGTGGCCATCGACGGAGCTTGTGGTAGTTTCTTCGATCGCTTTGTGTTACTCCGATGGAAGTTGGCGAAGAGTTGTGTATCGGGCGTTGTCACTGAATATACAATTTATGTATATCGCAAATGTATGTTGTGAACATTTCGTGTGTATACCGCAAATGTATGTGAGTATCATTTCGTGTGTATCCTGCAATTGTATGTCGAGGTTGTATTCTGCGGATGTACATTGAAAAGATACATTGGATTACTGGCTATAGCAAGTCATGCTATGTATATTTGAAGTTGAATTCTTCGCTGAGACATGGAACTATCGGTGTAGGAAGTGAAGCGGTCTCTGATAGTTTGGATTAGACCGATGAGGTTAGACTGGGGTCGTCGGCAGCAAAAGTGCCGACGATAGACTTCAGTGTGGTCATGTATATTAACTGGAAAAGAGACTGATGTTGGATGCATGTGGGACTAAAGTTTTTCACGAATATGCAAACGGTTAGAAGTGACAGTTTGGACAGTTGGATGACAACGATGCTGGGCAGTTGGAACGAACGGTCAGTTGCATGAGAATTGATTGAATTGCTAAAAGCAATTAGGATTCGATAGAGATGAGAGAGAGATAGTGACGGTGCGATCAATCTAGAAAACTCTATTCTTCTTCTTCTGTGAAGTCCTATGCTGTATGTTGTATGCAACATGTTAACAGTATGTAAAAGGACTGAGGAGAGAGTACAAACAGAGTTCAGGTGAAAGGGTTCTGGCTGAGAAGGTGAAGTTCTGTACTGTGTGCTATTTGTGGCACGATAACAGTATGAAGAACCAACCGAGTGCTGGAGAATTTTGAGCAGGGTTATACTGTCAGATATTTTTCAGAAGGAACAAGATGTTAATCTCTTGTAAAGGCTATGAGCCTATAAATGTATTGTAACTGTTTGGTTGCTGAATAATACAATGGCTCTGTGATTTGGAGTGTGGGGTTTTTTACCCGTAAGGGTTTTCCCCACGTAAATATGTGTTCTTGTTCTATCTTTCATGTTTAATGTCTCTGCTGTTGAAATTGGTTAATGTTCGCTTGTGCTTTCCTCTAAGGGTCAATGTTGGAAATGTTCTATGTCAGTTTTTGCTTTAATGGCATAGTTGTGCGTGTTTTTGAAGCAATTGAAGAGAATTTAAATATGTCGAAGACACCATTGTTCTTAGAAATACGTTCTGAGATGCTCACGTTTCCTTACAGTTTTCTTTGCTAGAAGTTGTCTCTAAAGCATGAGCACCTTTAGTTACCTAGAAAGCATAACCACCAAAAATAGATGCAACACTTTTTGTTGTTGATTTCAATGGTGAAGGGGAAGATTCTATAGATCTCTTCACTGTAGGAATATAAGAACTATTGCACTAATTTGTGTGTGCATCCAATTCAAACATAATGCTAATATGAACATCTTTAGGAAGCACCATAGCTTCTATGACCATCTTACACTCTCCATTTGAGAAAATAAAATGAACACTTGTATCATTCAATTTATGTACAAAAGGTAGGTTTCATGCTAAATGATGGATATGCAGAACACCATTGATCCCCTTTATTTGTCCATTGAGGAATTGTATTGAGACTCTTCCATGACCAACAATCTTAAGATGAGAATCATCTCCAAGGTATGTCTTTTCACCATCAAATTCTTTATATTTTATAAACCAATCCCGATGTGAGGTTTTGTGAAAAGATGCACTTGAGTCAATTAACCACGCACCTTCTGATGTATGTGTAGCCAAGGTTGCAACGAAGACATCACCCTCATCCTAGGAGGGTTTTTGAAACTCGTCAAATCACTTTTTTTTTCATTTTCTTCTCCTCACAATCTTCTAAAAAATGATCAGGTTTGTCGTAGTTCCAACATTTAGCGTTGGACTTACCAAGAGATTTTGATCTTCCACATAATTTAGGTCTTGACTTATCCTAATTGTCATTCTTTTTGTTTTTTTTTTTCTTTCATGAATAGTTAGGGCCTCCTTGGCCAATTCAAAAGTATTTTTTTGCATCTCTTCGAAAAATAATGATGCAATCACCTCACCCATTTTCAACTTGGTGGCAGTTTTCCCAATGACCATAACAAAGTGGTCCCATGAATATGGCAAAGAACACAATAATGTCATGCAATGATCCTCTTCTTCCATCTTCACTCCCTTAGAGTTTAATTGGGTAACTATCATATTGAAGACATTTAAATGTTTGGCTACGGACCCATCTTCCTCCATATTTAAAGATACAACTTCTTTCTCAAGAAAAAAACTTATTTATCAGGGATTTACCTTGATAATTTTTTAAAGCTTCTTCCAAAGATTCGTTGCGGAGATTTCTTCACGAGCATTTAACAACACAAAATCTGCCAAACAAAGTCTAACAAGACCCTTCATCTTTCTATCCATTAGCTCCCATTCTTCTTGTTTCATACTCGATGGTTTGGTACTAGATATTGCAACACATAGAACTATGTCTATGAGCATATCTTCTATTTTGAGTTTCCACAACTCAAAATTAGTGCAGAGAACTTTTCCATCTCTATTATGAATGTGCTTGCCATCTAATAGGATTAAAACGCTCTATGTGCAAGCGTCCACTCAAATGAAGATTAGTACAAAAAACCCTCTACCCAACACGTACAATCTGAGGTGATCAAACTCTAATACTAAATGAAATGAAATAAGGTACATGAAAACACTTCTTACACTAATATTTTGAAGAGTGTTGTGCAAACTTAAAATTTTTGCAATTACAAGAAAGAGAAACACATATAACACAAGGTGTATGTGGGGAAAACTCTTTGGTTTAAAAACCCCACGCTCAAAAGCAGTCTAATGTATTATTTAGTAAACAAAATGGTTCAATACACTTGCAAAGCAAGTCTTTTCAAGAGTATTACCAACATACAAAGTTGAAGTAATTCCAGTAGCATAACAACACTTGCGAATCAACCATACATAACTATACTCCAAGCATCCAATTTATAGGCAAATTATAAACCACAAACCACAAGTGGTTTATCAAAACTAAGTGTCAAAATTATGAGCCCAAAAGTGGCGCCTAAATTGACACAATTTCCAATGCCTCTTTTGGTAAAAGATCATCATATTATTAATAGAATATACTCTTACAATTGTCATAACTTGTTATAAGATGTTACTCAAATTGGGCACCCAAATTTGGCATATTCAACCCATTCAAAGATGTTGCATGACAAGTGTCCAAACATGTCATAATGTTGGTCAAGATTCCAATGTTTTTTACTCTATTTTTATGCTCTTACATGTCATAAGAATTTATTATAAGATCTTTTAATTTCCTTCCAAAATAAGATGCTCTATTTATGCCATCTTATATCTTACACCACAAGATGTCTGACACATGGCAAAACATGCCAACACAAAGTGAGGCACCCCATTCTTAATAGGGGCTATAATAATAATAAAATATAAATAATAAATAAACATGAACATTAGAAATGCAAGGTTGAGACACCTTTTACCAAAAAAATGAACCTATGAATGAAATAGAATGTGGAGCATTTTGTTCCCATTGAGTTGTGGGGCTTGAAGTTGCTTGACATGGTTAGAGTTTTTAGTCATTTACGAGTTCAGTTGTATTTTAATCTTTACGAGTTTCAAATTTATTTTGAGTAAGTTGGAATGTTTTAGTATTTCATTAGGAAGAAGACTGAAATCATTTCCTTGAGTATTGCATTTATGTTTGATTTTGGTTCAAATTGGAAATGGATCGTATTCATATGTTAATTCATTTGAAATGTTGTTTCAATGTGATTTATAAGGTTAGTCTAAGTGATGGTAGTGATTCAATGACTAGGTGGCTTTTTTGGAAGTATGTAGACAACACATTGAGGTTCATAAGCTTTGTGTTGAAAAGAAGGTGAAAATTCTTCCTTTCCCTTTATCAATTAAAAGACATACATGTCCAACAATGCAGGCAATCAAAAATGTAGAAGCAAAAGTGTCACTCCTGACATCAAAACAGTATGAAACAAGACCTTATTTCAACCTCAAGAAATACATTTAGGTGTTGAAATTCACCATTGTGCATAAGCCCCATCTTGAAGATTATTGGGAAAATTGTGTTGATGACATAGAAGTTCGCAAGAGGTCCTATTCACGTATGATAAATCTATAAATGAAAATATATTAAATAGTTGTGATACCTCAAGGATTATATGATAATGGTGAAATTCTAGATCCTTTGTATAGGGTGAAAGTTCAAAAGTTGTGTCACACTTTTATAAAAGAAACATCCAACACTGATGTAACTTTTTAACTTAAATCACTAGAAAGTGACGTATATGTTTTGAATTTTAAAATAATGTAAACTAATAAAATGTAGATTTTTTAGTGTATTTTATGTTTGTATTTAAAAAAAATTTAAAAACTATTTAAATGTAATCTTTTATAAAATTGACACTATAATTTAGTTGCTGATAAAATGCTGAAAAATTAGGTTGAATGGGACGTTATACTTTATATAGTAAATTTTATTTATTTGTTTGTGTATTCATAACTCAAAACTTTAGTGCATAGATTGCTTTTTCCCCCATTTTGATAAATATGTATTTTTAAATAAATCTTGGAAGTTGCGTGTAATGAAAACACAACTATTTTGATGAGATGCCAACTTTTGTCTTAACTATTTATTCAAAATAGGAAAAAAATATATAATCTTGACATGGAATCTCTCCTCTAGTGCATCATATTTTTTTTCAATTTTTTTGATAAATTTTACTATTTTTTCTTGAGAGGACAATCAAGATCAAATTTTGGTGCTAATGACCTTATTTTAGTAAAAATAAATAATAAAATATAAACACCAATTGAAATGTTTAAAAATTATACTTTTACAAAGTAGACTTATAGATCTACAAAAGGGTATTTTTAGATTCTTTTAAAATGATTATTTGCACTAGTAAAAGTTGTTAGAACATCAAAATTTTTAAATAATTTCTTTTTTTTGGTAAATTAGCCCCAAAGTGATGCTACATATGTTTTTAGTGAATAGTTCTAGTTGGAAAAGTTGTGTCCTAGATCTAATTTAGCTCGAATGAATCTAGACAGAACACATGTTTTACCAAAATTGACTTTTAGTTGGAAGTACTTAAATTCATTTATGATTATAAGTTGGCCTAAAATGTGACACAACTTTAAACTTTTATTAAATAAGGCCAACAAGGTTTTTGATTAGCCTTTACTAGTGGATGACTAGAACTTTGGAGAATTTAAGAATATGGAAGCTAGAACCTCCTCAGTGATTAGGAGTAAACAATGGCTTGAAGAAACAATACAAAGTTTTGATGGGGAAAATCATACTGTTGCAGTAGATCCGTTGGTGGGGATGGAGAAGAAGAGAAAGAAGAGGAATAGGAGAAGCTACTTCAGAAAAATAAATCACCCAAGTTAAGGTTTGTATCTTTGAGTTTGAATCTACAAGAGCAAGGACAAGCACAAAGTATGGATATTTCTCATTGTCACTACAATGTTCCTTCTGAAGCTTCTTCTCAAGTTGTTCAGATTGAAGTAACACAAATCAATGAGCCTGCACCTTTGTCTCTAGAGGAAATGTTTAAATCATCATCTCAATCTCCCCATAATTCATCTCTTATCATTCATCTACCAAGCCTTTCTATTATAAGTCCTCTAAGATATGTTTTAGAGAAAAATCCTATCCAATCTCCATAGAAGATTTTGATAAAATTCTCTCCTAAAAGTCCCCCCCACCTCTTCCTTCCAATGATCAAAATACATCACAACAGTCTCAAACTAGTATCCCAATAGGACATGCATAAACTATAGATACACCATAGTGGTTTGATCAGATTATTTAGAAGAGAAAGAGGGTTGTGAAGCTAGCCTTGAGTGATCTTGCCCAACTAGCCACCATGTTTCCAAAACCCACTCTTCCAAAAAGGGCTAGAATAAGATCTTTTATCACCACTAACAATTATGGAAATAGGCAAGCACAAATCATCACACCACTGTCAAATATGCCTAAAGCTGATATGCAACCATTGAATTACATAGTCACTACCATCGCTTTGAGTAAGGTGCTAAGAGACGAAGGAAAACGACTTGCCATATCTTTAATTGATTAGATCATTCAAAAGATGGACAATGATAAGACTACTAAAGAAGAATTAAAGGATAACCTGTTCTACACATTATGACCTATATTGAATATTTGATTGGTCCTATTGGTTCATCTTCAATAGACACAATTCTTCAGTATATTTTAAGTACAAAAAAAGAGATACCCGCAACGGGAGAATTAGGAAATGTATGAATTATTCAGGCCTGGAATGCAGAGTTGGTGAACTTAGGTCACATGATAATGCAAGAAATAATTGAAATTATTACAACATTATCTAAAGGAACAAAGGCTATAGAGACTTTAATTACAAGGGTAAAAACTGAATTGGAGGCAATAGATAATATATTTCCCTGGATAGCTCAAATGGCAAACATAAATTTTCCTTCTTTGGTGGATGAAGGAACTCTTAGTGATCAACAATCTATTGTGCATCTGAAGTGGAAGTTGGCCTACAAGTTTTGGATGAAGATCCTAAGGAAGTGCTAGAGTAAAATTCAAAAGGCCTAGTCCTTGGTGCAAAGTGTGTATAGTGCCTTGAATGAATTAATGGAAAAACTGGGATATTCTTTGTATGATAAGGATTAGAATCCCAATCACTATAGTTTTTAAACGATTAGTTTCAAGAATTGGTGAGAAAGGAATCTCCCAATGACCTAGGCCTTGCTACAAACTTCACCAACAATTTGATGAAAATAAAGATTACTTCCTAGGGTTTTGAGCTTAAATTGGTGGAATTTAAGAATATTCAAAAGAAACTCCATGAGATTTTCATGAAGATTGAGGTCAAATTCCCTTACTTAGATGAACCAAATGCAAGATCGGTGAAAGTAGCGTTGGATAATTATGTTTCTCATTTGCAAGAGTTGGAGAACGAAGTTGCTAAGAGCAACTAGTCATAAAATGCTTTGTGAGGGCCATTCACATGTCAAATTTTGTCTTGAACATAATAGAGCAAAAGTGATACAAGACAAAAGTATCTTGAAATTTCTCTCATTTTCTAAATTTTGGAGTGAATGGATTTTTGCTTTCCCTATCCTTTTGTCTATAAATACATTTATACTTGAAATTGTAAAGGGTGGGTTGTCCCACAATATAGTGTCCCACATATGGGACATCCTGATTTTTTCTTGAAATCACATATTTTTAAATTTTTTTTAATGATTTAAGCCTTGAGGGGTTCCATCTAAAGGGGTTTAATTGAAAGGAGTTAGATAAAACTCCCTTAGATCAAACCCCTTGGATTGAACCCTCCCAGTCTTAAATTAAACCCTCGATGGAGTCTCCTCTGCACCTATCAAAATGTTGATAAAAACAAACTTTGCTTCATCTTTTTGGGGGGTCAAATGAAGTCATTTATAAATTATAATTTTAAATTATGTAGCCCTTTGTATACACTTTCCTAAAAGTATAATTTTGAATAATTTAATTTGATTACTATATTTATTTTCTATTTTCTAGCAAACATAAGTTTTCACCAAACAACAAAGTCTCTATTCCACACAAGTGGAAAAATAAAAAAAACAGATAAAGAAATCTAAACTGATGTCCTTGTTCAACAAAAAAAAGAAAATTAAATTTCGATACATACAAAACAAGTTATGCGTTACAACATAAACATGTGTCCAAATTATAATTAATCTCACTTCAAAAATTAATTAAAAAAATATGCAACAAAAAATTATGAAAAAATATCCATGCCCTAGATATTGGTGTTACAAATCTATATTTTAAAAATTAGAATTTTATCATTTCTATTAAAATGTTATGCATTACGACATAAACGTCACATTTTAAAAATGACGTTTACTACAGAAAACAAGTTATTAAAAATCACGTAAAAAATTCACAATTTATTAACTAGCTTGTTCATTTTAACTCTATAGGAAAATGGCTTGCAAGAGCGACCTTGGAGATTTTTTTAGCAGAGGCAGTGGTGCAATTCAGCGACAAAAATCCCCGCATGTGCCTCTGGTGCAAACGTAATTCCATTAGGGGGAGGTTCCTTTGATAAGCATGCCGGTCCTTCAAAACATTTTTCAGCATGCAGACAAGGGTTTTAAGGGGTTTAAGCAAGAAGGGCATTGGAGGAGACATAATTTCAAGGGCAATAACAGGCCTATGAAGAGAGATCTTGGCCCAAATAAGCTGGGGAAAAGCAAGGCAATTATTATCCTCCAAAAATCTTGAATCCACAGACATAATGTCTTAAGGAAAAGGCTTTTTTTGTGAAATTGAACGGTTGGGGGTGTCTGCAAAAGCGTATTTTAGAATGGTGGAACCAATTTTTCAAGTCAAAGGTATCCCTAAAATTTCTCCCTAATGATTTATTTTTAGTAGAATGCATTAATTCGGATTTGAAAGCTGAAATTTTACATGGAGATCCTCTTTTTTTGAAGGGTTTGGGTTTTATTGCATTGACTGGAAACCAAACTTTGACCCCACAAATAACCACATTAGAAAGGTTCCTATGTGGTTTCATCTATCCAATCTTCCTTCTGAATACTGGAATTTGGACTCCATAAGAATTTTAGGGGATGAGCTAGGCACCTTCATTGGGGTGGATGAGGGATTTGTCAAGGGAGAGATAAGATCCTTTGTTCGGATCTGTGTGGAGATTGATCTAGAGGATGGCTTGTGGGAAGAGTTGGAGATTATGACAGAAAATGACAAATGGATTTAGAAGATTGTGAGAGATACTAGATTAGGAGGAGGTAAACCCTATCGAGGGTAGGATAACAATTTGGATAGATTAGTCGTTGGGCCCATGGCAAGGAATGAAGGAAAGGATGAAGAATTTTCTCCCTTGGATAATGTTATTCCGATTCAAGGAAATGATGACAATAAGTAGTTTGAAGCTTTGGCCGGGGATTTAGACTTGGGTAAAGATTACCCTGTTCCCTCAGGAACAGAAGGGGAATTTTCATCCCCTGCTTGCAATCCCTCTTCTCAGCCTAAGATAGACTTGGGTAACCCAAAGAACCCCCAGGTCAATGGACCCCAGCATCCTTCTCCTACGGAGGTTGACAAGGTTCTAACAAAGATGAGCCAGTGGACATTTCCCCTGTGTTCCAATCAAAGAAAGGAGATAATTTGTTGGATGAGGGCACACAAACCCTAGCTGTTGAAACAATCTATGAGATGTTTGGCATTTCTAATGGTCACCATTTCTCTTTGAAGGAACAACCTTTATCTCTCTCAGGGATTCTTCCTCTGGAAATGCCACCCTTAGAGGATCTTTTGGAGGAAGGAGAATTTCAGGATGAAGAGCGAGAGTTGCTGTTTGGTAATCCTACAAAATTGGAGATTGAAAGTGATCCTCCAAATACTCAAACAAAGTTGGGAATTTGTCAACTCTCTGCAATAAAATCCACTCCAGACTGTGGAAGAACTAAAGGAAAAGGGACGAAAAGTCATCAAGAAAAAAAGAGTATGGATGGAGATGTAGAGGGCCATGTCAGGATTACAAGAATGCTGAGATCAGGGAAGGGTGCCACCCTTCCCTCAGGGCCATGAAGGTCCTTTCATGGAATGTTAGGGGCTTAAATGCCCCTCACAAACAACACTTAGTCAAGCGTAGATTTGAGCTCTCCATGGCAGATATCATATTGTTGCAAGAATCTAAATTGACCAACGTTGAAATAGAGATGTTCAAGTTAAAACTTAGATCTTGGCAAGTGGAATCAATCCAATCAGTTGGGGCTTCAGGAGGTCTTGCAACCTTTTGGAAACCCCAAACTATCCTTCTAGAAAGGCTGGCAGAAGGCAACAATTGGCTGGGTTTTAGGGTCACGAGTATGTCTTCTAATCTCTAATTTCTATTGGTAAATGTTTAGGGTTTGACTGCCTACATCAGGAAAAAAAAGATTTGGGCCGAACTTGACTTGTTCATTACTGCCCACCCTAATGCCCATTTTATATTTGGAGGGGACTTTAATGTGATTCTTTGTTCTCAAGACAAGAGAGGAGGCCTTTGAAGGGTTAATCAGTCTCAAAAAGATTACAGTGACTGGGTAGAGAGAAATCATCTGCTAGAAGTGGGTCTGAGTAATGGGTCCTTCACTTGGTCTAATAGAAGGTTGGGTTTCAACAACATAGCAGAAAAGTTGGATAGGTTTTTCTTTCTCGGTATAACATGGCTTCCTTTCCCTTTGGTTTGGAAGGATCCATTCTTCCTTTCTCTGGATCAGATCATTTCCTAATTTAGTTGGAGATAGTTGGAGATAAGAGGTTGGTGAGAAGACCTTTCAAATTTGAAAACATGTGGATGAAGGACCCATCCTTTTTTGAATTAATAGAAGAATGGTGGAAAGAAGATCAACCCAGTGGTTCAAAACTATTTCGTTTTGTCTCAAAATTGAAATTGGTCAAACAAATACTCAAAGATTGGAATCTTCAGCATTTTAAGAATATCTTTGAATCCAAAAGAGCTTTGGAAGATGATCTACAGATTCTGAACGAGGAACTTTTGAACTTGGGCATGGATCAGAACAAATTTCTTAAGGAAAAAGAGTTACTTAAAGAATATAAAGATATTCTTTTGAAAGAAGAAATTTTTTGGAGACAAAAGTCCAGAGAGACTTGGATTAATGAGGGTGATAAAAAATCCAAATACTTCCATAATGTGACTAAACAGCGCAAGGATGTTAATAGGATTACCAAGATCAAACAGGCAGATGGTTCTTTCATTGAAGAATCCGAGGCAATCATCAAAGAGCCTGTAGCTTATTTTTCTAATCTACTTAATAACTCGGAAGGCTCAGACCTATTTGCTCAAAGAGATCTTATCTAGAATATTCTAAAGATAGTTAAGGATGAGTAAAACAGACTGTTAAATAAGAGCTTTTCCTCGGAAGAAATTGAAATGGCTGTGTGGAATCTCCATCCAGACAAGGCTCCAGGGATGGATGGGTTCCCTGCTAGGTTCTTTTAGAAATGCTAGGGTATTGTGGGTAAGGAATTGGTTGAGGCCATTGAAGCAACCCAAAATTATGGAAGATTAATGTGAGAAGTTAATAATACCTTTATTGCTCTTGTTCCAAAGAAAGAAAATGTAGTAGCTCTTGAAGACTTTCGGCCAATATCATTGTACAACACCATCTATAAAATCATGGCTAAGGCAATGGTGAACAGATTGAAGATGATCCTTCTGGAGATAATCTCAGATGAGCAAACTAGGTTTGTTCCTGGGAGGTCCATCCTTGATGGGGCGATCATTGCCCAAGAAGCCATACACTCAGTCCACCAAAAAAGAAGTCCAAGTATGTTTATTAAGCTGGATATAAAGAAAGCCTGTGACAAAGTGGATTGGAGGTTTCTACTTAAGGTGTTGGAGGCTTTTGGTTTTAGCAAGCAATGGCTGGATTGGATCTTTTCCTGTATTGCTAGTCCAAGATACTCAGTCCTCATTAATGGATCCCTTGAAGGTTTTTTTGAAGTTTCTAGGGGTCTTTGTCAAGGGGATCCTCTGCCCCCCTTCCTATTCATAATAATAGCAGAGGCTTTGGGTAGATCCATCAATAGAGTTCACTCCTTGGGCTTGGTGGAAGGTATTGAAGTAACAAGTTTGGTTCCAACAATAACTCACCAACAATTTACAGATGACACAATGCTTTTTGGAGCAGCCAAGAGAAAGGAGGCCCTTCAACTGCAATGCATCCTGAACAATTATTCCAAAACTTGAGGACAAGAGGTAAGCAAAGAGAAATCTCAAGTTTATTTCTTCTTCACCCCTCCAAGGAAGGAAATGGAGATTGTTAGAATCCTAAATTTTAAAGTGGGCCAGTTGTCGTGTACTTATCTTGGTCTTCCATTGGCCAAAGGGCTAGGAACTGGCAAGTTATGGGATCCTCTAGGGGATAAAATGACCAAGAGACTCTCCTCTTGGAAGGGTAGGTGGCTGTCATGAGCAGGCATAATTACCATGCTAAAAGTAGTCATTTATGCCATTCCCATCTATTTGTTATCTTGCCTTTCTTTGTCAGCTAGATTTAACCAGAATTTGATACAAAAGATGAGGAAGTTTTTCTAGAAGGGCACGTAAGAGGTGGATAAGATCGCCCTAATCTCTTGGGACAAAGTCTGTAAACCT
The DNA here is from genome assembly GCA_027924645.1 of Cunninghamia lanceolata. Lineage (NCBI taxonomy): Eukaryota > Viridiplantae > Streptophyta > Pinopsida > Cupressales > Cupressaceae > Cunninghamia > Cunninghamia lanceolata. The sequence goes on from BSBN01000550.1 coordinate 2,991,579, forward strand.
AAAAAGGATGGAGGGGTGGGTCTAAGGAATCAACTATAGAAAAATAAGGCTTTGGGGGCAAAGCTGGTTTGGAGATTGTATAGAGATCCTCATTTGAAATGGGCAAGGATTTTACAAAGCAAGTATCTAGATGGCCTAGTCCCGGTTTGCATTTTCAAGACTCTTAATCATCCATGAGGCTCCAGGTTATGGAACTTCATGCTAAACTATAGATCAGTTATTTCTGAGTCCCTTACTTGGGATCTTCATGAAGGGAGCTCCGCTCTTTCTTGGGAAGATTCCTTGGGTGGCTATCCTTGTTTAGATAGCATTCTGAGAGTAGAAACTTCTAAAACCATTCTCAAGCAGTGATGGGGGTGTTTGATCAAGGACTATGTGGTGTTTGAGGAAGACAATATTTTGGGCTGGTCTTGGAGGAGTATGGATCTTCTTGATCTTCTGGCAAATGAGGTGGCTGATATTAGGGCTGCTCTTTCTAATAGGAGAATAATTTTTTGAAAGGGTAGGACAATCTTATTTGGAATGGCTCAAAAAATGGCCAATACAATGTTAAGGATATGTATAGATTGATAGAGAATGTCAGGCAACAAGCAGGCTCATTGGTCCCTTCACATCTATGTTGGAGTAAATTATGTTTGCTTAAAGCAGGGGTCTTTGCTTGGGCTACACTGGAAGGTAAGATTTTGACTTCATAAAAATTCAGGAAGATGAGGTTTCAGGGCCCTTCGCGCTGTGTCCTTTGTAAAGAATAGGAGGAATCCATTGATCACCTTTTGCTACGCTGTCCCTTTTCTCAAGCCTGCTAGAGATGGCTTTGTGCAAAATTGGGGTGGGTCAACACCCTTCCTACTGACATTGTAACCCTTTTTAATTCCTGGCCCATTCTGCACAAAATGACCCTCTATGGATGCCTATGGATTGCAAGCCCCTCAATTTTAATCTGGGAACTTTGGAAAGAGCGAAACTGAAGGATCTTTCAAGACAAACATATGTCCTTGCCTTCCTTCCTGAATAAGGTTGAAGCGGTCCTGGTAGAAGTTATCAATAACAGATCTTCTCTTCACATCAACAAGCGGTCTAAGTTCACTGAATGGGATGGGTAGATGAGATTTAGTTGGAGTGGTTTGAGAATTCCTCCCTTTGTTGGTAGTGGGGACAAAGAAGCTGAATCCTTAAGGTCACAGGCAGTTTGGACACCCACTCGATTCACTTCTGGGCTGCTTGTGTCTGTGAATTTTTGAATAGGGTGGTGGGATTAGTCCATTTGAAGAACTTCAATTGGTTCTATGAATTCAATCAATGGGTAAATGAAGCTACTTTCTACCAAGGGTCGGATTAGTCTCTTGCACTAGTTTTTTGAACTTGTAGCTCCTTGCTCTACGAAAGGGTCTTCTGGTTTTTGACTTTTGTCAGATAGTATCTAAATGAAGCTTCACTGATATTTTGTCAGTTTTAGGGATCTTCATGGGTTGGTGTCTTTTGTCTTAGAAAGCAAGATCTTTGCTTTGGTGGTGCAGTTTATAGCCACTTTGTATCCAATTTTTTGACTATTTTGAGCATTTGGGTGTTGCTGCTTTTGCGCCACAATTGCTCTCTGCATTGTAATTTTTGCAATGATCAATATAACTACCATAACTTTGGTTGTACATTACGTATAAAAAAAATTCACAATTCATTTTTAATTTATATATATATATATATATATATATATATATATATTTAGAATCTACACACAAAATCCCACAAATCATTAGTTCACATCATCTTCAAATTCTTAATGGTTTAGTTGCTATAGGTGTCAGAAAGTGAAGATTTGGTTAAAAATGTTGATTTCAATGTCCCACTTTTGTCAAAAACTGGGACACAGTATTGTCGGCTGACCCAGGTTGGAAACTCATTTTGTTAGTAATACAATTTTGCTTTTCAGCTTCTTTGTAGTTTTTTTTCCTTTTAGGTCGAGTTTTCAAACTCTGAGCATGTACCTATCTTTCATGTGCTTAGTTCATCGAGTGTTTGATGAGTTTGAGATGTGTTAGAGCCACTAACGCTTGACTGATTGTGAGGTGTTATGTGTGGTATCTAAAAAAATATTATTACGGGCCAAAGTTTGAAGATTTTATTTCACGCATAAATTTTCCATGTGAAGATCACACCTTACGTGGTGATTGCAGCGATGACTCATGTGAGGAATGGTTTTATTCAAATTTGTCCATTCAAAGAACGACGTGTGAAGGATAGGGATTACACACTTGGATTTTTCTCTCCCTTTTCCTCCTCCCTTCTCTTTTTCTTTTTTCCTTTTAAATCACAATTAGAGTAGGGGAAGTTTAGATTTCTTTTCCTTGTTTTCTTGTTAGTTTTGGGTTTTGTATAAAGAAGACCATTGTAATATTAAAGAGTATAGGTGTTACAATCTTTAAATCTCGTGCATTATGAATGAGTTGTGCAAATGTTTAGATTTATTTTATGGGTTTTGTGTGAAGCAATTCATGATAACTCGTTGATTAGTTGTTGCACAAATTTAAGGAGAGAAAACTGCATATTCTAAGGTTTTCATTTTGTGACCTTTATGAACGAGATAGCTCAAAGTTCACCTGCTAAAGTATTTCGATCTTTTACCTGAAGCAGGGGAACCTTTGTCATTCCACTTTGCTTGCTTCACGATGCACATGTAGTTGGTGTGTCAAAAACCACATCAACAAGTAGCTTGCATGTTCATATTTTGATTGATAAAGAGAAGGGCATTCATCATTCTATATGATGGTCATCTAGATCACAAGGAAGCCTTGTATTTTACATGCCTTCTAATTGATTAGCTTTCATCATGGTTGTTTACATATTTTTTTAATGATAAAAGAGGGTTCAAGTTGATAGACATGGATTCCTTACATTTGTCAAACTGATTTTCCTGCTTAGCATGTGTTATTGTCAATAAGAAAAAAGTTGTTGGAAAAGTTTCATCAATTTTTTAAGATAGATTGCCTATTGGCCATTAAATAGCACCTTTAAGTGTTGTTACTAGTATATTGTAGGGTATAATGAAGTCGGAATTACAAAAACTAATTTAGAAAATAGTTCAATTTCATATGTAGTCTAAAATTTCACCGTGAAATTATTTTTCTTGCCACCACCTTTCTCTTTTACATGGGAGTTGTCATTTAAGATATTTTGTTTTATATATATACCATCAGTGATATCATTACTAGAATTTATATCTTTATTCAATCATTGATCTCATGACATCGCAAATGGTTAATGTTTGCCTTCAACTATACACCTCTGAAGCCAACTTATAGAGAGACCTTCTTTCTTCAAACATGGCATATTAAGCCGCAAGGCACAATTACCCTTACAAGTTCATATTATACCATAGTTACAAGATTTAGAGTTGGACTCAACAAATTGAAAAAACCATGAAATATAATTTTTTTACACATTTGAAGTTTTTATTATCCACCCTTCACTAAATCAACTTTTAAGTCATAATAAACTAATCAATTAGAAGCTACTCTGATCACATACACAAGTGTACATTGAGCAAATGAGTACAAAAAACAAATTTAAGCTAAAATAAACAACCTTTTAAATATATAAATATTCTCTAAGTGTTTTAGGTGTAAAAAACTTGTGGATTCTGATATCCATGGCATCAAAAACAAAACTATCAAAATGGAGTCATCGAGGGAGGAGCTTGTATCACTCAGCCTAGTATTACTAGCTCTATGTAGGGTTTTGTGTCTGTATTTTAGACAAGTTTGTAATGTTGTTGTAGCCATAGTAACATTCCTTAGGATTGAGATTGACTTGGTAAAGTAAAAGTATAATTGTAATTCAACTACTTGTTATATGGAGCCTAATCAGACTCAGAGGTTAAATTTACCCCACTTTTATTGGCGCGGTTTCCCCCCAAATTTCTACGGGGTCAAGGGATAGCGCCCCTTGCGGGGGTTTGGGGGCAGCGCCCCTTGCGGGGGTTTGGGGGCAGCGCCCCTTGCAGGGTCCAGGGGCAGCGCCCTTGAAACCTCACACGGTTTTTTATTATTTTATAAAGGCACCGGGAGTTATTTTTCATTGACCGACATAAAAAAACCCTATTTTGTAACCGACAAAAAGCTTGATAAAAAGCGGCTAAGGGTTAGGGTTTTGGCATTGTATTGTAGCATTTTGCAGCGGTATTGAGTTGCAAGGATTGTTGATTGTAATCAATTTGATTTACTGGATATTAATATTGGACTCTCTGTTTGGTGGATGTAGCCCGAGTTTGGGTGAACCACATTAAAACTTGTCTCTCGCTGTTATTATTTCTGTGTATTTCCATTCCTCTGTTTAATCTTTATTTGCATTTAATTGATATCTTCTGCCGGCTAACCCTAACACTACTTGGGATTTAGTTGTTGTGGGGTCGAGGGGTGGCACCCCTCATAGGGGTTAGAGGGCAAAGACCCCAATGGGGTCAAGAGGTAGCATGTCTCACGAGGTCTAGGGGTAGAGCCCTTGGCACACTCCTTGTGGTGATACAGGTTGGGGTCAAGGGGTGAAGTCCCCATCACCAAGCCCAAATTAAGGCCTTCATGACCACACGAGCCTTCATTGCACATGCCACCTTTCAAATTTTGTCACTTTTAACCAAGCACCAGTAGTCTAGACTCCAAACCATTTAAAAAATGCAAATGTTGAAGCCATAGAGCAGTAACTAAGTGCTATGTGTTTTTTCTACTTTTTGGGGTTTAGAATTTATTGTTTTCAATTTTAAGGGGTTTTATGCACTCAATTTCGACCCCCAAGACTCATGAGTCTGGCTAGTCTATTAGACTAGACGAGTCTAGTAGAAAATCATCAATACTTGCAGCCAAGTCTACAGGCCTTGGATGGCCTGGCTTAGCTTAGGACTCAACGAGTCAGCGAGGCACCTAGCAAGTCAAGGAACTATGCTGTATATATATTACTATAGAAGCAATGATTATGAATTGCTATTGTTTGTGATTTTTCCCACTTGAGAAAATTGTGGGAAAATTTGTGATTTTAAAATTAATCGTTAACTCCAATTTTTGACGTTTAATTGCAATACAATTGTTTGACTTGCCTACAATTGCTTTTACAATTGAGTTTTACACACATGAAGGAATTTTACTTCTTGTTTTTGCATTTGGAAGGTATATTTCGCTAGATGTAGCTAGGAAATTTTACTTGCATCAACTACATTCAAACTCATTCTTCTTCCTACACTAAATTTTAAATGCATAGAAGGCATTTTACTAAAACTTGAACTACAACAATAGGCAACACATTTAAATTTTTTACATTCATGTTTCATAGATTGACCCACTTTAAAGGGTTGACTATTTAAGCTCATTAGAAAGGATACTATAGTTTGTAACATAATCTTCATTTTAGTATTTACATACTAGAATTGTTTGTTTATTGCATATTCTTGATTTGACATAACAGATATTTTTATTTTTTGTCATAGCTTAAATTATTTTTTTCGCTGCAACAAACAAGTAATAGATAAATCTATAAATTCAATAAAGAGAAAGAAGCTTTTGGTTATTCCTTCAATAACAATTTGTGAGCTTGTCTCATTAAGATGAAAATTCTTGTGACTTTGTTAGGAAAAGAATACTATAAGTACCACCAATATAACATGAATAGAAAGTATATCAACCTTGATTTCAAACATTCGTTAAAATCAACATGCCAAGTGAAGTGGTGAAGTCAAATTTGAAAAAAGTTTAAAGCCTAGATCACTCATTGTGTGAGCAGAATTTTGTTCAAATTGGCTATTCAAACAACAAATTCGAGGAGAATACGAAGATTATGAAATTTTTAGGACATTTACTTTAAGAAAGAATAATGATGAAATTGTACTCCTCAAAACATGACTCAAGAACAAACGCAAATGAGTCAACCTTGATACATCACATAAACCCTCTCCTTGCTGATGGCGACCTCTAAGTCACTCTTGCTCTTGTGGCAAAAGTCAGTCAAGTTGAGGCATAACCTGAGGGTGATTTTGTTTGTGTGGAAGCAGAACATTATAAAGATCAGTTGGCCTGTCTTGGGGCCTAATATGTGTCGATACTTGTTCTTCTAAGACTGTGATGGTAAAGACAACTCTATGACCCGAAGGGTCACTAGTTGTCGATTGCCTATTTGGATTCCTTAAGTTCTAATGCCTAGATAGGTGTCAATTTTGTTCGTTAATGATTCTTAGGCATTTTATGTTGTTTTTTTCTTGTATGATTTGGCATATGATTTCTACATTTTGGATAATCCTAAGAGTGTGCTCATGCTCTTCTACCATTTTAGGTGTTTGTTGTCTAGGATGTATTGACTCTATTTCCTCAAAGATTGCTCTTACCCACTCACCTCTAATTCTTGGGCACATTCATATGCTTAGGTGAGAGAGAGTTGACCAAGAGTTGACTTTTTGTTTAATCTTGACTTTGTGATGTGACCAAAGGTTTTTTATGACTTTTCTAGATTGTTGACCTTGTGATGGTATCAAAGAGTTTTCAAGTTGACCTCGTGATGAAATCGAGAGATTTGTGTACTCAATTTTTTATTTTTCTCTTTTCTAATGTTTTTGGGTTTTTTATTTATACAAAGTAATGCTTTTTTTGTTCTTTTCAGATTTGATAAGATGATCTGATTACTATGAATTGAAATATGAGTGCAAAACTAGGATGACTTTTCTTAATGCAAATCTAACTATGTTTTTGTAGTTTTTCGAGATCGATTTTGGAAAGCAAATAACAAACTAATCCAATACAATAAGGAAATTAAATCTATGAAAGCAAATAATAATTAATCTAATGCAATAAAAGGAAACTACATGAACAATACATAACCTATCAAGAGTAGAGAAACAAAGTATTACTTTCCTCAAGAGCAATTTGATTAGCTAATTACTACGAAAGCATTAAAGAACTTGTTTCAAATTTGGTGCATGAGCTTTGTACTATCCTAAAAAATCCTTGTATGTGGCAACCTCTTTCTCCTCTACAACAACGGGGTCTTCCTCTTGGTGACAAGGATGAAGGGAGCAATTGCTTTTGAAATGACTTGAGCTTTGAAAGCTAAAAAATGAAATTGAGAGCTTGGAGAGCTATGAGTGCAATGTATTACTACGAAAGCACGAGCTTTGTACTATCTTGAAAAATCCTTGTATGTGGCAACCTCTTTCTCCTCTACAACAACGGGGTCTTCCTCTTGGTGACAAGGACAAAGGGAGCATATGCTTTTGAAATGACTTGAGCTTTGAAAGCTAAAAAATGAAATTGAGAGCTTGGAGAGCTATGAGTACAATGTATGCACTATGTGAGAACAATGGCTATGGCTTGAGAGCAAATTGAGAGCATATCGAAGCTATAGAAGCTTTAGAAAGCTTGGAAAACTATCCTAAACATGAAAGAAAAGGCACACAAGTCCTGCAATGAGCATCAAGATGCTAGTGGAGAGCAAAAGCAAAGCTTTTCAAATGGCTACAACAATGAATTTGCCTCCCATATTGCATATAGGAGGGGGTATTTATAGTGTTGAAGAGCTCACAAGAGGTGGGATTGATTGAGAAGTTAACTCCTTTGATTGAAGAATTAACAGACTTGATTGGATAGAGAACTGTATTTATTAGGGAGTGATGAAGGTGTGAAAGCTTATCACTGAATGGAGTTAGCATGAGAAGAAAGAAAGATAAGTATAGATTAGTGGGAGCTAATTATGGATGATTGGGAATGGAGAATGAGCTAATATTAGTCTAGGCTTAGTTAGGATTGAATTTGCATGCAAATTGGAGCAAATATAGAGCTTTTTGGGGGTCAAACTAAAGAGAAACACGCGCATGAAAACACAACAGGGTTGCCCAGGGGTCACCCAATTTACCAGTAGGTTTGCCTAGGGGAGATGGACATGGTTGCCCACGAGAGATCTGGAACTCAAAAGGGGCGACCCAAAAAGGAGAGGTCATGGGAGTAATTTGAAGGGTTGAGAATGATCTTGGGAGGCTAGAGATGCCATTCAACTTTTGAAATTGACTAAACTAATGCATATGAGTGGATCCCCTAGTTTCCCAGTAGGGTTGCCCATAGGAAATCCTTGGGAGATTCAAGATCTCCCCCGGGAGATCTAGAAATCAAAGGGGGCGACCTAGAAAGGAGGGAAGACAAGTTAATTTTGAGGGTTGAGATAGGTCTAGGAGGTCAATTGGAGGCCTCTAGAGGGTTGAAATGGGTAAAATGGGTTTAGGGAAGGTGACTTTCCCATGTTATGATGCTAGTAGGCCATGTCGATAGGGCCAAAAAGCGAAAAAGATGAAATGTCGACAAAGCGGTAGTGAAGAAAGAATAGGACCTTGAATGGTTAGCTAGGGGATATGGGAAGAAAGAATGAGGTGAAGAAACTCCATCCACGTGTTGCCAAGAGG